>JANVCC010000046.1:5793045-5837891 GCA_025345505.1 Todiramphus chloris collaris
CGCCTCGCTCCCGCCTCGCTCCCGCCTCGCTCCCGCCTCGCTCCCGCGACGCCCACCCGTACCCGGGTCTCGCGGAGAGCCTCGCGCCAACGGCCGCCGCCTCACGGCACCGCCCACGAACAGCCCGGCGCGTGACCCGTGGGCGGGGCGGCGCGTACGGTCGCTACGCGCTGCGTCACGCCGAGCGCGCCGGACCGGCAGGAAGCTGCGTCACGCGCGCCCGCCTGCCCCGGCCACGTGACGCTGACGCGAGCGCCCCCCTCCCGCCGCGGGCTGTTGCCGAGGGGAGGCCCCTCCCCCGCAGCGCGGTGGTAACGCCGCCGACCTGGGAGCGGAGCAGCTGGGCCGCCGGCGCCGATGGCGGGGGACGAGCGGGGCCCGCGCATCGCGGGACCGGGTGACGGTGGGGACCGGGGAAGGGAGGGGGCGCCGGGTGCGGGAGCGCGGGGGGGGGGGCGGTGGCGCCGTTTATCGCCCCGTCACTCCCCCCTCCGGCCGCCACTGTCATGGCGACGGGGGAGGGGCCGTCACGTGAGCAGGGGGGGCGGGAGGGAGCCGGCCCGCGTCACGTGACCGCAGGGAACGTCTGTAGCCGTTTTTTCCTCTGTCACGTGAGGTGGGCTCCGTCCTCCCCCCCGCCCTCCCGGCGCCCCGCGGCTTGTTCCGGTCACGTGCCCCCTCCTGCCCGCCCCATGGCCCCGGCGGCGGCCCGACCCCCGTAGCGCCCACTCCCGCCCCGGGCCCCTCCCGCCGGCAGCAGCCAGAGCGCTGGCCGGAGCAAGTCTGCGCCACCGCCCGCACGGTAAGGAGCCCACCGGGGCAGGGGTAGGGGGTGGCGGCGCCGGGCGCTCCGCCTGTGCGGGGGGGGGGGGGCCGATCCGCCTCCCGGCCGAGCTGCTGCGGCCCCGGGGGTGCCCTCCCCGGGTGCGGCGGGGCAGCGCCTGCCGGGGAGCGCTGCGACGGGCCCGGTGTCACGACAACCCGGGCGGCCTTGAGCCTTCCGGGCTTCCTCGCTACCCGCTCTCGGCGGCGGCGGCGGCCTGGTGTGTCCGGGGCTGCTGTGAGGGAAGGGGTTGAGGGACGCGGCGGCAGCCTCCGGTCCGTGCCCCCCACCGCCCCCGGGGAGAAGGGCGGCGGGAAGATGGCAGCGCTGCGCCGGCGGGATCGCGACCGGGGGCACTGATCGCACCCGTGCGCTTGGTCGCGGGCGGTAGACAGACAAAGGGGTGTCCTCGCAGCGCCTTCGCGGGCCGCGGGCACCTTCTGCCGGGGACGGCGGCAGCCGGGTAGAGCACGCCGGGCCCGTGCCGCCGCAGGAGAAGCTGTTGGCGGAGCGTGGGCGACGCGAATGGTGGAGGAAGGCCGGGGTGACCCTTTGGGACGGCTCACGGGTGCGATCCGTGGATTCCCTCAGCCCAGTGCCCGAGACAAACGGCTGTACTCCCCCCTCCCCGGTCACCGCTGTCCCTCGGGGGGCTGCTCTGACAGCTCCCGGCCCCACCCACGGGTCCCTGGGCTGCGTGCCCGTGCCACTGCGGTTCTGCCTGGGCCGTTAGCATGCAAGGCCTGCATCCCATCTGTCAGAGCTTACCTGCCAGCCCCTGCCTACCCTGACCAAGCTAGGATTATTAACATGTAAATTTCTGCTCAGAACTTGACAAAACCACATGGGAAGAGAGTGGAGTGGCATGCTGGTAATGGAGAGCGTTCAGAGTAGATCTTGTAGGGCACAGAGCAGAGAGGCACTTGGTTTTAGAAGCGGTTAGGACAAGTCGCTGCGTTAGAGGAAGGACAGCTGGTGGAATTTGATGGTATTTCCAGAAGCTGTGTTAGTTCACACAGAGCTCAAAAGGGAGGGGTCAGAGGTGGATAAGCAAACAGGACATTTTTTGTTGTTTTATGCAAACACAAGCATCCTGATAGACCTGGCCAGATGTAAACTGCAGCTGAAGTTAACATCCTCCAGACAGGCTCCATGAAAAGTCATACCCCATGGGTTAGGGATACTGATGGGTCCATCCACTATTAACCATCGTTTCAAAAGCTCTGCTGGTGGAGAATTTAAAATAAACTGTCTGACCTTCCTATTCCGAAAGACACTTGAAGCAGAGAAAGATCTGCTTTCCAAAATGCTCAGCTGAAAAAGTCCCAATTCCAATTGTCACTTAAAGCTGTAAAATAACAGAATTTGTCCAGGGGCACCTTGCAAGTTCTTGCCTCCTTGAGCAGCCGTGTCATCATCCGCAGTACTGATTCTTGGAAACTTGGGTTGTTAAATGCAGAGGTTGTGCGATTTGGGCAGACATGAATAGATCGTTGATGGCTCTCACCCTTCTGCAGAGTAAGCATTAAGTGTCCAGAAAGAAAAGGACTGGCATGCTGTGCGTGCTTAGCGAGGACGCAGCCTTCCCCTCGGCACTCGGTAGGAGACCATCCTCGCGCTTTTCTAGCAGCCCGGCAAGATTTCTATTTTAGAATTTTTCTTCTGTACTTGTAACAAGAAGCCATCTTGTTTTCATTAGCAAAAGACAGTAACCTCCTAAATCTTTGTTATTAATTTTTTTTTTTTAATCTTTGGGACATACTGTTCAGAAGACAGTTCAGGCTTTTCCCCGGTTTGGGTAATACTGTGCTTGTGAGTTGTATCACCCTACTGCCTCTGTCAGCTGCTGCATGAGAAAGGAAGCACAGCAATGACACAAATAGGAGCAGCAGTGAGCTGGTGTATTCACCCTCCTGGGAGGTAGAATGAGCCCCGTGTGGGATAACTGTGCATTCACGGGTTGCACATTGCGGGAGACTGTGCTAGAAGCACCGCAGCTGTAAAGGAGAAGTTGCCAGCTGTGGATAGTTTTCTTCCACAGTTGAAAGACTGGTTGTAGGTGGGTGAAATGGCATGGTAGGAAAGCAAAGCAACTTGCATCAGAATGAGCCTGACTATGGAAACGCTTCCCTTTTTCATTCTGTTTGGTACAGCTTTAATTCCATTGCATTCTGTGGCTTTGTTTTTACTGCATTGGATAATAATGACCTTAAAGGACTGTAAAGTCACAGAGGGAGAAAAAAGTCAAAATCCTTAGTCGTGCATATGTCAAGGTTTGTAGTCTATTAGCATCTGCAGCCAGCTGCCTTTTTCCAGTAAGGATAAGGTATCGATGAGAGACTACAGCCCTGCAAGAGGAATCTCTACATAAAATGGTAGTGTGAATAGCACTGAAAAAGAATAATGCTGCTGGGGAGCCTCTAATGGATTATGGTGGGAAACGGCCCTGAAATCCTGCCCTGCAGTTTTCTTTGAGAGAGAAGCGTTAGCGGGGCTGCTCTGAATGTGGCACAGTGTGTTCTAGTGCCTGCTGCAGCGGTGCTGCTGTGAAACCCCACATTCAGCTCGGCAGCCCTCAAGTCTTTGGCAAAGCTTTGCATGACTGAAATGATAGGAGTAGACCTTAAGTGCAGAGCCCTTTTGCCATTAAGTCTTTCCATTTATTTGTTTCCTTAACTCATTTTGGAGATTGTAAGACACTTGTTGAAGTGAATGCTATGCTACTGTCCAGATTGTCAGAGTTAAATATCCTATCTTGCTTCTGTTTATTTTTAAAGGGGTGGGGTGTGGAGGTGGGAGGGAAGTGAACTTAAATGCTTAGAGTTATAATTTTGTGATACCTACTGGTAGTATGAGAGCTGATGCAGGTTGCTGTTAGAAGTTTGATGAGGGCCCCAGCAGTTATTACAGGTATTGTAGAGCATGTGAAACATGCGTATTGGCATTTGAAAATACAATTTTAGCTATCAGTAGTGAAGTTTATAATGTATAAAATACAATAATTGGACAGACTAAATACAGGAAACAAAGATGTACATTTTTGATAGGTGTACAATTCTGTTAATAGAAAGTAGTGATACTTGTGGTGTCCTTCAGCTCTTGAGAAATTTAAGGCTGTTGGGTGAACTTGGAGAGAGGAATGATGGTGACTGCTGGGGAGGACGATGCAGCAAGTATGAAAAGGCTTGTTGATGTGACACTGGTGACAAAATAACTGTTGTGTTCAAGCAGGTATAAGATTAGTTGCTCAGACTTTGAGGGAGAAGGGATAGGAAACTGGCCAGGTGGAAACAAGTGAGCAAGACATTATTCAAACCTTGGGCAAGACCCGCGCAATAAGAACAGGAGTGTAACAGGGCTACCTTATCTTCAGCACAGAGAAACGAAAATCCATGATTTTTCACGTACCTTGTATTCTTCCCTTTTCTGAAATGACTTAACATCTGCCATTCACACTGAAGAAGGGAATTGCTGCCAAACGCCAGAGGAGATTTGGAATTTATTTCATTGCTTAGCTTCAGTATTCTTCTGAACTTGAAAAAACAGTAGAGGAACATTAAAACGGGAAAAATTAATTATCAGTTTAAATGCAGCATTTGTGAGTCTTTTATTGTAACAAAAGCACTATCAGCAAAATAATTAGATTAATTATTTAGGTAGCTGGCAGTCTTTTGTTTAAATAAATTGCTGTTTGAACTGACTGAGGTCAGCACATTTTCTGGAATGTTTCAAAAATGATGTAAGCATTAACAAGTAAACGTGGGTTATTGTACTTTGATATGGATAGGGGTAGTGAAAGGGTTACAGCGAAAATAATAATGCTAATCGGCTCAACTGTATGTTTCTAATAGCTCTTTATAGCCACAATGGCAACGTCATCGGAAGAAGTGTTGCTGATTGTAAAGAAGGTGCGTCAGAAGAAGCAGGATGGAGCTCTCTACCTTATGGCTGAAAGGATAGCATGGGCACCTGAAGGCAAAGACCGATTCACCATCAGCCATATGTACGCAGACATAAAATGTAAGTGAACGCTTTTCCTTTTCCAGATTCAGGCAGCAATATTTCAATAAACATTTAAAAACAGCCCAAAGCTTATTTGCTATAAAACACGAGTAGGTAAGTTAGGAAGGTTACAGTGGTCTGGAGCTTTGACTGGCTTATTCTGTGTAGCAGCAGAGGTCAGAACCATGGTGAAGTATCACCAGTTAATTAAGGATGTTTCTGCAGAACTTCTGAGTCTTCAAATATTTAAGTTTTACTGCATTTACTATTAACATTTGATAAACTTCTGCAGTGAACTGAACTGAAAAATGATGCCATATGCTCGTGGAGGGAAGGGTGGGAGGAGGGTACAGGATTTTCAGGGTCTAACACAGAAACTAGCTGGCATGTCATCTGTTAAAAGTATCCATCTAAAGCTGTTACAGTTCTCATATAAAATGAACTTTGCCGTTTTATTTTCATCCAACAGCTTCTGAAGCGCTGGCTTCTCTGGTTTGCCCTAATTGGTAACATTGCAAATAAGGGTTTGCTGTTGTGGTAGCAAAGCACTTGCAAGTCAAAACTGAACAGTAAATATCTATAGCATGCTGCTTTTCTGTCTGCAGTTAGTGCTCATATTCCACATGCTGTAATGCCAAAGAAGGAATGAAAAGAAAGTTTGATGCTTCACGTAGTAAAGGTTTAGTGATTTTTTTGCTGTTTAAAGACACACAAAAGGACTGCAGCATGACCAAAAGTGTGTGATGAATCAGAACTAATATGCTCTTAAGTATGGCTGCGATAAGGAGCTTAAAAGCTGCGCTCACCTCTAATAGACAACTCTGATGGTTTTGTTTAGCTTTACTTGCACTTAGGCTGCCTATATTTCAAGTATTTACATGTATAGGCATTGAAGTCTTTTCAACTTAAATGAAAGATTCTGGTTTGTCTCATCTAAAATAATATTTAAAAAAAAAAAAGGTGTGTTTGTAAATTTGTAGTAGAGATGATGATTTAGTGATGACATCTTGTTCCTGTCTCCCACTTGCACTCAAGAAAGGGGTAAGATTCAGGCTTAGGTTAATGCTGTTTACAGTGCTGCACTGAAGTCAGTATAGTGCAACAGCCCACAGATGTAGTTGTTCTGGCCTCTGCTCCCTCTGATTATTAGGAAAAAAAGCAGGAGTTGGGTTTTTCTTGTGAGTGATGAGGGTGTATTAGCACCTTGGAGGCATTGGGGATCGACTCTGGGAGTACGAGTGGCTAAATGTGCTCACCACACCACTTGAAACCAGCCTACCTTTGCAGTCAACAGGCGTGCTGCACCCCACCTTCTATCCGCTTTCTTACCTCTTCTCTTCTGTGGGACTGGTCCAGCTGCAAAAATAAAAGGGGCTTTCTTTCCAATGAACAAGTCCCTCAGTGCAGCTTGCTGCATGAATGCTAATGCTCGTATGAGAAAGGCATCAGGGGGAAGTGGAAAGGGGGAGCGAGGTTGTCACCTTCCAGCAGCAGCCTGGGTTGGTACCAGGTTGAAGTGTCCAGGTGATGACCATCTGATTTGCAGCAGTTTTCTCATGGAGGAATGCAAAGATGAATCAGGGCTGAAGGATACTGAGCAATAGGCTACTGGTGTCTATGTCTTGTGTTTTAGAGAGAACAAGGTGCAGGGTTCAAACTAATTTAAGGAGAAGACTGTCTGTTCCACTTTCATGTCTGGAATTCACACACAGAAAAAACAGCACTTAATTGGGTGATGAGGATAACTGCTTATAAGCAAATACTCAAGAGAGTTTCTTGTATAAGCTTACTGTCTGTTGCTAATTGATACTCTCTGTGTAATCTAGGCCAGAAAATCAGTCCAGAAGGTAAAGCTAAAATTCAGCTTCAGCTAGTGTTGCATGCAGGGGACACAACCAACTTTCACTTCTCCAATGAAAGCACAGCAGTGAAGGAGCGAGATGCAGTAAAGGATCTTCTTCAACAACTGTTGCCCAAGTTCAAAAGGAAAGCTAATAAAGAACTCGAGGAAAAAAACAGGTAAAGGAAAAGGAGCCTTAACGGGGTTGGTCTTTTGTTTGTTTGGATTTTTTTGTTACCTAACTGTAGTGCATTTCTGCTAACAGTTGTTGTTATTGCAACGTTATTAGTGATACGGCATTTGCTTCCCTAGTAAAAATCTCTCTGCTTTCAATTTAGAGGCAGTTTCTTGAGACTTACATAACTGTAACATGTTGAGACTGTACTTGTGTTCTCACTGACATGTTCTTGAGGTGTAAAGGCAGCCAGCCCGGCTGCCACCCAGTCTTTGTTATCCAGGGCTACAAGGTGAAAGCACCCAACTGGCAGGCTGTCTCTTTAGTCCCGAGTATATATGTATTGGTTAGGAAAGCTGCTTGGAAGACTTACATTTTTTTTCCTTTTCCAGAGGTTTTCACTTTCACTTTCCTTGATTTGTGCTTTTTTTTTATATATATATATTTTATTTTTTTCCCCTTTTCTTCCCCCTCAAATCTTCTCTCCTGGTGTTGAGAGGCAGTAGTTAGTTATTTGGCATACAGGATGTTTATTTCAAGAAATGTCTGAAGAAGACATTCAGGACCCAAGTCCTTTTCCCAAAAGGGCTTTTATTTCCGTTCCTTTAAAATGTTTGTGTTCAGCCAGTCCTTGTGGCCACAGAGCACCCTTCTCTGCATCTCCCCAGATGAATTTCACTTCAGTGTAGCATCTGCTGTGAATCCTGCATCTATTAGCTTCTGTTTCCAAAGACTGTTCTAGCTTTGAACTTAAGTTACAGATAGATTTTTTCAAAGCATAGGAGCATTGCCTCATTGGTTGGGTAAGATGTCTACAAGGAGACTTTCCAGCAGAAAGGCAAGAACCTTTGTGCTGGAGCTCTGACACATGCAGGATTAGCTGGTTCCAGTACAACAGCGACCAGTACAGACTACTACTTTGGCATTATTACCAATAGTTTATGCAATATGCCTCATTTCTTGGTATTAATACTGAGTGCATGGGCAGTCTTAGCTCTGAATCTTTGTATCCTTAAATGGAGTTCTACAGTATTTTGCCATATGGCATTAAGAGCTTTTCTAGGCACAGAAAAGCCAGAATCTCTGCACATACTCAGTCATAGTCTGGTCTCTTGATGATTAGAAGCTCAAGTCTAGTGATGGGGCTTCATTAGCTTAGTTTGCAATAGATGAGGCAAAAACCCATTCTGGAAGGGTACTACATCTGGCGTCCCTATGGCACTTCCTCCCATTATTGATATGTGGGGGTCAGGTATGTACCAAAATTCCAAGTATTAATTAAGTAACTGGAGTAACAGACTGCTTCCTGCTGCATTAATTTGTAAGAATTGCCACTAATCCATACTTGAACCAACAAGAAAAACTGGAAGAACCTTAGTGGTTAAAACATAATAGGGATGTCCTGATACAAAGTTTTCACTTCCACTTCATCTTTAAGAGCAGCTCCAGACTTTCATTCAGTCCAGACTGAATCTTCTTTCCTAGACCATGCCGTACGTATTCAGAAGATTCCTTTTTCTTTTTTTTTCTTTTTCTTTTTTTTTTTTTAATAACAAATGATCAAGATCCTGAGGCAGAGGCTGAAGATAGCTGAGGTTATTGGCTAACTGTGAACACACATGTACAATTCTCTGAAAATAGCCTAGTGGGTTTCAAATTAGGTACACAGCTCTATGAAAAGCTGCTTAAAACAGGTATTAACTCACATTTCAGGTGTGTACATTCTTTGCATTTTGGATAGTAAGGGTGATTCTTGATATTTGGGTGATAACTTCTGTAAACATTATTCCCTACTGTAAGAAGTGCCACTGAGTGTTTCTGTAGCACTTGTGCTGCATGTAATAGTTCAGTGATGAAGATCCTGTGGTCACCAACAGAAACACAAATGAACAAACAACTCAGCTTAGTGTAGGAAGTACCTTACCCCACACCTTTTGTCACCTCTGCTCTTGAACTAGAGTAGACACCTATAACTACAGAATTTTTTTAAATCTTGAACAAGAACTGGATAGTGCTGAAATCTCTTCCCCCCCCCCCCCCCCCCCCCCCCCCCAATGAGGCCTTTCTTATGGAAGTTAAGAAAATCCACTGTACTTCTACAGTTCAGGAGTCTCCAGTCCTGGACATGCAAAGACAACAGCACCACAGAATATTTTTAAGACAAGATATTAAGGCAACATTAATTTAGTCATGACTTGTTTTCTAGCGTGTAATGCTATTCCTTAAACATTTTGTTAAATCCTTTCTTAAGCCTTTTGAGACAAATACAGCTACTGAAGTTGGCTGTTTACACAGTCTTGTTGAGAAGTGCACAGCATTTTGAAAGAAAAGTTGGATTCTGTTCCTTTTGTGAACTCACATTAGTTATGGAAATCTTAGTGATTTATTCTGCAACATTTCAACTCTATTCAATACATTCTTTTACCAGAATGCTGCAAGAAGATCCCGTTTTGTTTCAGCTCTATAAAGACCTTGTTGTGAGCCATGTAATCAGTGCTGAAGAATTCTGGGCCAACCGTTTAAGCCTGAATGCAGGGGATAATTCTGCAGCACCTAGTAAGCAGGAAGTGGGCATCTCTGCAGCATTTCTGGTACGTTGAACCTCTAAAGCATTCTAGAGCAAACGAATTGGGGAAAGTGAGAGTTCTGCTCAAGTGCTTTATTCCCACATTGTTCTTCCCAGGTTCTTCAACTTAACAACTCTCTGCATGTTAGTTAGACTATTAGAAGTGTAAAGAAGCAAAAAAAAGGGTAAAGGTTTTACATAAATCCAAAACCTCAAAATTTTGTCAATTTAGGATGCTCAATTTGAACTTTAAATTGACAATAGGCAGATGTTGTTTATGCTGATGCTCTGCCTTCCCTAAGGTAGGAATCACAGTGAATTCAGTCACTCGATTACAGTGTATTAGTAAGTTAAAGAGTATTGCAGCATTGACATGTATAAATTAAGCTGCAAAGACTTTCCACACAAAAGGTTTTATTCCATCCCCAATTTTTTTAAGCCAGTACATGCTTTCAGATACTTGAAGAACAACTTGTATATCTGAAAGCTCATTTTATCTCTCTCTTTCCCCAGCTTTCAGTTATGTTATGCATTTGTAGAAACCATGCTTCAGTATTCCGAATGCAGCCTAAAAGTAATCTAGGTACAACCTTCAGATTCTTCCCAGAGACTCATTTCTACTTCTGCAACAAAATTCATACAGATTTTTACTCTTTCACTGGAGTTCCTTTTCTGCCTTTGTAACGACTGTTTGGGAGGGTTTGGGAGGGAGAGGAGATGGGAGTTGGTTGATGACTTAGCTGCTGTACAAACACATCCTTCCCTTCCCCCCCCCCCCCCCAAAATACCTGAATCAGTTAGCAAATTAACTTAATTGCTTTGATTTCCCATCTCACATTATTCTTACATCTTAACCTAAAAAAAACCAATAAACATTCCCCCCCCCCCCCCCCCCCCCAAAAAAAAACCCACAAAAAGAAACAAACCCACAACACACAAAAAAAACCCCAGAGAAGAGCAACAAAAACAAACCACAAAAAAACAAACAACCCAAACCTTCAAAACTGAAGCATTCTTAAAATAACTGGTTGGGTTTGTTTACTCTGCATCTGTAAAGAAGAAAACTTCAGATATTGTCTCCTAGCTCATGTTAAAATAACTGTCTCCGCTCAGAGCGAGCGTTTCTCTGGAAAGGAAGAAGGTGATATAAAAACTAGAATTTAGGTGTACAGGAAAAGGAAGAAAAGGCGGCAACAAATGCAATCATGTGCTTTTTCCTGTGAGTGCTTGCTGCTCCAGAGCTTCTTAGAGAGATCACAGAGATACAACTTACAGGTTCTGACTAAGGCTTACCCTTAATTTTAAAATTCAATGTTATTTATTAGTTATACTGAGATGTTTTTAGTCTACAAGGAAACAAGGCGTAAGAGCCATAAATCCTTTGTTGTCACTTCGTTATCATCACTGATTATTCACTAGCTGAACTGCTGAAGAACCAAAGTTCAGTCATATACAGTAAACATGCCTATTTTTACATTGAAACAAGGATATATTTAACTGAACATACCTTCTTTTGACTGATGGAGTGGTCTTTGATTTCACCTTCTACAGCTGACAGTCTACTTGTAAAATCATCCCTTAAGTGGCAAGTAAAATAAAGGAATTAATGCGTGCTCTTTCCTTGCTCATCCCAAAAATACCTATTTACTATCAAACATGCTATGGATTATTAGAAGAAAATGATTATTTTTATCTGCAGCAGAATTTGATTGCAACGTGCCGGTTTTTTCCCTTCTCCAGTTACAGAAGGCCTTCCAACATGACTGTTTTTCCTCCCTCTATGCTTTTTCTTAGGCTGATGTACGGCCTCAAACAGATGGCTGCAATGGTCTGAGGTATAATTTGACTTCAGATATCATTGAATCCATATTTCGAACGTATCCTGCAGGTAAGACTAGTGCTTTAAATAATAAATATATGCATTTAAGATTTGTTTTTTACTATCTTACTGTGGGAAGTCTGGAATGTTAGTCTGAGCCTGGAAGTACAAGGACCTTATCTACAGTTTTCTGGATGATTTTTCCCTGCCTTGTTCAAGGGATGGGAAGAAGCATGTGTTAAAACTTGCTTTTGAAATGAAAACGTGATTTTGTTTTATGAAAACATTTTAACTTGTTGCATTGACTTTTTTTTTTAGTGTATTTTGAGTAGATATTTGGTTGCCATGATACTCTCCTACTCAGCATTTCAATTGTTATTTTTCATGAAATCAAGGAAATAGTAACATAAAAGACCATATTAATATTTGTGGAACAGTTTGTAATCATTATGGGTTTTTATTCACAGTAAAAATGAAATATGCAGAAAATGTTCCACATAACATGACAGAGAAGGAATTCTGGACGCGATTTTTTCAGTCTCATTATTTCCATCGGGACAGGCTCAATACAGGCTCGAAAGACCTCTTTGCAGAATGTGCCAAACTAGATGAAAAAGGTAAGCTTTGTGGCTTTGTTTCTGCAGGAGGTTGCTACAGTCTTAGCTGCATCATAGAGCGCAACACTATACAACAAGAGCTGTAGCTAGTAAACCTAGCAAAGCTGAAGTCAAGTTTTCATATGTTTGTTTGCTGGGCATCTTGTTTATCAAACTGTCAAGTGAAAGCTACAGAACGGTCCCTGAAGGTACCTAGAGCTTTGTTGTCCTCGGCATGTTTCATAGCCAGCGTGTTTCTCGAGACAAAACCACCTTTAGAAAGTGGTAGTGCTAGAAATAAGCTTTATTACAACTCATGCAACAGCAGCTCTGTGATAAATCCCATAATATGCCATCAGTTACTATGGAATAATGTTGTTTACACAAGGCTTTGTTTTATGGTTTGTGCACACTTTACAACAGGTATAGCTTTTGTTACAGATCAGTTTTCAGTAGCAGACAAACGTGGATCTTGTTTCAGATTTTTCCAGAGGAGCTGTCATCCCTGTTCTCTCTCAGCCTTTTTAGGGGGAAATCTTAAAATATGATCTGAGTAGTGAGGTAGGTTTGTGGTGATACAGAAACGCAGGGAATCAGTGAACAGAATGCTTTCATTAGCATACGTATTGAATGGTGTTAGGAGCCCACGGGTAAAGCTTCACAAGTAAAATCTATCACCAGATACAAATTACCAGTCTACTTAAGACAAGGCAGCAAAACAGTACCAAAATTAGAAGAATCGCACAATTACGGACTTCCCAGTTCCTGCTAATCTAACTGCATCCTCAAGTTATTTGTTGTTTGGGGATTTGGTTTTTTGGTGTGTTTGGTTTTGTTTTTTTAAATTGTGTAGAAGTTGATGACAACTGCATGCATTAGTAGGATGATATTTTACAGTAACTCGCGAAGCTTATTGCTTATTTTAAATGGAACTTTGAAAAGGGTTGAAAGCTTTAGTCACGGTGAGACTTGGGCATCTGCAAAACCTTTGTCTTCTCCTTTTAAAGGTTAAATATAATCTAAAAATCCCACAATTATTTCTGCTTATTTAGATACAGGTTTTCATGGGTTTTTTTTCCTTTGATTCATACAGGGTTAAAAACAATGGTGTCTCAAGGAGTAAAAAACCCCCTGCTAGATTTAACAGCTTTGGAAGATAAAACATTAGATGAAGTAAGTATTTGAAAAAAGGAAATACAAAAAAAACCCCACCAAAATACAGCCATGTCCCCCTTTAGTTTCATTTAAGGAGAAAGTGGGTCCTTCTCCTGTTAAAATAACTGCAAAAGTTAATTCTAAACCACACCACTTACGGGGCTGCTGCTGCACTGGTTGGGTGGCCAACAGTTATACAGTTGTATGTGCGTAAAGAAATGAGACTGTGCCCATGGACCTGTGTGCCTCAAGTGTCTGCTCTAGTGTGCTGGGTATAAAAGCAAGACCTTTCCTTTTTAAAGAATTAGTATCTCACTTGGATGGCTTTTTTTGTCTGAAGTGGACTCTGGTTTCTTCCTACCTTTCAGAAGCTGTGAGAGCAACACAAACCAGGAAGAAGTCTTTACATGTGTTCTCACTTGGAACTTTGCTGTTTGATTAAGCTTAATTTTAAGAACACTTTATATAGGTTTCTTTGTTTAGCTTTAAATATCACGCTTTGCTAAAAAATATGACTAATTTGAACTAGCCTGCCTCCAAGTACAAATTAAATCAATTGTTGTAAATAGTGTGTACCATAATGTGGAATAACTTAAAGATGAACTTTTTTGCAGCTGACTTAAACTTTTGAGTTGTAATTATGATGTTGAATTTCTGAGTTTGATGTTGGTGGGGTTTGGAGGGGTTTTTTTTGTTAGTTTCCTTTTGTGTTTGGGTTGTTTGTTTGTAAGAGTTGTACAAAGCTAATGGTCTGGAACTGGACTTTGGGTTTAGGTGTGTTTGAAATGCAATGAAAACTGCCGTAGTTTGCTTTTGAGGCTGGTTAACTGCAAGCATAAAGCTGCCCATGGTGGGAAGTGCGTTGCATTCAGCCATCTGGTAGCTGGGGAACACTGCTGACATCTAGGCTTGAGGGTTTTTGGGCTCCTAGGGATATCACATCCTCCTGACAGGTGTCATTTAGCCTGGGGGCTGCTGGTGTCCCATGAGATATTAAAAAGAGGTCAGTAAAACATTTGCTAGCTCTTACATGCCATTGATGCCTGTCTGTCCCATCCAGGTGATTCTTCATTTAAGTTAGTTATATTTTTTACTTATAATTTTTTTTTCTCTCAGACACACCTCTAAAACTGCTGTCAGCAGAATAACATAATCTATGAAGATTTTTCAAAGTATGTAAGGCGATGCGGGGCAGGGTAGGGAAATACGGCTTCAGCTGATGGTGCAGTATCACTCGGTAGAGCTCCCAGGAGGTGGCACACAGGCTTCCTGACTCAGTGGGAAAGAGAATCCTCCTGGGTTTGGGGCAGGAGATAGCTAGTGTTGTTTTCTTTGTAGGGCTATGGTGTTGCTTCTGTGGCCTCTACGTCAAACACCTCAAAATCTGCTAGAGAAAGTAGCAACGCTGCCATTATAAAACGCTTTAATCATCACAGTGCCATGGTCCTTGCAGCTGGCCTCAGGAAACGGTAAGTTTCAATGCTCTGGAGAAGCTTTTTTTTATTTTGTGACAAACTTTAAGGAATTTCCAAAGCAAAAATACATCTTCAACTACTCATCCAACCTTTTAATTTTTATGAATGAAGTATTTTGCTCTGCAAATGAAAATACCTTTAGGTTCCATTGTACTTTAAGAGTTCTTCAAAGCTGTCTGAGATGACAAATGCTATTTTTAGCTGAGTTATCATACAAAGCAGACTACAAGAGGGTAGGACGTTTCTGCCTTAGTTCTCTAGCCCTGGTGAAGGCTGTGGTATTCTGTTTGCTGTGTGACAGTGAGCTCTGGTGCAGGGAGTTACTATTGCCTTCCAGGAGCAGGTCTGCTAGGGCGGCTTCTAGTGGGGGATGTAAGTAAATGAGGAAGCAAAAGAACAGCGTGGCATGGGTGGATCAGATGAAAGATTCCCCCAGTGCAGTACCCTGCCCCTGCGCAATACAAAAATAATGGATCAGGTGGTTGGGTGTATTTGCAGTGAACTTCACAAATGAAATGTCTTCAGAGGTTTGATGTGAAGTCTGCTTTTGAACTAGTTTATAGACAACCACCAAAGGATTCCTACTGTACCAAAATCCTGCAGATGTTACCTGTGAGAAATCTTAAATACTTTCTTCTGTGTAGCTGCACTCCCTCATGTTGTTCTTTTTTCTTGTACAAACGGAACACTGGACTTTAAACAACCTTTTCTGAGTAATGTGTATTTCTATTTCTCAGTTCAGAAAGACAAAACAACAGCTCTCATTCTGCAACAGAAGTATCTCAGAGCTCCCATAACTCTGCTAATACCTGGTCGGCATAAATCTGTATGCAGTATTCCTAATGTAGTTCTGATTTTGCTGTGTCTCACGTCCCTTGCTGGCATGCTGCTGTTTCTGAGGAGAGGTAGAAGCACCCCCTCCCCCGCTGTTCAGTTTCCCCCTCAACAGACAGGGTTATTTAAGGAGCTGGTTCCTTCTATCTAGATCAGCTGCTAAAAATGAAGACATAAGGGGAAAAAAAGTTGACATACAGTATGTATGTTTGTACATGCATATAACATTTATGAAACAGATGTATTTACTTTGTCTCTAGCTTGTATCTTAAGTTTCCTGTGAGGTGAATTCTTCTTAATGCTGTTTCTCTATTTTAAGAGAAGCACAAAATGACCATTACAGTGAGACCAGCAGTACGGATGGAAACTCCAGGGATTCAGATATCTTTCAGCCACCAATGAAAAAGGTATAAAGTTAGCTGATGCAATTCTAATTGAATGGAACTGGAAGCTCAAAAGATTGCTGAAGGTTCCTTACTTGTTTTATGATGCATCTAAAGTAATACTTAATTATCTTTGCTTAGAAGCATATAGAATAAGAACCCGAGGACTTGTAAGAAGCTTTGTACCTCTGATAGTAAGAGCGAGTAAATTACACCTTGAAGTACTGCTCTGTTTCTCTCTTCAGCAGTGCCCAATGAAGGTAAAAAAACAAAATTTCCAAGAGGCTTCTGATCAGACCCAGAAATCTGGTTCTTTCCATTCAGTGCAGTTCTATTTTTGTCATAGTGTCTCCTCCCCCCTTTTATTTTTTTCAAATGCCTGAAAACTTCTAGAGAACATCCATACTGTCAAGTGTATTGTTTGTAGAGGGGATGATTAAACTGGCACATGGCAGCCTTCGTCTTAAGGTCAGAAGCTGAAGTGAGGTTAAACTGAAAGGATGGTGATGCCTGGTGCTCTGAAATACAGGGCAACAGCCTGTTTTATACTCGCCATAGCAGCTCACAGAGTGGAAGAGAGCGCTGTGCTTGCTACAAAAACAAATTGTGTACTCTTGCCAGAATTGACAGCCTAAATAGAAAAGGCCAAGGAGACTCAAAATCTGTGTATATTTTGTGAAAAGGCTGTAGGATACATGTGGTGGTAAACGTTGAGGTAGTCAACAGCTTCAGCTTCCTTGAAAACTGCAATTTTTACCAGGGAGAAAACAATATACTGGGACTAGCAGAAATGAAAAGAGGAGTGAAAGAGTAGCATGAGAGCAGGAGAGTTCAAAAGTAGTTTTCTCCTTGCTAAATCTGTTATCACTGCTGTTATCTCTCACCACTAAACTCTAGCTCTACTGTCACCAGGGGGCTTGAGTAATTTTTATGGTTTTAGTCTTACACTCCTGTACACCAGCCTTTAAATCATTACTGTTTCTGCCCATCTGGAGCTGGATGGGCATAGAGAGCACAAAAAATGATCTGTGTATAGTGGAACACATTTTGGCAGCATCAGGGACCCCACATTTTGTCAAGAAGCCGCAGATAGAGCGATAGTGCCCAGACTCCCAAGCTGCCCACTGGAAGCAATATTGGGCACTGCTCCCCCTGGAGGGTAGCCATGAATCATTCCACACTTCCCTTCTCTTAAAGCTTTTAGTAATCCTTTCACTCAAAGTCTGAACTGGAAAAAAGCACGAGATGCATCAAATTGTGTCCTCATTGGTAATGTGCATAATTATTTGGCTTATTTTAGGTGAAACTGCAGGAGTCCATTGAATACGAAGATTTAACAAAGAATAATAGCGTTAAAACTATTGCACTAAACTTAAAGAAGTCTGAGAGGTAAGTTAACAAAGTACGCACGGCTGTTTCAGCATCTTCCATCTAGCAGGTCTGTCATCACAGCCTGAGCAGAATCAGACAATTTAGTCTCTAAATTTGTTTTTTGATTTCATCTTGCTTTTCAGCAAGTGTCTCTGTAAACCTACCTGAAGGGCTTTCATGTGTAATTTCTGTGAAAGTCTAACAGACCTGGGTTCACAGTTCAGCACTTTGTTGCAGTTTACAGTGAAAAAATGTCTGTGTTGCATGTGAAAATATATGCAAATTCCAAGGAAATTCTACTCCCTGTCAAATTCCAAGGAAATTCTACTCCCTGGCAAAAAAAAAAGTTCAGCTGGGATAATATGGACTGATCTAGTACTTTTCTAGTAATAGTAGTCTTTTTTTTCCTAGACTTTTGAGTTTGAGAACCATAGATGTAACTTCAGAAAAGGAGTCATAACTACAGAAAAGAGAACAGTTCCAAATGTGGTGTGAATTCCTCTGTTCTAATGATACTCCCAGGCACAGATAAGTTTTCATTAGCAAAATGATGCTCCCAGATTCAACAATAGAAGCTCTTCTCTTATTTTGCTGCCATACAGTCTCCAGCCCACCTCTTCCCACATGGCAATGTGTTGTACTTTGTCAGTAAATAAGATTTAGATAGTAGCATCAACAGTTGCAAAGCATCTAAAATGGGCAATATTTGAAGAACTGTCCACTGAGCTTGGCCTCTGTTTTACAGACGCCTCAATTAACACACTTTTCTCTTTTTGTCTTTTCCCACTTCACAGGTATTATCATGGTCCAACTCCAATTCAATCACAGCAATATGCAACCAGTCAGGATATAATTAATTCTTTTAATAGTATTAGGCAAGAAATGGAAGCATATGTACCCAAACTAACTCAGGTATGGAAGAATACTCAAAAATAATTTAAAAAAATCTCTTTTTGATATTAGCATCTTGCTTTCTATATAATTTTGTGTCTCCTGTCTACTGGAATTTTAAGTTTTCAGGGTAACAAAACTGTTGAAGATAATTAAGCTTATTCAATTTGTTTTGCAATTTCGAGTGATACCTTTCTAGTCATGTTTCAAATCTAAACAAGAGGTAACTGAGTCACTGCTGATACTCAGAGTGATAGTCTGCTGTTACCCTGTTCTGCTGAGGAAATGGTACAGATATAAAGCATTAAAGCAGGACAGTCATGCAGCATGAAGCACAGACTGAGATTATTGATCCCACCACCTGACATTTAGCATGTCATGGTCTTAAGAGGTCACAGTAAGTGGGTTTATAACTGAACAGGTCTTTTGCTCCTAAATGCACTTGGGTAGGACGTAGATCTTACTGTGAGCTGCACAGCAGCTCTGTCCTGGCAACTGGAGGGCAGCATAGCCATGTAGCCAGTCTGCCCAGCTAGCATCTGAACTTCCTCTGTAGCAAACTGGCTATAAGAAAAATGACCACAACTGTGAATGGGTCCCATTTCTGTATAGTAATGTTCTTGTCTTATTTCAAAGTATCTGTGCAGGCAGTTCACGTACTGAGTGAAGAAAAGGTAGGTTTGTCTGTAACTGGAGAGCTTTCACTGAACACATAAGCTGTAGCACCTCAAAGCACTGTGTCTAATTCTGGAGAAAAACAGACTCTCTATCAGAACTTCCATTGTCTCTGCTCAGCTGCACCTTTGCCACTGGATTTCAAACACAGTTTAGTTTTAAAAGATTTTGTTGGGAAAAGTAATCTGAAATATTGTTCCCTCTCTCTCCAGGTCCTTTCAAGTAGTGATGCTGCTAGCACTATTGCAGTCCTGTCACCTGGAGGAGCACTTATGCAGGGTGGAACACAGCAAGCCATAAACCGTAAGGTTTTAGGATATGTAATACTTTTATCATTTCTCAGTGCATTACAGAGCAGTACCTGGATTGCTGCTTCACCTCTCTCTTAGAATATGTTACATTGATAAAAGAAATTCTGGAAACATGTAGCTGGAGTAATAGTGGGTTACAATAACAACAGAAAAGCAAGGACCCAGCCACACCTTCAGGGTGGTACCGGCTACACCTGTGCTGAGGCAAGTGCAGGAGAGAAAATTTTGCAGAGCAAGTGATGAAGGATGCATGTGGTACTAAGTCCTCCTACAGATAATAGGTTCTGCTTGTTCAGCGTTTCTCTTCTCTGATACTTTTTTCCCCTGGATTTTAGAAAAACAAAGGAATACTCTGAGAAGGCTTTAAGGAGGTGAGGTCTGGATAATTACCTGGAACTAGATTTTTTGCAGCCTGCATTTAAGATCCACAGCTTGATGTGAAAAAACAAGACAGCTTCTTGTAGACTGCAAGAACAAAACAACCAACCTCTCCTTCTCAGATATGCATTCAGCCACCTCTTTCCCTGTTGCCACGTTCCTACCAGTTCAAGTTCCTTTCTCTTTAGTCTCACAGCAGATGAATCCCTATTTTCACACATCAGGGTTTTTAAGTTTTACAGTTTCACTTGTGTGACTTGGTCTGAAGAGCAACAGAAACTAATTCAGACAGATGAAAAAAGCAAGTATGGGTATTTTATGTCACTGAAAAGTGGTGAGGCTTTCTCACCCATCCCAGTTGAAATACTGGGTGCTGCACTATACTTTGAGACTGACCACAACTTTTTTAAAACAGCTTCATCCTAAAAGTTCACTATTGAGTGGTTCACTGTGCTCCTGTCACCCTCAGTGACTGTTTGTGCTTTTAGTCTGTTTTGTACGATTGTAGTTACTTCTCTGTTCGTGACCCCTGTTGCCCTTTCTTCTTTAAGAGTATGTGGGATACAGTTCCTTGTTCCTGCTTGAATTTTTCATCTTCCACAGGCTGTGACCATATTCTCATTGCCAATTAGAAGGGAGGGGAGAAAGCTTGCAGTATCTACTACAGAGTATTTAGCACTGTGTTGTGCAGTGAACAAGGTGCTGGTCCCAGAAGCAGTACTGCAACAGTTAGAACACCACAAATACACTGCTTCTAATGCTGGATAAACTTTGGTGTCCATTCTTTGCCTAGCATAGGTCTCCCTGTATAATTTACAAGCATCCAAGTACATAGCCCTAAAGAGCAGCTGACCTGATCTAATACTGCTGATAGTCTTACTTCAGGTGTTGAGGCACCTCAGTGGTCACTCCCAGACAACCTTTCTGTGATTCTAGTGAAGGTGAATATTGCTGAACTCCTTTGTTAGCCTTACATTATCATTTTTCACATGATAGTTTTGAGTTGTGTGACAGAATCTTTTTCCTGTTGCAGAGATGATGCCAAATGACATTCAGTGTGAATTAAAACACTTGTATGTGGCAGTGGGGGAACTGCTACGGCACTTCTGGTCCTGCTTTCCTGTTAACACACCATTCCTAGAAGAAAAGGTGAGGTGGAGCTTCCTAATGTGTCCCTGATCATGGTTTAGAATGAGTGTCATTAACTTGAAGTATAGAACTACTAAACACAGAATCATAGAATCACTTTAGTTAGAAGACACCTTCAAGATCATCAAGTCCCACTATTAACCCAGCACTGCCGGGTCACCACTAAACCATGCCCCTTAGCACCACATCTCCACAGCTTCTAAATCCCTCCAGGGATGAGGGCTCCACTGCTTCCCTGGGCAGCCTGTTCTCCCTTTCGGGGGAAGAAATTTTTGCTAATATCTAATCTACAGCTCCCCTGGCACAACGTGAGGCCATTTCCTGTTGTCCTATTGCTTGCTACAAGGGAGAACACGCTTTAAAATTGCTATGTGCTTTTAAGCAGCGCAGCACTTACTCATCCCAAGAACTAAGGGTCACAAAATAATGTGAAACTTTCAGTGATTCTGCTGGTGCTGTTGGGTATAATCATCCTTGTCCCCGTGTGTCTGTGAGCCCCCTTGAGAAGCAGTTGCTATAAACTAGTTTTAGACAGAATGGGCAGCTGTATTTCAGCTGCAGATTTCTCACTGCCAGTTTAAAACACACAAACTGAAGCCTACCTTCCCCAACTCTGGCATAACCTCCACAGTAACAATTACAAGAAAGTGTTCCTCACTCTTGTACCCATTGCAAAAAATCACTCAGTCATAGCTTCAAAACATACACTGCTTTGTAGAATAAAGTTGTCTCCAAGAAGAGATGTCTGCCTACAACCAGGTATATAACTGTAACTATTTTTCTGTTCCTTCTTTTGACCTCACATGGAACACAAAGATAAAAATTTGCATTCAGTTATGCTGGATTTTCTGCTGCAAAATGTGGCCTGAACATCCACGATACAGTCTTTGCTTGAAACAAAAAAAAAGGAAAGATATTTTTTGTGAATATCTTATCTATAGTATTTACTGACAAAATAATAATGATCACAGTGGCACACTGCACTTTGAGTCATATTGCACCTGCCTCTAAAATAAATATGCACTCAAGAATTGTTAGAGACTGGTATTTTTGGAGACTTTCTTCCTTGAACTAAACATAAAGTAGCCCCCAGAATTAGTTACAAGGTGTTTTCTTGGAGAACAGTTTTTTAAGGGAAATGAAACATCTGTGCAAGTGATTATAATACTGGTTTCTGTTTCTCTCTCAGGTTGTGAAAATGAGGAGCAACTTGGAAAGATTTCAGGTTACAAAGCTCTGCCCATTCCAAGAAAAGATTCAGAAACAGTATTTAAGCACAAATGTAAGGAGAAAATACTCTTTAATTACATGGGTGCATATTCATAATTTGAATCATAATTTTCAGAGGGTGGTAACTTTGTTACTCGTTACCCTAGGGCACTAAATTATTTGTTAACTAGGAAATGGGCAGAGGGAATTTGGGTACTCAGTTAAGTGTGTCTTCTCTCCCTGTATAACCTGCTCAGTAATACCAGAAGCTCTCAAGAACTATAGCTTGAAATTACGCAAACAGAACAACACAAAGGGGACCTCATATTTAATTTTTCAGTTACACCATGAACTAGAACTTTAACAACTTCAAGTCTGACATGGTGGGAGGGAGCCAGTTTTGAAGTGGTCACAGACTCAATAATGGAACACACAGTGTCACTTCCCTCTGACCTTCTCAGCTTAGTAGCTCTGAACTGCTTCCTCTACAGACAGTGTGCAGTAGAGCCTCAAGGTCCTTCCTCTCTCTACCTGGCATACCTCTGATTTCAGTGAGGTTACTCAGTGAATAGAAGGAAGAATCCAACTGAAAATCTGACCAGAGGGAGGGGAGGGGATCTGTTTTCCAGTAGTTGGGACATTGTTTTTTCCCCTCTTAATGTTTCAGCTGGTAAGTCATATAGAAGAGATGCTGCAGACGGCCTACAGTAAGTTCCATACATGGCAGTCCCGGCGTATGCTGAAGAAGACGTGAAAATGCATGCTGTACAGGTTTGAGAGCTGACTCTGCAATAGCTATAGGAGTACAACCTAGCATACGTGCAGATCTTAGAGTTGTTGCAGGAAGGCCTGCAAGCTTTGGACTTCTGGAAATGATGCTAACTGAACTTGCACATTTTTGAATAAGAACTGAGATTAAACTTGAAAACTGGGGAGAAAAACAAGGAAGAACCAAACCAGAAGAGCTGAGGCGCAAAAATATTTAAAAGACACTGTTTACTGCAGTTACTCAGGAACTGCTTTTGATTTGCATAAAGAGCTGCTTTCAGAAATTAAAAAAAACAAACTTAGAGGGTGTATTAATAAAATCTGGTTTTCTGTCCAATTTTTTTTTTTTAAGTGTATGGCACAGGGTAGAACTCAAAAGTTTTTCTTCACTGGATTCTGACATTTTCTTGAATTCTGTTTGTACTTTCTACAGCAGTTTAACAATGACATTTTAAAATACAGCCAAGAATGTTTTTGCTTCAAACATCTGGGAGAGTATACACAGCTGTCAGAAGACAAGCTTCTGCCATATGTTCCCCAACCAATTGGAAGCAAGAGACATTGCACTGAAAGCTGATTATTGTCTGGGGTCCCAAAAGGCACCTGGGGGCAAATGTTTGCCTGAAGTCTCGGATTTTTATGCAGAATTTTTTCAGCCATCAGTTTTGCATGTTTTCCTTTGAGTGCAAGTGTGTGCTACTGCAATTTTTTTTTTTTTTACGGTGGCATTTGTTCTCAGGAGAGAATGCATTTTTAATAATGAAGTTAAATAAAGTTTCTTATAAAAGTCATTTATTTTCAATTCTTAGACATTTTTTATTTCTTCTCCTAAATCTGTTTTCCTCCACGCTTCCCTTTTGACTGTTACACTATTTTTGGCGAATTGATAATCACTGCAAGAGAAAACAATGTGTTATTTACACAATGTCCATAGATATTTGGAATCTGTGCCATACTTTGTTCCAAATAGAATCAGTTCACTGTTTCAGACCAACTTGTCTTGTATTAAATGTGACTCAAATGCAAAGTAAACCTGTTTTCTATAATATATGCAGTTTAATGACATGCTTGTATTTTATTGTCATCTTGACTGTACTAAAGCCCAGTTCAGGCTACTGAACTTTTTTTACTTCTAAACATGACTGTTAAGAGTGTAAGATGCATTTACTACAGAGACAAATCAGAGAGAGGATATGTATTCACAGCAAGGACAGCAGTGCTCAGTATGGCAGAAGAAATTCCCACTAGCCTGCATGATGTCTTGAGACTAGATTTTGCCACCGCTGGTATGATGCTAAAACATGATACTATGATGTTGGGTGGATAATTCTTGCAGATTCCTACAGAAGAACAGACGTATAGCCAAGTCTGTGCTCATTCTGTGCTGCTGCTCCATTTATGCAAGAGGGTTTTTAACTGGTGTGGAAGTCAGCAGCTTCTTTTTACCCAGTGTTTTGGGATTTTTTTTTTTTGTATTATGCTAATATTTTGGTAAAAGCTGAGTTTTAGTTCAACATCACTGTCTGCACCAAAATGCTGTTTGGAAATGTATGCATATTGTTAAGCCTAGTTTCCCTGTCTGCTTTTGCAGATAGATGCATGATACCTGCTCTGTGATGTTAATGTGGTTCTGCTACAAGAAGTGACTGGGCTCGACAAGTGAGATGCCCGTTAGTTTTTACAGGGTGAAAATATCACTAGGAATAAGCAGATGTACGTACAGCATTCGGGGGATGAGGTGCACATTTTGTCAGGAGTTACCTCTTGTGATAAAAAACTGTTTCTCTAAAATTAAGGCTTGGGGATATGGCTTTTTAAAGCCTAATCCTCTTGTAAGTGCAGACAGCTCCCAGAAAGAAAGGGTAGTTTTGTTCTCTCCCACTCCAGAGCATTTGGTCTAGCAATTCTGTGGCCAAATTTCAACTGTTTAGTGAAAGCTGTAACACCTTTCACCATACCAGGTTCAAGAAAATATGTCTGATTTCTATGCTAACTGTGCCTGAAGCTACGAACAAGGCATTTGAGTATTAGACTGCACTGAGACTTCATTTGGGGGAAAAAAAAAAAAAAAGAGTTTTGAATATGGAATTAATTCACTTTTGATTTGAATCAGTATTTAGTGCTCCTGGAAAGACTAGACAAAATGGATAGCACGGGGGGAAAGTTTCAGTGCACACAAGACCATTTTGCAGTTCAAAAAACTGTTGTTTATAATTATGGGGGATGGTGCTGCAATAGCTTTAAGTTGTTATAGCGATGTCAGGCTATCAAAATGTACCTTAATGAACAGAACTGGGCAGGGGGGAGAGGACTATGATACTAAATTCAACAGTTTTGCCTAGAGACTGCACAGGCAAGGCTGCTATGCACTTCATACTGCTTTTTCAGGTATTGTGGCAATAAGGCACAGGCCCCTCCTCAAATAAAGGAGGTAAACTAAATATTTTTTTCTTCTACATTGTGTTCCCCCTTTTCTGTAGCATGGTCCAAAACCCAGATTCATTCCTTAAGTTTTGAAACTGAATCATCATGCATTATATTACTATTGGAATCTTTATACTGACTTGTATTTTTAATGAGAATTCATAAAACTTGTATCATTGGCATTGATCTAAGATTTGTAGAATAAACCCTACTGAATTCTAAAGTCAAGTCTTCTCTAATGCTTAGGTTGTGTTTTCTGATGTTCAGTTAAATCCCAAAGAGGCTCTACTCAGGTCTGAACTGAGCTGTGTGTCTAGCTCAGCTGTCCCTTCAAGCTGGCATAAGAGATCAGGAGCAAAACAGTTACAATGCAGTTACTGTCAAATTATTTTGGGTTTAGGGGTCAAGAGCTTTTTCCTACCACACAGGGAGCCTACACCATTACTAGTGCTACTCTCCCTCTGTTCCTGATCATACAAAAGCCACTGTAAATCTCCAGGGATTCCTACTCCGCTTGTTCCCTCTACCGCTCCGCAGCTGTTGTGGCAGAAGAGCTGCACAGGCCGCCCTCAGCCATTCAAACCCCAGCGTTGCTGGCAATGGAGAAAGGGTAACTTAAAGCAGATATTAACCCAAGTCTGGCCCAGCTTGGCTGTGGCCTGGGAATTTCAGCAGATGAAAATACTTGGATGCACCACAAAAAAGGCTGAGCTGTTCCTCAGCAAAATCTACCCTAGTTGAGGCCAGGAAGTGACATCTTGCCACTGGAGCCATTCCTCCAAGTAGTTTCTCACACTCACAGAGTGGCTCTCTAGACTATGATCTGCACCTTTCTAATGTGACAGCACTGACCAAGGCCCTCTGCTTTCCCAGGTGGGTGACTTTCACCACTCACCCTCCTTTTGTTTAACATGTGTTTTTACAGCTGCAAGTATTTTTCCTTAGCTATACTGTAACTACACCCTTACATCTTCTGTCATGAGGTACTGTTACTAGCCAGAAAGCTTACTTTATCCTTGCCACAACTCCTACCAAATAGCTGCTCTATCCAGAGAGTCAGTAAGCAGGAGAGGCGGTGACCAGAAACCTTAAAATCAGTTTTCCATTATCAATCCTGTTGCCCTTTCTTAAAGGCCTGCCCAAGCACCCCTGTTGTCTGCAGGCAGTGTACTAAATGGCTGTGGAGTCTTAATATTGCATCAGTCTCGGCACGTGAGCCACGATACGCTGAGCCCGTTTCCAAGCTCTCCCTTAGCTTGCAGCAAGAGCTGGAGCTCAATCCAAACAGGACACGGGAACTTGAGTTTGAACAGTGATCAGACACCACTGGTGATCTAACACTGATCCTCCATAAACCCTGACAACTAACGGCAGACGTGCTCTGCAGTGGAGTTCAGAGCCTGGGGAACCATGAACATTTCCTGACTCCATCTGCTCTTTTCCAGGACACTCCATTCCCCCTCAGCTACCTCTGAATACAATGTCTCCTCAAAAGACATGCAACTCCCTGAGAGCAGGAGAATTCACCGCTCTTCTCGATAACGTCCTAGACAGACAGAGGATCAGGGCTCTTTTAGGCTGTCTCCTGAGGAAGAGACAAGACCCAAAGGTGTGAGATGCAGCCAGAGCATCTGGTCAGGCTGCAGGAGCAGCTTGGTCAGAGAGCACAGTGCCTGCCGGATGGCATGGAGCAGAGCCCCAGCACCTCTGCGGCCAGGCCCTGCTTCCCGCCAGGCCAGGAGGTGCCACTTCACCTTTATCCTGCCCTGCAGGCAGCTGTAGTGTCATGGCTGGGTGTGTCAGAGTGCCACAGCAGTGAAGTGGAACGCGGCTGAGGCTCTTTGTTGGCATTTTCCCAGCCCACATGCCCTCAGCTGCTGTGTTTCCCACACAATGAACATGTCCATCCACTCCAAAACCTGATGGCTCTCTCATCCTTCCTCACAAAAGCCCACACACCCTTCGTCCTGGTAAAGCCAAACTACTCCAGTAGTTCAGGAGTTAGCATGTGGCCAATGGATAAGTGTCCTGGACTTCACAGACTCTGTCCTCCCTGCCTGCCTTGAATGAGGTTGCTTTGTTCCCACCTCACCCACAGCCCTCACCAAACACAAATGGTCTGAAGCACTGAAAGGCAGTTCCTCCACTAACCACCAGATAAACCCGGACAGTTGTGTTCTGTAGAGCATCAGCACCACACAGCCCCACTCCAGCTCCTTCCAACCCGAGTTTGTTCACAGGCACAACATGACAAACCAGCACGTTATTACAATTACCACACCCAACAGAAGCATCCCCCGCACACAGCTGACATCCCCCACTCTCAAGGTCCCCCCTCCTTGAGCAACCTGCCCTTTGTGCTTGCCCACACGACCGCTGATCACCTCTTTGGCACGATGCTGTTTTCACCACACTTTGACACCAAGCCCAAGTACTTCGTAGCCTGGGAATCCCAGATGCCTTCTGTATAGCTTCCCCAAGATCCAGCTGCCAACCCACAGCTGTGCATTGCATCCCCTAAACCACTAGGGAAAGTGTTGTCCTGCTCTTGGCAACATTCATATCCTCCCTTTTCCACCCTACAACCACCCATCTTCGGCACCTCAACAGGACGCTGGTTTCAAAGTGCAGAGAAAAGAGGAAAGGATTTGAGCATACCCAAGCTTAAGCTTCCGTTCAGAAGACCTAAATACTTTAGGAACTGGCCAGAGAAGGCCAGACTTTCTGGGGCAGCAGCTGCCTCTTTCCAGGTGCTGCACAAAGAGGGTTGGCCTCAAGTGAGACTTCCAACCTGTCACATGAGTCACAGCAGTGTGTTCACTGCCTCCCTGACCTAACCAGCAGCCTCTCCACCTACCGCCGACAAGCTGATCCAGATAAAAGTGTGTTGATAGCTATTTGACACACAGCATGTCCCATGATCAGAATTGACAACTGGGATGCAACAGCCCTGCAGTAGCCACTTCCCTGTAAGCACTGCTCCCACTTCTACCTCTGTCCTACTTCTGCATGTTAAGGAAATAAGCACCAAGTAGTAAAGCCATGTGCTTCCTGCCTGGCAGCCCTGAGCCCAGGCACAGCTCCCCTGTCTGCTACCTGTGCAGGCACCGCAGTCCCCTCCCCTTTCGGCCACAAGCTGATCATCGAGTGACAGCAGCAGTGAGGGACAAGGAGAGATGCTGACATCGGGCTCGTTGGCTTTGATGGGTGTGCACTCAGCGGGGGCAAGGCCTGCACAGCCAGAACCAGACAGCAGATAGATCAGCTGGTAAGCTCCAAGCCTCCTGCTCTGCAAGAACTGGCCACACAAAGCACGCCGCTATGAAAAATGGCACGGTTTGGGCACCTCGGTGCCCTCAGCAAGCTCTGAATGGAGATGTTCTGTCACCAAAAGCAGAACACTTCCTTTTACCCTGCAGCCCCACTGACCTCAGGAAATCACCCCCTCAAAGGCTTTCTGCCTTCCTAACCCTCCAGGCAACCAAATCGCTCCATAAAACCCGGCTTGTGCACACCCTGCCGTAATTCCAAACACAAGATTTCAGGAGTGCAGTTGTTGGTGCTGGTAAGGTAGCACGGTACCAAACACACCAAGTACTGTAACTGGAATACAAGGAGTCAGCTGACTGGTTGAAAGCGGTGGACTTGAGATGATAGAGATCTTATTAATAATTTAAAGAGTCACAGCAACAGCCAACTACCAAACTAAAAGAGTGCCTGCTAAAGACCACCCACAGGAATGAGCTCACTCAGACTCCCAAGGCTTGATCATCTCACCAACACCTCTTCTATCGAAGAAAAAGGGACCTCTAGGTTTTACGTGCGTGAACAGTAAAGGTGCAGTTGTGGGCAAAGAGAGCAGTCCTTCAAAAAAGGGACAGGAAACAAAGCACTCAGCTGGACTCCAAATGCACTTAAAGGAGGGCTCCTGCCGTAACTGAGAATTTACATTAATCAAAAGCACGTTGGGAGCTACTGAAAACGTGAGAGATGAGGTATTTGAGCCCTCTGGCTAACTCCAATCCCACAGAAAACCACTTTCCCCTATGTCAAATTCTGTCACTAGCTCCTAAACTACCTTGTGCTGTTTTACAGCAGAGAGTGGAGGGCTTCTTTAGGGACCTCAGTCTTAGATGGGGGTCCTGGGTGCTGCAGAAATGAATCAGTCTTTCTTCACAGCTTGTCACTCCCTTGGGCACAGCTCTTCAGCTTTCCTTAACAAAAGCAAACATACAACAGTCCAAAGAGGAACACAGGAGTTCCTACTACATTTGGTGATAACCATTCTCAGGTGCCAACCACTGCTTCTGGCTGCAAAAACACCAGCACACAAGCATGATAAACCAGAACAAGAACCAGGTGGCAGAGCTGTGATCCTATCCTTAAATGAGGCCCTATTAAGCTAAAGTAATGGGGATCTCTACCCAGGGATCTAAGACACATTTTTCCCCAGGGGGAGAGGTTTTTCCCCAGGAAGAAGAGGTGGGGAGAAATCCCATCTCCCCTTCCCCCCCCCCCCAAGAACTTCATGTCATTCAAAATTATTAGTCACAATTTCTAGACCTTACATCACAGAAGACAGACAATTCCCCTTTAGTTCTAGAAATGGGGGTGATCCAAGGTCACAGCCAGCTGAAGGCAGTTCCTGGCTGGAAAGCAGAGCTTGGCAGCAGTCTCCCTGGTGCTGATCTCTCTCACAATACAGCAGGTTCAAGCCTCACTCCCCAGACGCACCAAACTGCACCCTTGACAAGCTGACTCACTGCCAAGCACCCTTCTTACCAAAGTGGGGGGTGTGGGTGCAGAAAACAAACCAACCCCCCTTCCCAGTTACAAGTTCACTGGTGTTAGTGATTCTCAGCCCCTTCTTGGATAACTGCAACAGACATGTAGTTTTCACTCTGCTCTACCAGCAGCCAAGGCAAAAGAGCTGCTGTCACCCCTCTGCTCCTCCAGCCTTCCTGCAGAACCAATTGCCTTTTGTGGGACTGGGATGGGAACACAGCCTCAGGGCTACCACTGGGGGAACTATAGGTTGGCAGGGCCTGGCCGCCATCCTAACCTCCACCTCATTAAGTGCAGGCAGCCTAGTTTCTTAGGATGCTTTCCCACACATCCTTGCACAGGACTCCTCACTGAGAGCTCTCTGTCACACCCAAGCAGGCTGAGAGCTGGGACAAAGCACTGCCAACACCCAGACTCATATCTTGGGCTCTCTGTCTCAATGTACAAAGCCTGGGAAGAGACAAAGAAATTTCTCTAGCTTCTCTGCTGCCTGGTATGGAAGCAGATGTGACCTAAAGGCACAGCCCTGTCTCCATGAGCATCAGTACCTGTCTGACTATGCTTTGAGACCAGCCAGAAAAACTCCTCTCACTGCACAGAGCTGCTTCTCAGGAATTTCACCACATCATGCCACACAAGTGCAAAACCAGGCCCTGCACCCTGCAGCTGTTTGCTGTACCTAAGCAAAGAATGACACAGGCTTAGGAAGCACTGCCCTACATTCAGAAATAGCATATTCCTAGGGGGGCAGGCACGCCAGCAACGCTGACCCGACAGCCAGTCTCCTGCCAGCATCCCCGCAGGGCACAGCCAGAGCTCTGAGACACAGGCACTCGCACACACAGCCCTGCAGATCCTGGGGGAGCTGCTGCTTGCGTGGGCAGCAAGACTCCACAGCACGTAACAGTGTATCCTGCAGATTGGTACCAGTTTGGATTTGGGTCTGGCAAAGGCAGCTTTGGGGGCTTGGTGCTCTCCTCAGGACACAGGCTGCAGCTGGCTCCAGGCAGCCAGAACCAGGTCCCTGCCGGCACGTGTGAGGCTCTAACTTGTCCTGTTGCTCAGGGAAATCTTTGTCCACACGTATTCCATGTGGCAGTCTCAAGGACAGTAAACCTGACTGTGACCACAAAATCTTCCACTAAAAGTAGTACTGGATGGAGAAGTTGCATGTCACAACAATACAGTGGGTGATTTCCTGACAAACTCGTTCAATCCGTGGTTGAACTGCAGCTCATGGAATGGGAGGAGCATCACACTTCATGTCTACAAGTAGCACTACCCAGTGCTTTCTCCAACACGGGAAAGCTCACAGAAATGAGCAGAAGCAGCAATCAGCTTTGTTTCTGTCCTAGCCAGCTCCTATTTAATCCTACAGGACACAGCACAGCTATGCCTAGATATTCTACGTTCAAATGCTGACATTTTATGCTCTGCCCTTGTAAGAAGGCCTCTCCCCTCCAGCCCTGACTCACAGTTGTCTCTTCCCTTTATGCAAACCCTCTCCACTCCCTGCGCAGCCAGCGATCGCTTGGTGCCAAGCCAAGAAGAGCTGCCGCCCTGGGGCACAAGCCATCCAGCCAGGCTGCTAGTAAGGCAGCTTTGCTGCTTCTGCACTCACACTACCGCCTAAGTTCAAGTTACACGATTTCATTATTACCCTCCCCCAAACATACCCCTCTTTTCAAATAATAAATACCGAGCTATCTGCAATCAGAGTCTGGTGCTCTAATTAGCCACTGTTAAAGCACACATTGCTGTGTTACACAACACAGCTCAGAGCTCCCAGGTACCGTCTGAAGCTGTATTAGCAATTTATTCACATCATGAACAAAGCTTAAAGCAAAATCTCCCAAGTGTTCTTGATTACAGAGCTTTGGTTCAGATGATGAGACAGTCTCAGAGCATGCAAACACATTTCCCTGCACTGAAACTAAACTAGAGATGGACTCCGGTCACTAGTGAGTGTCAGTCTACAGGACCAGACTAGAGTGAGACAAGTAAAACCTCCAGCACACATACAAAGCAGATGTCAGGTCCTTAGTGTCAAGTGTTTGCTCAAGATGTGATCCCATTTATTGCATACATCTTATTAACGCAGACCCAGACAGCCACAGCCCTGTGCAAATCTCAATGCCAAGCACTACTGCCCGACCAAATGTCTTTAATTCATTTAAAGGATGCACTCACAACAAAACCCAGGCTCCAAACTCCAAGGCTTCACTGCTCAGTCCCATTTCTGCTTTCTCTTCCCAGAAGCAACAGGGCGAGCTCCTGCATGAATACGTTCCTAACAGTAACAGCAGGAAGCATTGGACTAGCTGCAATAAGTCACATTAATAAACCAGGCAAATATTTCACAATACTCATTTTCAGCTCACTAACACAATCTCTGCCCTTTTGAACGCAGCGGGTGCGAGGAAAGCCGCGCTGCAGCAGCATGTGCCTTGCAGGAGGCCTGTAGATACTGCGGGCAGCGAGAGCCCCACGGCACAACCAGCCAGCAGCGCCGAGAGCCAGAGCCACAGGCTCTGTATGCAGGTCCCCCACACCTGCTGGGGTTTATGACCGAGTATTTGTGCATCTAACTCCCAATGGATGCAGCAGGATTAAAATACTGAGTGCTGCTTTTAAATGCAGCCCTGAGGCCATCCCTCTTAGGACTTTGTTTGGCAAGAGCCTAACAGGGCAGTGCAGGGCCCAGGCCTTGCCAGCTGCTCCCCCAACCTGCACAGCTCTTTAGGAACTGGCAACTGCCAAACAACAGCATGAGGAAAAACAAACCAAACAGGCTCAACATTTTAGATGTGTCATTTCCCAAGATTATCATCAACTGTTAAGAACATTTATGTAATCAAAAGGGCAGTACAGTGGCCAAAGCCAGCCCTTCATCTGTCCCCAGTCAACATCAAACTTCCCAAAGAAAAGAGCAGCTTACCTAACTCAACCTAAAATTGAGAGCATTCTCCCAAACACAAGTTTTCTGCAACATATGATCTAAATAATTCAAAACTTCACTGGATCTAGGTCACTGACAGAGGTTTGTTTTTCAGCAGGATGTCCCAGAGGGATTGGCTAAGGTTTTTTAAATTGTTGCTAACTTCCACCATCCAATAGCAGATGAAGCAGATGAGATGAGAAGCAGGAAGAATACAAAGGCTAACTTCAGCTTCTTAAGGAGAAGAAAGACCAACTTTAGCTCTTCCAAAGGGTGAATCCATGGAATGACTTCCCATGGTTGACTATAGAAGAAGCCCCAGTGGAAGTGCCACTGCTACATGGATGGGAACCTTTCCAAGCACCTCCCAGAATAGCCCTCAGCCTCATTAGGTTTATACAATTTATAGAAGAATGGCAGAGGCAAATTTTTTTAACCCTGAAATACGTTTTGCATGTTTACAGCCACTACATCAAGCAGTCCAGAGTCCAATGGTTGACCTTACTTTGGAGTATGTTGTTTTTTCCTCCCCTTTATTTGTGTGTAATGACAGCAAGTTACACAGAACCAGGAAATGGCATCAGCAAAAAGTTCAAACTCATTTCCCTACTACAGGCCTTGCGCAACCATTTTTACAGCGGGCCTTTAATGACATCTTTAGTCCAGTTACAAGGCAGAGGTTACAGGTGTTTTCAGGTAACTTGGGCACGTCATCAACATTGTCTGGAAAACAAGTTTTCTTTTCCATATTTATAAAAGGAGATAGCAGTGATTATTTCAGAGAGACTAGAAGGTCCTATAGCCTCAAACGGATACAAATCATATGACAAGCAGTTTGTCTCCACTTGGCTCACAAATAATATGTCAAAGCTGCTTTATCACAAGCAAGGCACTTGCATTCTAAGTACTAGAAATGCAACAAATTACTTCCCATATCAGACGATATTAAGCATCTACCAACTGTATCACACTCTTACATTCAAAATTGCATGTACGAAATAAAAAGCTTATTGCTCTGCTCAAGGTTTCCAGACAGATTAAGTCAACCTGGGGACAAGCAGCTTTAAGGAAACACCATGCAGCAGCTTAAATATGGAAAAGGAAACTTGTTTCCCAGAAAATGTCTCAGTGCCACCAGTATCTACAGGCCTCCTGCAAAAAAAAATAAAGAATCTTGAAAACAAGAATTAAGGTTTTGGAAGATGGAAATGCATTTAGAAGTACACCAGATGGTAAATACAGAATTTTTAAGCCAGTCACATAAAACTGGGAGCCTAAGCCTAGTCTGAGGGAGGCTGGGGAAAGAGGAGATTCATGTATATACTCGTGCAGCTGACAGTTTTTTCCTTACCAGTATCGGGTACAGAAGCAGCCTCCTGTTAACCTGCAAACAACGTATGAGATCTGCTCATTGGATCCCGCTGTTGCTTTACCTTCAAGTCAGACACAGACCCCCCTGTTCTGAGTGAGCCCCATCAGACACCATTCCCCTCCTCCCAAAGGCAGGATGCCCACGTCCCTGCACAAACTGGCAGCTGCCCAGGAGCCGGCTAACCCTGCGGCAAGGGGCTGCTAACCATCTGCTCCGGCAGCACTCCCGCGCAGGCTAGCAAGGCAGCCTCCTACACCTAGTACAGATCTGAACCAGAGCCTCTCCTCCCACAGCTCAGCTCTCTCCTGGCACTTCCTCACACACTCCCCATCCACTGTTGCCCACGTGGGGCAGGGGGATGCTGTAACCATCCCCTCCCACCTACTGCGGTTAAACCAAACAGCAGCTCTGTGGAGCAACTCGGCCTTTCCTGCTCTTTGCTGCTGCTGCAAAGGATTGTGCAGAGGAGGCCCCTGCACAACAAAGCCACACCAACACCCAGCACCGGCCAGCATCTTATGGCTATGAGCAACCAGGCCATGGCAGCACACTGCTCAGGGGCATTGTCAAGTTCTGGGCAGGGACCACAACACATGCTTGCCAGTGAGCACTGTGCTGTGAGAACAAGGCATCCATGATCTCCCTGTGGCCTGCAGCCACCTGCAAGGGCTGGCTCTGCAACAGCACAGGGCTTGCTACACCTTGCTCTCTCCTGCTAAGGAACAGTTTCTGGAGGTGTGTTTCCTGCCTGTCTTCCCTCTTGCAGGTAGGGGAGTCTGCAGCCATCCAGTTAGCTCTGCTCTGTGCTGGGGAGCATGTAGAATCATGTCAGAGCTCCAGGATTTGCTAGCTCAGATCTGCATTTGCCAATGCTTATGCTTTTGGAAGGACATCTAACATTCACCTGGCTTTGAGACAAAAAGGTTTCTGATCAATACTGTTAAAAAAGAGGGGTGCTAAAAATCTCTTCTAATACACGTCTCAAAGGAACAGTGCAACAAAGCCGGCACAGAAGGAGGAATTAGGCAATGCTTGTGTGCTTGGTGCTTCCCAGCAAAACTGAAATGCAGAGTGTAGGCTGACATTCAGTTGATCCTGAGCCAGGATCAGAGTGTTAAAGATGCAGGTTTATATATAAACTCCGTGGAGCTTCACATTTCAGTCTAGAGAGGTTTGGTTTTGAGTTTTTAGATAAATTCAGCTCCAAAACACAGAATCTGACCTGCATATCTATATCCTTCTGAATTTGTCATGTTACCAAAATCACCTGACTCATTGCACTTAATTCTCCCATCAAGACTTGCCCTATTCTAAACTCACCTATACCCAGACCTCAGAACAAGCAATTTTTCACATTTCAGGAATGGCTTCAACTGCAAGCTTTAGGTTTAGACAGTGGTCACAAAAAAAGCTTTGAACCTCTGTCTTCAAGTCTGGAATTGCCCAATATAAATGGGGAAAAGAGCATTTCCAAGACATGCACCCATATGAAGAACCCCCCCGAATGTCAGCACACTCAGAGCTAAATTCCAGTATTACCAGACTTAAAGGAATTAGATTCACCATCACACATGTCTGCAGTGCTGTCTGTGCATGTGCCAGCTCCTTGCTTCTCATAGCTGCATTCTACTTTGGCGGGTCCATCTGTGCTCTTTTTCTGTGGCTTGCAGCCACACGTCCAAGAGGATGAGCACAGCAAGAATTAAAGGCTGTCTGCCCGCCTAAAAGCATGCAGCAGATACAGCCCTGTATGTGCACAGAATTAACCACTGCGCCTCAGGGAAATGTCAGGCAGAGCGCGGTCCCCCAGGACAGCAGTTACTCCCTCGTAGGGGCTCTTAGCTGAAGCAGGCTGTGGAGAGGGTGTCTGGGGAGGGAGCTGCTGTCTGTGGAGCCACCAATGCCTCCAGGCTGAGCACTGACGGGCAAGCTCCCTTCACTGTCCTTTGGCATGTGGTCTGGGACTCAAGAACACACACATCAGTGAGTGTGACAGGTCATAGAGACATCCCACAGACCAAAGACATCCTGCTGTGATTTCAGGAACCGTGCCAAAGGGAAACTTTCATTTCTAGAGCATCCTCAGCCCACTCTTGCTTTCAGCATGCCCCTCTCCTTCCTTCCTTTCCTCCATTTCTAGCAACACAGCATTCTGCTTGGTCCAGGAGAGAAATAGGGCAAACATAACCCGATTAACTGAGCGGATTTGGGCAGGAAGGGGTGGGGGCAGATTAATACACAGAGAAACATAGAGCCTTTCCCTCTCACATTAGCTTTTTCCTATTCAATAATTAAAGTATTCTGCGGTGACTCCAACTTTGGAATTTGCTATAAAAGCTTCTCGTAAGCTCTGTCTCAGCATGCAGATATCAAAAGAAAGAGAACATTCAGTCTGACAAGCTGAAATTTCTTTTAGACTCTGGGGTTGTCAGAAGCTTAAAATCCCTTGGACATGAGCCTATTTTAAACCATAAGGGTCCCTCTTGCTGTTGTTCACCTATTGACAGTTTAAATCCAGCCTTTACTTGGCTCACCTGTCTTTGAAACATGGTTGAGAAGTTAATGCAGGCTTTCTCCACTTCATGGATGGAAAAGTCTCCAAGGCTGGCAGCAGTTTGTACAGGCTCATATAAATCAGGAACACGTTACACAGGCTCTGGCTGCCTTCCAATTCCATTTTAGTATTTTATTTTCTTTCCATCTATTCTTAGAAACATAAAATAGTTTGGATTGGAAAAGACCTTTAAGATCATCAGACGCAACCATTAACCCAACACTGCCAAGTCCACCACTAAACCATGTCACTAAGCACCACATTCTTGCTTGTTTACCACAAGACATACAGGTGTTTCGGGTCAGAAATGCAAAGCTATCCACATGCAGAAAAGATGCCTTCCCTGACCTTCCCAGGAGTTATTTTTGGCTGCTCTTAGACGCCTAAGAACTCTTACAGAGGTCATGCACCGAACTAACTGGCTCTCAGTAACTTCTGCCTAAGAGATATGAAATGTATCAGACATTATTTTACTTTCATTCTCTCCATAACCTAACACCCTATTGATTCCAAATCTTCAGATGTTGTTGCAAGGGAGTATATTTTAAAAGCGGATGCAAGACTGAGATGATTACCCAAGGAATGGACATTCAACATTACTGCTAAACACATACAAACAGGAAAAATAATAACATATTCTTAATCTAGAACTTTCCAAAATTTATTGAGTACTCACAACCCTCCATTGCCTTCACGTCTCAAGACCAAGCCTGGAGATAGAAATACTTAGCTCTGGAAATTTCAAAGCAAAACAGGTTTCTTTCCCTTGCTATGCCACTGTGAAGGCACAAACAGTTGATGAGATTAAGAACAGCAGAACACTGGGTTAGCAGCCAAACACACACTCAGAATGATCCTCCATAAAGAAAGCAACTTTTTGTTGCTAGCTCCTTTTGTCTGAACACGTACATACACCATGGCACATCACATGAGCAAAGCCCCAGCAGCCAGTCCAAAGGCTTGTCGTGGGGCAAGGAGCTAATGCAGACCAAGAGGACTGCACATCCCTCTTGCCACTCCAAGAATGGTTCACCCTCACAGTTAGCAGGAGGTATAGCACACTGGCATCTTTTCCCTTCTGACATCACAGCATTACATATCGAAGATATTCCAAAAACACACGATGAATCTGACAGACTATAGGGTGTACAAAGCAAAAATGATGTACAATTAGCACAAAGGATATGGAGAATACCGGGGGTGAAGAGTTCAGGAGCCCCAGTGTTCTGCTCTTGAGCGATCCACAACACTACCACCCAGCATCTCACGTTTTCATCACATTGGCATCTTTTAAAAGGGTACCTGCACTGAGATATGGCCCCTTAAGGCCAGAAGAGTGCAGGGTCTAGGAATACAACTGAATCAGGATAAAGTTATGAGAAAAGCAACACAAGTTTGGAGACAGACAGTAAGAAATGGCATACCTTGCATTTATCACCCAAGCCCTTCCTCTTATTATGAGGCCCAAGCTAAATAATCAACAGATTCTGTGAGTATCAGAAATCCCCCCATGCGAGCTAAAAGGCAGGTGCTTGTTCCCTTTGGAAACATCCACCTTCCTAAAGGAGACTCACCAGAGTTTACAAAACATCAAGGCCACGCCCTGCAAATGTTTGCTAACATTTGTGCAATTTGATCCAAATACAGGAACAGAGGGTCCACATTCCAGAAACTCCACACTTAGCATAGCACTGTGAAGCTGATTCCTTGGCAGTGCACAGGCAAGCAACAACCTTTCATTTTCTATTTCAAATTTGAGTGTAAATGAGGAAACAGAATTGATAGAGATAAGGGTTTGTGGAATGTTCTTGAAAAACATAGTACACTAAGACAAGCACCATATGTGGCAGTCTTCCACTTTCACTTCGCTATTTAGTTCTTCCTCTTTAGCTAATGAGCTCTCTGCTGATGAGAGCTGCTGTGTGGCTCTGCAGTGTCTGGGCTGGGAGGCTCTGCTCCCAACAGAGATGTTCTGCTTGGTACCCGCTTGAAAAACATTAATGATTTCACTATGGCTGCGTAACGAAGCTGAGCCAAAAAGCTATTGCACTTTAGCAATGCAGGCTGTGCCTCACTCTATCCACTTTTATTTCCCTTTGGAACCATTGCCACAGTTTAGACCTTTGGTACTGAGTCATGGTGCAGCGTATCGCATTGCAATCGAGAAACATGGGCACTTTAAAACAGGAATGGAAGGAAATGAAGATCATTAAAAAATTATTTCTTGAGAATTATTAGAAATCATCCCTCTCTTCAACCCAGACATACTTTGAATCTGCATGTCCCAGCTAGTGTTGCTGTGAACAGGGTGAATTCTCCAGCACCAGCCCCCAAGCCTAGGGAATGTGCAGGCCACTGAATGCCCATGGTGGCCAGTTAACATACAGATACAACATATCTAGATGATGATGTAAATCCCTAACAGCAGTAACGAGAGGAACTGGGTCATTAAGGAAACAGTGTGTGTCTTACTTTCTTTTGGATACTTTCTGCTCGTAAAATAAAATTAAATGAAACCAAACAAAATTAAAAAAGCCCAAAGCGAAGAACTTCTGAAGGCATAAGGCAACAGCTTTACCCTGAGGGATAGATCCATATCCCCTCCAGCAGCACATTCTGCCAGTAGAACATAGGATATAAACAGTATGTGAAAACACTGCCTGGTAACATCTCAGGACAGTACCTGCTTTTCACAGTCCCATGCCCCCCCGCAGGGCTCTCTGCTCATCCACAGAGCTGCCACTAGCAAACACCAACACAGAAAACAATGATCTAAAAAAAGTACCTCGTGAAGAAGCAGCCATGCTAGTTGCCCCATCTGAGCACCACAGAGTAATTCCTCTCCGGCCCCAAGCTGAAGGCACCCTCAGGACTGCCACCTTAGGGCTGAGCCAGCCTGGGTATAGCTCTTTTAAAGAGCCTCAGGTGTGGCCTGTGAATGGGGACTGAAATGAAAGCTGCTGGTTGCTTACTTCTATTCTGCTATGTTTGTTGAATTGCAAGTTGCACTTCACCGTCCTTCTCCAAGGAACAAATAATCATTTCTTACATAGTCATCTGTAGGCACACACATTTTCCATACTGACTGGGCATTATCTGAGGACAGCAACACCTGGGGTAGACTGTTAGGCTGTTGTGGCACCCAAGCTGTACAAGGAGACTACCAAACCAGAACGTAATTACCTCTTGATCTCTGGCCCTCTCACTCCCCTCCAGTCACAGAAGCTGGTTTTATTCACCAAGACCCACAGAGAGCTACAGAAACTAACCCATATGTTATAAGCTTCAGAAAGTGTTAGGAGCTGTAAAAAATTACACTTTATAGCACTGATGTCTTCAGTGAAGGTTTTGAAGAGAGGTGCCCTGCATGCTGAAGCAAGTCCTTCATTCAAACACAGACCAAACTATCTTCCATGTCTAGGACTTCCTTGACCCTGTAACTTTATGTTGCTAAACTGAGAGCTTCCTTTTGCAGAGTCCTAGCTGTGATCTTCCCATTTCCTAAATGAATAAAGGGATGAATTCACATCTTCATTGTGCAATGTTTCTGTAAAGCACATAGGGCAGGAGATTCCACTACCACATTTGTGAGTCTGTAACAATGAGATGTACTCTCAGCTTTCTCCAGTGGTTGTATGGCCCTGTAACTTCCCAACCATAGGATGCTGAGCTTCCAGTGATGTAACTGGAAATTCTGTTTCACGGAAATGAAAGTCTGGCCACAGTGATTTTTGGATGGGAAAGAATACTTAACTTGCTATCATTTTGAATACACAGTGTCAGACAGGGAGGGTGTCTCCCTCTGCAGTGGAGGCAATATCGTGTCATTAAATGTACTGTGTCCCAAATGGCCCGAATCAGTAAAAACTTGTCTTTGCAGAACTCTGTAGTTCTTTACCATGATCTTGTTGGCATGTGGTGTGCTGAGAAGAGACCCTGGGGAAATCAAAACTGACAGCTGCAGAACTAATATGAATATTAAAATGAAGGCAAGACGAGTCTCTGCTCCAGATGGAGTACAGGGACCTGTCTCTGACCTTTTGCTGCTGAACCTGCCTGTCCTCTTGAACTGGCAAGTAACAGCAGCAGCAGTCCTCAGCCCTTCTCTCATATCCCTCCAGCTCCTTACTGTAATTTATAGAAAGTCTCCACTTACTGCAATCTGCCAGCACTCAAGAACAAGTCAGGTAACAGTGATAGTTCCGCTGCTGCTGGTTTAGATGGCAGGCAGCAGTGAGGATGCATTAATGATTACACCCCTCTTGATAATCAGCAGGAAGCAGGTGATGAACTGGATATCTTTGGGACTTTGTTAGGCAGTGACTGAATTGCAGCCCCAGTCCTCGGGAGTGCCTTTCCATCCCTCTCTGACCATGTGATCTATCTGAGCAACCAGTTTCCTGCAGCTCCTGAGTAAATATGGGTTTGGCTTATGGCTTTGGCTTGAAGAATCCTGCACAGTGACTCATGCTTCTGTGAGTAAATTAATTTCCTTAGGGAAGCAAGACACAGTCACGCATTCTGCTCCAGCCAGCTACCTAGAGTGATCATTTAAGGACGCTCGTGCAGGAAATAGTTTTTTTGAGCTTTGTGTTGAGAAAAATCATTGCAAGAAATGCAGTTTTACCTAGATTTAGTCCGATGCATAATCCATGGTTGTTGTACATGCAAACATAACCAACCTTTTAAGATGAAAAAAAACCCCTGGTGTAACTTGGAAGCTCTGCATATTGAAACATGTCAGCCAGGAAGCAGTTTGCAGTCAAACCCAGACATCTGACAGAAGGGCACTGTGGAAGTCTGGGATCTTCAGAAATTGGCAATTATTTACACAGGTCTCCTTATATATTACTCTGGTGCACATTTTAACATGGGTTGTAGAAACACATATGTATAAAAATCCAGAAATGAGAATTGCATCAGCTAGCCCCTCCCCCCCACCATGACAGTGCAAAGAGAAAGTGGGTGTGAAGCAGCACAAGCACTGGCTCTTTGTAAAACCAGCATCCTTACCAGAGCATGCAGGGAGGGAAGCAGCTGAGGAAAGGGACCAGGAGGCGTATGGACCATGGCTAATCAGATATGTGCAGACACCTGTTAGGGCAAGATGAGCTGAAACACATCTTTTAGCTTTTAGTTTTCTTAGGAGATCAGTTCAAATGGTTTGATGTGGCCATACTGTCCAAATTTGAAGAACAGGATATATGGAGTATGGACCAACTTCCTGTACGTTACCCTCAGAATTTCACAATTACAAGAATTCTGTCTCTGGGAGCTCTTCTGATGTGGACAATTTAGCAGAGTCTATCGAACTTTTGGTGCTGAGCCACTACATTTTGGGGTCCAGGCCTCTCTGGTTCAGGTAAAGAACTTCCATCATTTTCATTTTGCTTTATGAATTTGAAGTGTTTCATCATTAACTAATTCATAAGGTACCATCATCAGGTTGGCAGATAAAGACAAAGTAGAAATTAAGCCATTAAAGCCAGAGAAAGTTGTTCATGACTCAGAATAAATCAAAGGGAAAGGCAGGACTGGAACATGATGTACCTATGTCCAGTGCCAGGTCCTTCCCTCAAACACTGATATCATGCGATATATCATTGATGATGTCAGAGGAAAAGCAGGATTGATCATGTTGGCTGTAACACTTACGATTAGACCCCAAATCCCAGGAAGAGCAGAGATATTCCACTGACCTTTCCAGGGCTGGTCTGCATCACCAGTGGCTTTGGGTCACTGCTCACTTCCTAGTTGAGCTGTAGCTCATACACAAAATGTGCACAGGTCATGGCTTGGTGTCATTATTCACCCCAGCAGCACCATTGGATTTGTCTTAGTCTGTCATAAGACAGGACCTGAGAAAATACCAAGTGTAGAAATTAAATGTCACCAGGTCAAATCTCTGCATATTAGCAAAACAGAGACAAATTTACTAACACTTTACATTTTACTGAAAATAGTGAGACAGACACATTGAACTCTCCTTGTACAAATATCTCTGGACTTTATTTTGGTGATAAAGGTTTAATTGGTAACTCATAGTTTAAAGACAAACACATTGTTTATAAGAATATGGCACTGTTTCCTTCTGTTATTGATCAAAGTCTGATCAAGTGCCACCTGAGGCCAGTAGAAAGGTTCTGCTTGTAACTCCTAGAATAAAAATATAGATGTTTCCACATTCACCAATTTCAATTGCTTTCTTTTTCATGTTTAATCTGTGAAAGCTAATATGGAAAAGAGGGCAAGCAGACTGAGGAGGGGCCTAGGATGCCCAGAGAGACCCTGACACATTTCAAACATTCCATTGCTCTATCAACAGCACTTCCCACTACTGCCATGAAAGGCAGCAGCAGAAAAAGACCAGGAAGAGTAAAACTCCTTCTGTACACAAGTGAGGATAGTTGTCCCCAACGCTACAATCACAGTCAATCACTTAAAAGAAATCAAACTATACCTTGCCTCCACCTTCCAAAAGCAAGAAAAATGCCCTTAATTTTCTCACCCTGTTCTGTTTGTGTTGTTCTGAGCCTTCTCTGATTGAAGCTCTCTGAGGCAGAAAATCAATGTCAATCATGCCAGATGACCGCTTTCCTCCTGAGCATCTACTGCTGCTGCTGAGATCACAAAGGACACGTAAAAAGAAAAATTTGTCAATCACAGCCACTTTCTCAGTTTTGTAAACCAGGCGAATTAACACTGGTATATTAAAAGATGACACTATTTTTTAACAAAACAAGGCTTCTGATCTGCTTATCATCATTGAGGACATGCTGGGACCAGGATGGTTTTGAAATACCCTAGTTAGTTTGCGTTGCCCTACTCTAATAAGGGTAGGACCTCTGGTATCTGAATGGCTAAGGAGAACCTGATGCCTTATGCTATATATAACAGAGATTTGGTCTTGGTTCTGTCCTCAGTAACAAGCAACACAAGCACAAGCAAGTGAAGATTTTATTGAAACTTATACCCTGACAACCATGCCCAGTTTTATTTTGTCTGAACCACAGAATAAGAACAACCTTATAATACCAACATTCTTCTCTTAGTAGCCTTGGTCTCAGCGTGAAAGCAGTAAAATACCACTTGCCCTACATTAGTTATGTATTTTTAAAAGGCTTATTAATCTATCCAGTCTTGTCTTTGAAGCCGCTTACCTTACATTTAAACTCTTCAGAAGTAACATTTTTAAAGGGAGAGAATATTTCTTCTTCATCTTCATTCCTCTCAAATGTTCATTTTCTGTCCTGTCAGATGTCTGGAACCCAAACCCTGGGTGAGATGTTTAGTCCCATTCATATAAAGCCACTGTAAATACAGATTCCTGGGCTGCAGAATGAAACTTCCTAATCCATCCTTGAGACTGCTGCTAGAACAAGATGCTCAGTGAACCCAGCATAATGCAGAATGACAGAACTACATTACAAGGGTTCCTTTTACTCTGCATTCATGCAGCATTAGGCCTGCTCATCACCTAACTGCCCTTTGCCTTCCTCAGCTACCCGTCTCCTCTGACAACACATCTCACAACCACCAGTCATTCCTCAAGCAGCAGTGAGGAACAAAGCACATCAACTTTGCAACCAGTACAATGTTATATTTAACCTCTTCTGGTAGAAGCGCTGGTCTTTACAACATGAAGCAAAATTTTGTATTTTTCTGGCTTGTTTCATGCAAATCACCTTACTCTATGTTTCAAGCATTTTTAGGAGTTTTCTCACCTTTGGTTTTTTTTGTTTCTCTTATTTTGCTAATGGACTGTCAAAGAAATTGATGAGGCTTTAGCCTGCTGTTCCCATCAGATCACTACTGCAGACGGGAACTGTCACTGGGATGGTCTGTGAGGAGGCATCAGCATTCCTTGAATGGAAGCAGAAAATTCCTCCAGATGTAAAGCAGAGTTTGGTAGATGAGTACAAGCCTTAGGTGTGGTGAGATATACACATCTTCACAGCATCTGCTATGGTATGGCATGACCGAAGACTGTGTTTTATGCTTGCATGCACCGTGGGTGGGATGAGGTGGTGGAGAGCTCAAGACATTCTCATTTGTAAATTGGCAAACTCTAGGGACTTCAGAGGTAAACTGTATAAAGTGACTTTAGAAGGGAGAAAAGACAACACAGACAAAACAGAGATGGAAAGACTGGCATGTGTAAGGAAGACAAAGGGGTGAATTAATAAGGAAGGCCTTCTGCCATAGCAAGATAAGCACCTCAGAAAGGAAGTCAAGTGTCTCCTGGAAGCCATAGTTAGATATTGCCAAAAATCAGTCAGAGTTAGAGTCCCAGAAGAAAACTAAGACAAACATCACAGAGGTGCTGCAGCTACCTTAAAAAAAAAAAAAAAAA
>JANVCC010000046.1:5837991-5979041 GCA_025345505.1 Todiramphus chloris collaris
AAAAAAAAAAAAAAAAAAAAAAAAAAAAGAAAAAAAAAAAAGAAGGAGGAAGTAAAAAGGCTCACTGTAAAAGAAGAATGGAAAATAAAGGTAATCTAGCTACTCACACATGATTATATGAGTGCTTCCCTGATTGTCATTAAGGATGAATGTGTTAACCCATAGAGAAAGATGGGATATGGAAGAGAAGAGATAAAAGGGAGAAATGGATATAAGGTAATAAAGAACACAGCTATCTGGCAAGCAAAACTCAGAAAGGCTATTGGACTCCAACTGGAGGAACCAGACTTTCTCAACCCCAGCAAACCACAAATCCCAGTGCAAAGGGTTTAAGTAAATTTACCGACTTGGAGGCATTACCACAGGACCAGAGAACAGCAAGTATTTAAGAAGTGTGCCATGGTGAAAGCAGTTTGGGCCTGTGCTTTTGATGTCTGTGCAGTTCTTCAGGAAAACTTGGGAAGGAAAGCTTAACTACAAACACAAAATTCAGTGAATAAGGGGATACACGGTAGCAGATTTACTAAAAACCAGTTTTGTGGGATAACCCTGTAGCATAGTATAAAAGTGAAACTTCAGGCATCCAAGAAATAGTAAGAACATTTTTTGCTCTTTGTTAGTATCCAAGCACTACATAAGTGAAGGGGTAAGGACTTGGCTTTACTGCTCAACCACAGGGCAACAGGGTGGCATGACAGTGTGGCATGACTGCCAAGGGTAAGTCCAGTTATGGTATTTCCAGTAAGGTTAAGAAACTGTTAGTGATCCTGCCTGAGGCATCGCTGAGAAGACTGACTGAAACACTCCATGCAGCAGCCTCTCTCTCCGGAAAAGCTCTCAAACTGAGACCCACAGAAAGAACCAGAATTCAGTTTGCATTGTGCAAGCCTGAAGAAGTTTAGTTTATATAACTTAACAAAACAAATGAGTAGGAATTGGATATGTAAATACTCAGAAAGGGGAAGTAAAGGCCGGAGAAAGATGTCTGTAATAAACCCCCCAAACATCTGTGATTTAGAGGGAAATTAGAAGCAGGTTTCCAGCCATCAAAGAGGCTCCATCCGGACAAGGGCGGGAGCACCTTGAACTCCCCTCAACTCTCTGAGCCGGCACAGTCTGCTGGTGCGTGTGCTGCCTGGGCCCACCCTGGGCATCCTCCTTGCTCTTGGGAGAGAACGTTCGAATCATTTACAGGAAAAAAGGAACGTCTTCCCCGACGGTACCCGGCCGCCCCCTCCGCCTCAGGCTTAACAGCCCTCAGAGGGGCTGCGGGCCCCAGCCAGGGCTCAGCTTCTCCTCGCCCGCCTTCAGCCCAACGTTCCCGCCTCATCCCCTCCCCGCTACAACTTCCCCCTCCTCTCCTCTCCTCTCCTCCTCTGCCCCGACGTGTCGCCGGGCACGTCTCCACCGCCGCGGCCCGCCCGCCTCAACGTCAGCCGCCCGGCCCCTACTTAAAGGCGGCGGCCGCTTCCCCCGCCCCGCTGCTCCAGCCGCCGCGCCTGGGTGAGGACGCTCGGTAGGTGCCATCGCCTTCGCGGGGTGGGAGCGGGAGGAAGGAGAGGGGGCTGCGGGTGCCCTCGGCCGCCAGTGCAGTGCCCCCGGGGTGTGTGTGTGTGTCTCTGTCGAGCATGTGGCGCCGAGCGGACCGTGGTCTGTTCGACAGAGCTCCCCCCGGGCGGGGCTGGGAGCTGCTGGGCAGAGCCCTGGACCCGAGCCCGGCGCCGCGCCCTGCTCGGCGGCCTTGGGCGACCGGTGTGATTTCCCCATCCTCCCCCCTCCTTAGCCTGCTTCCCCTGACCGGCGGTGGAAGTGCGTGTGGCCCCCGGGGACCGCTGCTGGGGAGGGGGCGGGCATGGCCCTGCGAAGGGCTGCGTTTGAAACACAGCATTCATCCACCGCCTGCTACTGCCTCTCCCTGAGCCAGCTTCTTTCAGAGGAACAGCGCTCTGAAAAAAAACGAAATTAGTATCAAGTGGAATGGAGAAATGGGTGTGGGTGTGCCTCACCAGCCCTGCACGCTAACCTCCTTACACCGCAAAGGGAGAGCGGGGCACATGGGGAGAGCGAGCACTGTCCTGGGCCACGCTTCGGGAGACTTCTGCAAGTGAAGACTGATGTATCTTGGTTAACTTTCCCTAAATATGGGCACTGCTGGCTTCCTGTCCTTCCTCCCCCCAGCCCCAACCTCGTGGTCCATACCGGCTCCCCCAGCGCCTTTGCTGCCAGGGCCGAGCACTGCTGAGGATCGAGCACTAACTCGAGGGTCGCGCTGTGTCTGTGCTCGGCCATCGGCCCCGGGCTCTCGGGCAGGGAGCGGCTGTGCCACGCTGCCCGGGAAGGCACGGTGTGGGCTTCTGCTGGGTCCCTGGGCTAAAAGCACAGCACTCCCTCACCCGCGTGCCGCTGCCCGTTCAGCACACTTAGGCTGTCGGATTGCAACCTCTATAACAAGGCTACCGTGCAGCTAAAAAAAAATCGAGGGTGAGATGGTAATGCCAGACTAGACATCTTAATTCAAAAGTATTCAGTTTCACTTTAAAACACATCTATCAAGTTGACTGTGTTTAAGAAGCACTTGCCTAAGTGTTGTACAGTTTTAGGTCTAGAAAGGCTTGAGGGCACAGAGTACCAGTTTTTCAGGGCAGTAGAATGGAGATTGCCAGACTACGCTGTGCTTGGAGGTACTAAAATGGCTTCCTGCACCTGAATGTAATATGGATGGTTGGTTAGTACGTTCTGCGAATGCTGCTGGAGTGCCATCCAGCTATATAAGCAATGGTTCTCAGGCTGTAGTTGAGGGAAAGCTGTAGCAAGCTTAATCAGTGCATTGTCATCTATAATTCCGTTTTTCAGTCATTTTGTTGCACACAGGCAGTATTGCCAGATGTGATTCAGATCCATTTTCTTATTGTCCCAGAATAAAGTCTGTCTTGCCTGATACATATATTTGGTGTCAGTAGAAGCTCCAAAGCCTGCAGAAATAATCTGTTACTCTCCTTGCAGCACTGCACCATGTCTCTCAAGGATCAGCTCATCCACAATGTCCACAAACAGGAGCAGAGTCATGCACACAATAAGATCAGTGTGGTTGGTGTGGGTGCAGTAGGGATGGCCTGTGCTATCAGCATCCTGATGAAGGTAAGTATCAAGGTTGGGAAGAAGCAGCAGAGTTGCAACTTCCTGAAGCCTGAAAGAGGTGTAGAAAGTAATCTCACTTGTTAGACTAATTGGGCTAGCGCACAAGACGCACTTTTGGTTTTATGTCCTTTGTTTGGGCCTGAAGTGAAGCAGCAATCTTCAAACTACTGACAGAAAACCTGGTACCAGACAGGGTATCATTTTGTGTATCATTGTGACTTAAGAGCTACATTTACCTTTGAATGATGTCCAGATTCCCTTCTCAAGTGGGAGTACTCTACACTCCAAACATACAAAATAATTAAGAACTGAGAAATTTTGTTTGAAGGAAGGTGTGCAATGCAAATTGATTCTTCACAATGTGGACTGGAAAAAGTTGTCCTAGATAACTCTGAATGACTTGTTCTCTGTGTTGCATTATTATATTGACATTGCATTATTAATATTGACATTGTATTATTAATATGCTGTGGTTAACATCAGGCTTGCTTTTCCTAACTGTAAACTAGGTTGGTTACGAATAGCTATTATTTTTCATCACTGTCCTGCTGAATTGTATGACTATTCCACATAGAATGTGGATATGAAAAGTACAAACTAACTCAACAAAGTTGATATCCCAGGAGAGTAATATAAGTACTCTGAGAACAAGTAAAGTGATACAGATATGCACAAATGTTTAAATAGATCACTGCTTTTAAAATAGTTATAACTTCACAGTTTACAGATTGGGTACTTTGCTCAAAGAGGCAATAAACTTACTATTTAATCTTGGTCTCTTGTAGGACTTAGCTGATGAACTTGCCCTTGTTGATGTTGTGGAGGACAAGCTCAGAGGAGAGATGCTAGATCTCCAGCATGGCAGCCTCTTCCTTAGAACACCAAAGATTGTCTCTGGCAAAGGCAAGTAGCTGGCTCTAATGTGCTTGGTATTTCCAAATGGAGATGGTCACTTCAGATCTCAAACTGGCCATCCAAGTCTAGTACTTAGCTTGTTGTCCTAGTTGTTTGGAGGAATTTCTGTTCCTACAGAAACGTTACTCAGCTGACATTGTTTCATATACATTAGGGCCAGTCCAACTAGTCCTCTTCCAGAGTTCATCACACAGCATGGAAAGATTAATTTATTTGCACCTTAGTGCTTACTTCTTGGCAATAAATGTCTGACAGCTTTAAGTTCAGTGGCAAGCTAGGGCAGATGGTAGCCATCTCATACCTTAATGTGCAGATCCAGTGTCTGCAGGTTGAGGGCAGAGCCTTCTTCCTTTCTGTGAGGCACTTGCACTGTGTGCCATCCTGACAGCCACCCCATACCCCTCTGTTCCTGAGATGTATGGAGTACCATGGCACATGTTAAGATTTTGATATGCCCTTAAGGTTGCCTCTTGTAAGGATGAACTACAGTCTTAAAAGAAAACTTTCTATAGAAGCAAAATCTAGGGTAACTGTTACTAGAAAGACTTCTGCACCCTCAAACTTGGGAATTTCAGATACCCATACTAAAGTGAACTGAGAACTCCTGTTCTGAAGCATGCATATAGAAGGAGGTCGTGTTTGACATACAGCCTTTTATTTGCAGATTACAGTGTGACTGCACACTCCAAGCTGGTCATTGTCACTGCTGGTGCCCGTCAGCAGGAAGGAGAGAGCCGCCTTAACCTGGTCCAGCGCAACGTGAATATCTTCAAATTCATCATTCCCAATGTTGTTAAATACAGTCCTGACTGCAAGCTCCTTATTGTCTCCAATCCAGGTTTGTCTTGTGTTGCCTTAAGAAGACTTAGCTTAGAGGACAGTGTTTTCTTCAGTAAGGTGGCATTACTATATTCATATAAAAAAGCAGAGGCTTTTAGAAGGAAATTATGCCACATAACCACATAGCAGGAAGTGTCAGCTTCACTCTCTGTGCTGGCCTTGCTGGTCTGCTGAGAAATAAACCAAGTTGCCTCCAACTCAGCTCTTCGGTCAGGTTTTAAGGGAACTTTAGGGCACTGATAGTTACATGTGTAGCATAAGCAGTCTCTCAGTTCTGCCTTTAGAAGGGTCATTATGGTAGCCCACGGCTGGGCCTGGCCATGGGTGTTGTTATGGTCTATTCCACGTAACTGGCGTGCGGATAAAATCCTTATAGGTGAACAGAAGATATCATCCTTGTTACCAAACTGCTCACGTGTGGCACTTATCTTCCCTGTTCTACTTATAGTGGATATTTTGACCTATGTGGCCTGGAAGATCAGTGGCTTTCCTAAACACCGTGTTATTGGTAGCGGCTGCAATCTGGACTCTGCTCGTTTCCGCCTCCTAATGGGAGAAAGACTGGGCATCCACCCTCTGAGCTGCCATGGATGGATTATTGGAGAGCATGGAGATTCTAGTGGTAAGGGTGAAAGCTGCTGGCTGTGACAGAACTTTTTCTGATACTTGGTTTGTGAGAAACGTCAACAAAAGCTACAGTAAAACATGGCTCAAAAAATGTGCACTGCAGCACATTAAGAATGTAAGTCCTGCTTTAAGTCTTATGCTGCACAGAGTAACCCTAGATGATCTATATTTGACGTGAGTTACTCTGCTTGGAAAAGGTCATTACTGTAACCTGAGGAGGTGAAAAATTTCTAGGCTAAGTTGTTCCCATAACTCTCAAAAAACCAAACCCAAACTGAAGAAGCAAGAGGGTAAAGGTCTCTGCAAGTGACTCCCAAAGATCTGTACTAGACCTACTGGTAGTCACTCAGCTGTCTGTACTGGCATCTCTTGATTACTTCAAGAGCTGTATATAGGAACTGGAGTGCAGAGGCAAGTCTAGAGAATAGGAGAAAGAGTAAGTTTTTTCCTTACTTAACCTGTACTTTCTCTAGCAGCACCAGACCAAGTCTGGTCTGTCTGCTTCCTGACACTGAGGAGAACTCATTTGGAATCAACTCTTACTTTGAGAAACCTCTACAAAATACAGATTTACTGTCACTTTAGTTCATGTTGCTTAGATGTTTTGCCTTAATAAAGCTGTATTCAAACCTTGTGTATGAAGAAAGATGTTTATGTGCTCCTAGGTTCTCAGTCTGCAATTGTAAATTGGCCTTATTGGTTATGCTCTATTTGAAATCCTATCTAGATCATAGTGATGTGTGTTGCAGATTAATCCACATAGATCTTGCATTAACTGTTCATATGAGGACAAAATTAAGTTTTCTTGTGAGATAATCTATCTTTGTGTAACTCTTCAGTACCTGTCTGGAGTGGTGTGAATGTTGCTGGTGTCTCCCTGAAAGCTCTTCATCCAGACTTGGGAACTGATGCAGACAAGGAACACTGGAAGGAGGTCCATAAGCAGGTGGTGGACAGGTAAATGAGACTATTATTTTTTTTTCAGCACAAGTTATGGAGAGCTATAGTACCTCTGAACAGCAGGATCTGTATCTGTTTCATAAATACCATAGAAGCCCAAAAAAACCCCAAATTGCAGACATAATATAACTTGAAATAATATTTTAAGGAGTAATGTAGATTTAGCAGAGTTAATTTTTCATTGTTAGTGAACTTTAAACTAGAGAAGTGCTTTATCTTCCCAATTTCCAGTATAACTGCAGAGTAGTATAAAATCCAAATAAATTCTTTGTTGAGTCCCTTTCAGTCCTGTCAACAAATCAGTCACGCTTCTGCTGCCTTCAGATTGATGAAAGCACCTCCAAAAAAAGCTCTTCTTAGAAACTTTAAATATTTCAGTTGAGGGTACTTGGTTTTTAATGTGTAACTTTGTGTCTGCAGTGCCTATGAGGTAATCAAACTGAAGGGGTACACATCATGGGCTATTGGCCTTTCTGTGGCAGATCTAGCTGAAACCATCATGAAGAATTTGCGAAGAGTGCACCCAATCTCTACAATTGTTAAGGTGAGCAGCCTTGCTAGCTTTTGTCTTGCTGAGAACTAAAAACCTTGGTAATTCTGAAGAATGGTGGCATTCCAGTTTAATTTCAACTAAATTTGAGTTTTTGTGATAGGATATTCTAAAAAAAATGCACAGATGTACACAAATTCTAGCCTAACTGTATCCTTACCTATTTTTCAGGGCATGTATGGAATAAAAGATGATATTTTCCTAAGTGTTCCTTGTGTACTGGGAAATAATGGCATCACTGATGTAGTGAAGATGATCCTAAAACCTGAGGAAGAGGACAAATTAAGGAAGAGTGCAGATACCCTCTGGGGAATCCAGAAGGAACTACAGTTTTAAATCTGTCCATGCAGTTCACTCTTTGCAGTTTAATGGGTTGAGTTGTTGTCTTACATTGCACTTTCCAAGTAGGTCAAATCTTTCAATGTATGTATCTCAACTAGAATACACAAACAGCTCAAATCTGAACAAATGAGTTTCCTGAAGACAGCATTAGGAAACTGTTCTAGGGTTTTCCCGGTTCAGATACCCATGTTCTTAGCCAGAGCTAGATAACCTAGTCAGTCTTGTACAGTGAAGTGGTATGAGAGAAATCCAGCACTCAAAGCAGCACTGCCTAGAAAACCCTTTGCCTTTTCCTCAGCTTATCCACTATGTTGGTTCAGAACAACAACTAAATATTACACAGTGTGAAACCAAAGACTATTTTCTTGCAGTTAAAGGATTGTCAAGCCAATTGACGAACCCTCTCTGTCAGATGAATAGCTTAAATATTTCACTGCTGGTAGGTCCAAATGTATTTTCCTAACACTGCTTTGGAATATTTGTGTATACCTTTTTTTAGAGAATGTTATTTTTGTGTACTATATCAGCCTAGTTTTAAGTTTGTCTCCTGAGCATGTCTAAAAAATGTTAAGGTTTTCTGTATCCAACAAGACAGTGACTGTCCATTTGTAGTACCAGCTCCAACACCCAATAAATCACAAACTGTTATTTCTGTCTGTGTTTTAATTTCTAGGGCCTTGTCTCCAAAATGCAGCTCAAATTGCATCCATCTAAGTCAAACAAGGCCTTTCTTCATACTAATTCAAAACTCATCCCTGTAATAATGTTGTGTGCAGCTACTCATAGGCTTCAGGTGTTTATGTAGTGAATTCCTAACAGTCTCAATGTAGGAATGAAGAAAGCAGTATAACTAGTCAGAACTTAAACTTGATTCCCCTCTTAATGCAGAGAAACAGGCTCTGTCACACTGTTTCTCCACTCCCCTAATATAACATCAATAAAAGAAGTGCCTTCCTTACCTCTAGACACAAAAATGTATCTAGGAAGAAATGCTTCCACATCAAATACTTGACATCCATGAAAACTCAACTTGCTGCCAAGCTCAAAAAAGTATCTCCTCTGGACTAGCAGCCACATACAGAAACAACTGGAGTTACTCCTCAAAGCCCATGGTAACTTACAGAGGGAAGAATTAATCACCTCTAAAACAATACATCTCCTTGCAATGAAGAGGGAAAGGCCTTACTCTTAGCTTTTCTAATGTTAGGACACAAGATGTAGCTTAAGAATAGAAACAGATCACCTGATTAAGTCCAGGGTAGATTTTTAATAAGGACTCCAGCTGGTGCTACTTCTCAGAATGAAGTGTTTTAGAACAGACTGAAAGTGCTCATGAAGGAAGCAACTTCAAAGCAAAAGCTGTGGTTACTGTACCACTTTCACTTCTATCCACATGACCAAAAGAGCACCTGGAAAGAGAGCACAGGGCAAGAGTGACTACAAAGAGTCATGTTTGATGCAGATGGACAGGAAAATGGTATGAAGCTATTTTCAAAGCTTTCCAAGGATCCACCGGACTTGAGATTTTTACTACTACTGAAGTGTCACCCATCTTTTTAATGTGAACTCCAACCGCTTCAGGTCCAATGGGTGACACAAAAAGCCTTAAGACAAACAGTTTTGAGCCACACCAATTACTGCCCCAAGACCAAGAAACTTCATTTTTCAAGCTAGCTTTTAAAAAAAGCAAATGGAGGAGGACACAGCATGCTGCTGAGAGATGACAAGAGCAGCACCCTGAATCCTTGCAGTACTCCAAGCTGGGAGATGCTGGGTACAACATACCCTCTTCTGCAGACAGCACAGTGTTTAACCACCAGGCTTGTCGCTACAAGCTCTGGCCCAGCTAACACAGCCAAACCCCATCCTTCCTGTGGCACATTCTGGGGTGTAGTGTTTTCTGCCTGGTAGGCTGTGTAATCAATTATGGTTAAGCTGAGACTGCATAAGCCAGGCCTGTTTGTAAAGAAAGGACATCATACACAGTTCTGTAGAGGAAGAAAATATGCAACAAGTTTTATTCAGCGTTAAGTCCACCAGCACAAAGGTTATGGGAGATAGAAAGTGCATTAATAAAAGCTAGTCTTTACCAAAAAGAAAATATATTATTGATTCAAAATATCTTACAATTGAATGATGTAATAACTTATTCTGGGCACCTACTGATTAAGAGAAATACCAAGAGAATGACTGCTTTGTAAAGAAATCTCCCAGTTAAAAGTCTGAGAATTTAGTAGAGATCACTGAGTCCCGCAGTCTTCCTTGCTTTCTGCATTAATGCTCTCAGCTGGAACTGCTTGCGAGACAGAAGACGTACATGCTGCAAAAAGAAAGAAGAACAGCTGGCTATTGGGAAAGTTTTGATATAATCTTAATTCTATTGCAACACAAGTTTTCAAAGCATGACGCACTCCATGACCCAGAGAGGATGTTAGTTCTTTGCAAACACTAAATGCATTAGTCTACTAAATGTCATTTTCTTGACTTAAAAAGGACTTGCAGATGGCTACCAAATGCAATCACTATAGTATATTTTGTTGTGATTTTAATTATTAACTCTGCACATATTCTCATCAAAGAGCAAAGCAGTAATATGCACTGCAAGATGAAGTCAGACTAATGCACTTCCTGTGGGGTGGAGAACAGTTCTTTTAACAGCAGCCAGACAGAACTAGCATGCTATGTAAAAAAGAAAGTGCATCCCTACATAGTGCATTATATGCTAGATGTGAAACAGAAAGCTTAGGTGGTACCCTGGGGGAAGCCTCAACTGTTAGAAAAAGGAAGGACAGGTTACACTGTTACCCTGTGGCTCCAGTACAGGCTGTTAACACTTCTGCACACTAATCTTTCTCGAGTCAATGGCAACATAACTTACTCTAACATGTATATTTTGTGTAGTTTTGTGTTAAAAAGTGGGTTTCATATTTTCAAAATAACCACAGATCTGGTTTTATTTCATGTGCCATCACCATGCACATCAGTTCAAAATAAAGGAGTTATTAGATCTGATATTATGAAAACTTTGAGCACCAATGACAGCAAAGAAAGGGAACAAATAAATTGTGTAAGAAAGTCTTTGCTAGACACACAAAACTAGCTGGCTTTTTTGTTTTTTTTTTTGTTTGTGTCCTGCCCCCACACACCCCCAATTCTAACACTGCACTGGCTGCCTCAGCAAAGGCATTCATAGACTGCAGGTGAAAAGCTGTCCGAATACTCCAGTCACCCTTTACTTTCTCCAGAATTAGGATGCAAGCCTAATGGAAAGTGTATGTTGACCTTGCTGCACCTAATGATCAATTACTTTGCATCTATAATGCTTTTAAATTGGTCTTTTATCTTAATTCTGAAATTCTTCTTTTAAAACTTGCATGTTGAAACTTACGTTTTAAAAACATCCCAAAAAACCCACCTTTAAAAAGACATCTAGATCTATCACTCCACGTCTCAGTGCTTCCCCAAGATAGAAGATAGTATCTTCAATTGCATTTTCCTCTGCATATAAGTTCAGGATCTGCTTGTAAAGTGGTGCCGTAGGAATAATAACTTCATCTATGTCATTATTTTCTGACTGACTTTCCATTTTCTCCAGGGCAGAACTGAGCTCCTCATCCTTCTTCTTGAGAAGTTCAATGTTCTTGTCAACTTCAGCCTAAAAACAATTAGGATGTTTATTTCTTAGGTCTCAAGAGCTTAATGTCTCCTTGTGATACAACTGTTGAAGATTTTTAGACATGCCAGTTGATTTTTTACTTCTCTACTTATCATGATATTACAACAGAAAAAGCTACCTGATCTACAGATTTCAGATTCCTTCATTTTAAAAAAAGATTAGATAACGTCAATCCATTACCAGTTTATAACTGTAGAGAAGGCACACTAACAGTCTTTTAAATATTTGGATGGTGCCACAAAGAAAAAATAAACATTTAAATTAGCTAGAGATAATAAAAGCAAAGCCAAAATAATTATTTTCTTTGGAAAAGTGTTTTTGAGCAAGGTCCTTTACAAGTTTGCCGAGCACAGATCAGACAGACACTTAGTAGTACTGACAGGAAAAAAAATACACTGGCTTTACCCAGCAGTGGTACTATAATGTAACTGCATCTGCATGAGATGTACATCCTTTTGCTACTTCTGAATTTGCCTCCTGATAGTTCTGACGTCCCACAGCTCACACACAGGAAGACACTGTACACCACTGTGGTTTTCCTCTTATCACTCAATGCCATACAGATTATTATCTTATTCCACTCACTCTCCTCATTGTCTTTTTTTCCAGACTAAGTCATGCTTTACATGGCAGCTCTCCGATACACTGGATCATCCCTCTTGCCTTGCATCAAACATCGGCAGTCCTATTACATCCTTTCTTTCCAAGACAGGAAAGACTAGAATTATGCACTGCATTTAAAGTGGTCACATCATTAATTTATACGGTGACACAATAGTATCCCCTGTTCTCTAGTACTGATTAACAACTTCTAATTAATTTTTTAAACCATATCTGAGCACTGAGCTGGTTTCAGAAACTGCTCATCAATACCAAAATCTTACTCCCGAGTAATAAGGCAAGTCCAGAAACACAGAGACAATTGTGAAATCATCTCACACCACTGACATCTTTCACAGATAAGATGGGGAAAAACAATACTGTTCCTCTACTACTGAACAAGGACATTTGTAAGATACATGCAGGACAAGGCATCTTATGGTCACTGAGATTTCTGACTTGCTTCAATCCGAACACACAGACCTCAACTGGGAAAGAGCACATATATTTAAAAACCTATACACTGGAAGCTTTGATATATTTATCACGCTTAATAATTAATGGCATGCTTCTGTTCACTACTGCAAATACTCAGAGAGAACTGTTTCTTCTCAGCTTACCACTTCTTGATCCAGGCGAGTTACCATCTCTTCCAGTTTCTGGTGTCCCTTCTTCAGGTCCTCTTCTGTCCGTTTCAAGGCATTGAGTTCTGCTTGTGCCCGATCCATTTCTTCTTTCATCCGCCATCTCAGTTTATCGCTGACTGCTGAAATCAGTGAAGCTCGAATGGTATCCTCACTGATAGTCCCATCTCTACTGGGTCCTGCACAAGAAAATTCACAAGCATAAAATTAACTCTGTTTTTAAAAAGAGCAGCTAACTTGCTGTATGTACTTCAGCAATACAACAAAGTAAAAGAAACTGCTCTCTGCAATAATTTTCAGAACCAATGAAGAGATCACACAGATAAAACATAGTAAGATGTACACCGGTAAATTAAATTCGCTCATTCGCTTTACTATTCCCATATATACACAATCTTCCTTTATTTTAAAAATGGGCTGGCCATTTCACCTGAAGACTACAAATGTTGTTAGTCCAAGTCTTTTTAAATAAGAATAAATTTCTGGTAACCTCCATAGGAATTAATGGATACACGTATTCAGCCACAATTAATGTAATGGCTGGCTCGAGGCAGTGAATTTGCCTGTTAGGTGCTTTATCTTGAGCATTACAACACAGCATTACAGTGTTCTTGGGGTAGGTTTCACATCTTCCTGATAATCAGCAACAATCCAGAACATGGTCTAAAAATCTAAACTCTGCCTGCAGAAATAAGCATCTGGATGGAAAAATTAACAGTTTTCTATTAGGGTGTCATCATAAATTAAACAAAAGTAATTATATTTGGAGTGTCTGTTGGTACTGTTATACTAACAAATGCCAACTGCTGTTGACAGGATGGCACAGCTCAGAATCCTTACAACACCCAGAGGATTTTTTGGATTTCTGCTGCTAACAAAACAAGACTGCATAGATTCCTATCTCTTCCCCATGCCTTTTACTCCCTTCCTGCCCACAAAACCTACACCAAGCCAGAAATGTGGAAAAAGAAAGCTATGCAAATGTCAGGAGAGTTATTATGTACAACATGCTTATTAATCCACCAAATTCTTCTAAAATTAAGACATCAGATTTTGATCATTACTAATATGACCACTTTACTTACATATAAGTTGCACCAAATATGTATAGCTTAAAAAAAAAGGAGCCGATTAAAAAAAAAAAGATAATTACTATTGGGGAAAAAAAGATTGCAATATTAATCAATGGGTGCAAAGATAGCCTTATGAAATTATAAATATCTCAATAATTGATTTGATTTACAATTCTGGCTTAAGCAATTCACCCTGTTACCAGTCAACAGGATAGTTTTCAATATTTAGTTAACTATCTATTAGAATCAGCAACAGCAGCTGTCAAATGGCACACACACACAAACCCAGTGTTTATCAGTGCTGCTTCCCAGGAAAAGGAGAAAAGAATAGTACTTTCTACAATGAGACATCAGTCAAACTATCTGGGACAAAGAATTTATTCACTGCTTAGGACTTCCTCTTTAAGGCAAACAATTGTAAAAATATATGTATATATATATATTCCAAATCAAAACAAAAAGGTCTGGTTTCACTTGAAGAATAGCATTAGCATGATCTCAGTTACTGTTGACATAATGAATTACTCTCTAACAAAGTCAGAAACAGCCATCAGGTGGGTTTCTTTCCCTGATATCCCACAGTCTGGGAGATTTTATACAAGGTTCACTTTACTAGTAAAGTAGGACAGGGAAAAAAATAAAATCACAATACACCTAACAATGGAAGTTCACACAGAAATGCCAACAGATAGGAAAGAGGTCTTTGAACACATAAAGGATCATTTTAATACAACCCATCTAGATTTTATTTATCTTCTTAAAGAGCATGAACCCTTAGCATTTTCTGTCACTTCCATAATTAGCACAGCTTGGGGAAGACTTTATGGCACATAGCAATTAAATCCACAGAGCACTGAAACCCCTAACCTTTACCAGGGAGAGTCTGGTTTCAGAAGTGACCTTACAGGACCATCAAACTAGTAACTGCATCAGAGAGGTAATTAATGGCAGATGATTGAACAGAAAGAAAAAGCTTGAAGGACTATTTGAAAAAAACAGCTATTATTAAAAATTTAGGCTACTCAGTATTTTCATTTAATTCAAACTAAGCTCACTATAGGAAACACACCACCACCACCCACACAGAACTCTGAAGTTGTAGCACCTGATATGCTCCAAAATACACACCCACAATAAACCACAGCCAAACAATCCGTATAGGAAATAAATATTTTTTCATCTGAAAGAGGAAAAAACCCCAATACTGTACTGTACAAAAACCAAACAGTACTGTAAATACAGTGGATGGTTAAAGAGACGTATTTGCATTTCATCTGGCACAAGGGAGAACCCTGTCTAACAGGTGTATGACTTTTACCTAGCTGCATCAAATTGGTCAGTCTAACATTAAACTGCCACTACTACAACTGCCACTACTGCCTTACAACATGGTATCAGATAGATTGTACCCAGGATCTGAAGAGCCTTCCATGAGATTTGGCAGATATTCCACTTCTTTTCATCTTCACTGGGGATGAAAATGAGGGAAGAAAAAATAAACAGGACATATCTACATTTTAAATTAACTCTCTACTACATAAAAGCAAATCTGAATCTGAGAAAGATGCCGCAGAAAGCCAAGGTTCCCTAGAAAGGTTCTTACCGCCCCCCTGTACGAGAGCCAGTGGAGACTGTTAATTCTCAAGGACCCAACTACAGTCCCCCCAACACTGATTACTGTTGGAGCTACCAAGGTGGGACAGCAGCTTTCTTGCAGTGTGCGTGGTAGACACACGGCACCTCAGAGGGGAGATGACCACCAAACAGCCAACAACTTGCAGGGAAGACTTCTAATTCGGAAGGCTGAAAGAACCCGACACAAAGGATGAAGTCATACACAAGAAGAATACAACATACAACTTACTGTTTCCAAATTCTGTACTAGGACACCTCAAGTATTCTAAGAGTATAGTCAAAGCGTCTGTACTCCCTTGCCAAGCTGTGAACATGCTTTGTCCCCGTGTGTGTAAACGAAAATTTCAAATTACACAGTTCTGGAGGGAAAAGTGTGTATAAATAATGGGGAGTTCACACAATAAATCAAGAACCCATGCATGCACTTCTAAATGATGGTGCAAAAGACTACAAATGACTGATATTCTGACCAAGGTCACAAAAGAGTGCACATCCTCAGCACATAACTTCTGGCAGAAGGACCATCATCCTATTGCAAAGTTACTGCACCAACTACCTATTTAACTAGATAAGCTTTATCACTGGTTTCCAACCTGTTACACAGACACTGCAAGTGAGGGGGCAGAGCTAGAGTACTTTGCCAGCAAGAGGCTGCAGAGCAGCACACCAGGAAAAGATACAAGCAAAAAGCCTGGATCTTGCTGCTGAAGAGAAAAAAGAAGGAAGTAATATGTAGGAACCATTAAGAAGAAACAGTGAAGAGGCCGGAGAAGAAACTCAGTAAAAATGAAGCTCATTCCAAATACACTGCCATCCTCTGCTTTAGACATACAACTTCTGCAGTAAAGAAACTATAAAGAGTAAATAGAGGCCAGTAGATGAGGGCAAAAGCATTTTTATAAACCACAACCACAAGCAGAGCAAAGCAGATGATTAAAAGTCACCTACAATTAAGGGGTGAGGGAAAAAAACTTAAGGTAGTTTCATGCAGAGTTCTTAAAAACACTTGCAGAGCGCATGCACTGCATTGCACAAACCCAGGAATTTAACAAGTACCTGACTGAATAAAACACAAAGTGAAGGACATAAAATACATGTTATTCCTCCTTTGAATAACTTTTTTAATTGAAGAACAATATATTCCTTTTTCCACTTTCTTTCTTCACCTATCAGTTACAGAGGGAAGTTTCACTTTGGAGAAATCCTTTCAAAGTTACTCACCAACAGTAGTCACAGGAGGCTGAGAAGGGTAGTACTGAACACTGGTGGTTGCTGGAAATGGAACACCACCTGGGTAGGGATAGTTTGGGTAGCTGCTTTGACAAAGAAAGATATGCTCATGTTATGTAACTATTTGTAAAATGTCATCCATATATCTTATCTTTATGTCATCCTGTTAAACATTTGTTTACATAATGAAATATTTAAATTGCAGGCCAAGTTATACTTTTTCCTCTTCTCCTGTTCACATTAACATCTTTCACAATTTATATTTCTGGTATGATTAAAGAAGGTACCATTTTATCTGAAACCCTACCTAGATATTACCTAGTGAAGTCCTTGGATCATACCAAATTCTCTTCAATCTCTTAATCCTGCCATGTGATTTCTAACTTCTCATATGGAAAGCCCAAAAGTATCCAAAATAAATTATTCTAGCTACAAACTCACAAACAGCAATATCAATATATAATTTTTAGAGCTGTTAACAAGATGACTGCTGAACTGCTTTAAATAAACATAAAAACGGTGTGCAAAATACAGTTGCAAGATGAAACCCCTCCAGAAATTCTCAGGCCCACTCTGAAGGAAAGCAAAAGTGTTCACTTGTTCAATGAAATAATTGTGAGAGGACATACAACATGACAGTTTATAATACTCTTCCAAAATACATCTACTATCAACTGACACAAGGACTCAAATTACTCAGTACTAGACTGACAAACAGCGCATACAGCAGAGCATTAACCATGACTATAAGTAACCAAAATGGTCCAACAAAACATGTAAAGTATAAAACGAGCATATTCTGTGCCTCTCCAGGTAACTGCAAATTTGATAGTTCTTAAAACCTTTTTATTCATTCATAAATTATATTATTTTAAAAACTGTTCTTACAGTATTCATTTTTGTACAAATATTAAGAGCACTTTAAACAAACATATTTATGAGGAAAAGTCATAAGAACCTATCAAAGTCCCCATCTTCACTTCTCTAAAACATAACACCCCACCTTCCTGATGGTTACAGGGTTTTTCAGATTTTTTTTTCTTTTAATCAAAATGTTATATACTACAGCAACTCCTCATATGCTCCTAACACAAAATCAGGACATAAGGATATTAGTAATAAAAAGAATTAATTATGATGTGAAAAAATGTGGCTACACACTAGGAGGCAGCAATCAGCATCTTATTAAGACAGAACTGTAAGCCTTCTGGAAAGGCTTTATTCCAAACTATGATACAATGATTTATAGAAAAAGTCTTGGTTTATGTTATTAAAAAGCTTTTAAAATAATTTTGTGTCCTTCACATTCTCTTAGAGTGCTCTGAATTAAGACCATGTTTATGCTGGAGTCAAGGTTTGTATTGATCAAGGAGTTGTTTTGTTCAGTATTTTGAGTTGCTGATTACTCCAAATCATACTAACAACAGTAATAAAAAACCCCAATGTGTAGGGGTACATTTCTGTATCATGTAAACATATCAACCTTATAAAAACTAATCCGATATATGAGTGAAGTGAGATAACATCTGAGAGGTAGTAACTTTCAAAACGTATTTACCAGCCAAGTACGTTGTATTTGAAGCAGGCAACACTAAGAAAGTTAAACCCTTCTCAAACTTTCTCTTGGCTATTGACAAGAATTCACCCCTCACTTTAAAAAAAGAAACCTGCTAACACAATACAACAAATATACCCTAAGAAAATATGACTCAGACTAGACACTGTTCAGTGAAGCTATCTATCATGTAAGTGATGGTGGTTGAAAGGGGTTCTTACCTTGGGTTTGAAGTGCTTCCTGCTGGATAGGCAGATATTCCACCTGGAATGCCTGGCACATAGGAAGCTAAATAAAACAATGACTTCACATATTTTTACTTTTCAGAAGTGTAATGCATATTAATATCACACATATATTAATCTGCAGTAAGATGCTTTAAAGAATATTATTGAACAATGAATACAGTGGAACACAAAGAAACAACAAAAGAAGGCATTCTATGGCCAAGGCTTCATAAAAATGTGTGCGCTGCATCCAGGACCCAGAAGTGTGGGCACAGGAAATGCAAGCTTATGCTTTTGCTTATGAAATCAACAGTTACAGGGAATTTAACAGATGGACTTGCACTTGCAGAATAAAAAAGATAAAGCTACAAAGACAGTTATCTGAATTCCTTCTTTTTCAGGATATCTCTGACTGCTGACAGGTTACTGGTTGTTTTGAGGTGCTTGGAGGGTGTCTGTGTTGGCTTGGTTTTTTTTAAATACAAACTTGGATTTTTCCCTCCCTTCCAAAAGACAAAATACCGGACACATTCTTCCAACAGCGTTCAAAAAGGTGAAGAACAGCACAGGTGAATTCAGTAGCCAGCAATACAGAAAGTCAGTCTAGAGTAAAATATGTCATCTTTGAGCAAACTATGCAGAGCAACAATTGCTTTGGAATATTAATAGGAGTGTTTGTAGAAATTAGTAGCCTTGACCACTTACTAGTTGGTGGGCCTGTTGCCTGGTATGGTGGGTAGCCTGATGAAGCAGTAGGCCGAGAAAAGACTGGAGGTTCCTCACCAAACACAACAATCATGACCTGAATCAGTTCGAGCAAGTCTGACTGGGGCTGTGAGGACAAGTAAATCACAAACCATTGATTTAGCTAACAGACAGATGAACAGATTATAACAACAGAATGATACCATCCCAGCAGCTCTCAAAAGCCGTCTTTTATTTGTGGGGTTTTATTTTTAAAAAATAAAAATATATAGACACACATATCTATATACACACATATATGTGTGTATTTAACTTCCTTTCTCAATTCCTTTATAGACACCAAACCCAGCCAGGGGGTATTCCAAAGGGTACCCCAAAATACAGCTGCAGTAGCACTTACACTTAGAATAAACTGGGTTCCATATCAACTGCAGGGCCATAAATGACTGAGGATGACTGTGCAACAATGGATTACAACAATCTTTTAAAAAAAAACCCCATCAAATCCATACTCTCTGTCATGAAAAGAAAGTACAGATCACTAAGTCTCCAGACATTTCAGTTTCACAGAGCACATGGCTTCTGCTCAGGTTCAGAATTGCACTATAGAAAGAAAAGTCTATCCCACCAAGAAGTGTCACAAATCTCTTTTAAATCCAGCTAAACTTGGCTTCTCAGTTTGTAACTACATTAACGTAGGCATGATTTAATTCCGCCAAAATAATGCATCATGAATGCAGCACCAGATTAAACATCCCATTTCCAAATATTCTGAGCTCTATAATCCACCTACTTATTTTTACCAACCTCTCAAACTAAATGAATTCTGTATCACCTGTAGCTGATCACCTTGTCCATGCGAGACCTGCATCCCAAGCAGTCATTTTCCACCATTTACCATGCAAGTGTTGAACTAGCACTCATGCTTAATAAATGTATTAGTGTTAGTAATTTTTTATAGAACTATGCATCTTGTATCATTCTTCTGACCTTGCCAGCACAGTTTATTATCTTTTCAAGCCTACATTTTGGTCACAACTTCTATGAGGCCTGCATTGCTCAATGCCTTTATTTATTGGTAAAGCAAATATATCTGTATACTCAAGTTTGAGCAATGTCTACATAAAGCAGTCCAAGTGCTCTTACAAGTCCATTTCAGTCACTAATTTCATCCCAGAGATGTTTTAACAGAATTTTTAATTTCCCTTCTGTAAATACCCTTATCTCACAGATCTTCACAGGAATGTTCTGCCAGGGAAGGCTGTCTGTGCTGCACTCCTTAATCACACAAACTGTAACTAATGATGCAATTAACCAGGCAACAGAATGCAACACCTGAACATTAAGACATTACAAATAATAAACAGCTGGTTTCATTTAAAAAATGGTTTAGTATCTCAAATAGAGAGGATTATGCTTTTTTGTTAAAAATGACACAAAGGTATTCAGAACCGAGCAATTTGAGATTTTCAAGTTCCCTGTACTTACGTATTTCCACTCATGCAGGTAAGGAAGGTATATCTTTCCATTTGCATCAACATGCTTCCCAGTTTTTATTGTCATAGAGCTAGTGGGCTTCACAAAACAAATTGGGGGGTTGAAAGGGTATGTGTCCAGCAGCCACAAGCAAATTGGGATATTGTATGTGTTACCTAGAAAAGACATTTTGAAAGATTAGAAGTTATTCCATCTCTTCTACTGTCCTCTTGTATCCAGATTTATAAAAAACACCCAAACCCAGTCAATTCAATGGCACAGACTCAGAAGCCCAGGCCAAAATCTACTAGTAACAGGCAACAAAGAGCTCACGACATGGCCACGAATTCAACGTTTTTCAGAACAACTTAACTTTGATTTACAATTATCATTAGTTGCAGCAATAAATGCTCTGCAACCCTCAGTCAACTGAGAAGCTTGAAAAACCATGTAGTACTGAAAGAGATGTTACAGAGCTGTGTAAGCCTGAGCAAGCAATACTCAACATTGAAGTTTTAGTCCACAGTAAAAGCAGGGAACAATTTAAAACATTGTATTTCGGACAAGTAAAGGATTTTGAGAAAATAGTGATCACTTAAGTAGTAAAACTGAATCATGACAAATCTAAACAGTTTTTCATGTAGTTTGGGAAAATAATGGTGGTGATTATAACAATAATAAATGCATACCTCTGTAAGGCACAGGAATGGTTCCACTGAGGCTCATCAGCTCTCTAGATAAACCATCATTAAAAACTGAAAGGGAACAAACAGCATTTTTAAAACAAACACATTACACAAAACCAAGCTACATTAATCTGTGTTCAGGTTATACCCCATGTATTTATTCACATGAGTTTGCAGAAGTTACACATATAAAAAACTCAGCTTGAAAGGTTCTGCTCTCGCACATTTATGGACTAGCAAATGATTGTCTACAGTCAGGTAACTTCTCAGAAATAACATATTTCTGAGAAATGAATGACTAATTGTTGTCAAGCTACCTTCATTGCAAATGAAACTGATTCCTCATTCAGAGACCAAGTAAAACATTTTGGAACCGTACAAACTGCAAATTATACAAATTCCTGCAAAGACTATGTGAAGTCAAAATTAATTTTAAAGACAAGTGTAATTTTAAGATTACAAAGAATTCCTTATCCTTTCTGCAAACAAACAGGTCAGCAAAACTACTGAAAATCACTAGGTCAGAGGCATTTATTATATAATCAGTAAAGGCAGTTTAACCAAACATTGATACACTGAAGAGGAAGAAACGTGTAGCCCGTGCCTCACTGCCCAATCTTAGTCTTAGTTCACACAGGAACCCTGAACTCAATTTACTGGAGCTGCTGTATTTAGTTTTCCCATATTTTCAATTCAATAGATTATTCTTGGTTGAATAGATCAAGTTGTGGTAGTAAAGCTTTTATTTTCCTGATTTCACCTGAAAGCTGCCCGTCATCAAATGTAGCTTATTGTGTATGATTCTTTGGGTGCAAATGTTCTGCAAAGGCAGGAAGAACATGGCTGGACTTGAATGGGGGTGTATTCCCTTAATAACATAAAGCTGAGAACAAATCTCAACAGCCATGTGACCATTTCTTGTTGCTCATTTCACTGCTCCAAATACTGTCAATTACCTCCAAGTGATTCCTTTCCCAGGCAGCTCAGAAAGAGTTAGGTAACACAGAGCGTCATCCCAACCACAGCCCTTTCACAACCTGAATTATTGCTTCTGTGACAGCTGCTGGTTTGCAGCTTTTCAAGTTAAAACTCATTTATCTTTTACCTGTCTGTGCCCTTCTTAGTACTTCCCAATCCAGATTTAGAATATAGAAAGCAGAAGACTAGAAAAATCTCTGATGATGTATTAGCAATTTAAATTAGCTCACAGAGGAGTAAATCCCACAGATGATGGTTAGGAAAAAACCAAACAAAAGCAACAACAAAAACTGCTAATCAGAAGGAAGATGAGCTCAGCAGGTAGGCTGGCTCACTTATCTTGTGAAACCATGCCCTCAGCCTCTGGACATACAGATCATCTTCATTTTACACATTTAAATTTACTGGGAGCCTTTGAAATACCTAACAAACTGTGACTGTCATCATTAATTTACGGTATAAAAGCCCCCATACCAATTTTTTACATACTGGACTGTTTTCTTCATACTCTTAAGGACTGCTGCAACTACTTCTAATGAAATATTTGTTCATTGATTTACAACTCAAAAAGACCTTTATATGACAGCAGAGCTGAATTTGTAAGATACCAGAAATCTCAGGACACTAACTGATAGGACATCACCGAGTGATTAACTAAAAGTTAAGCTGTGAAAACGCAACACTTCATGGCACTTTAGACTCAGTAATACAGAAAGGTTATCTGAGAAAATATTTGTGTTTCTAAGGAAATACTGATGTCAAAGATCAAAAAGAGAAACCCAAATTATGTTTTCTAGTTTTATCTAGTTTTAATCTAATTTTTCCCAACAAAAACTAACAAATATATCTAAACCACCAGTAACAAAACTTCTCTCAATCACAGACTAACCATATGAATCCATGACAGGTTTGAGGTCCTTGTACTGAGTGATAACACTGGTTGTCTCCTGTACAGTTAGGTCTCTATACTTATACTGGAAAACAAAAGAGAAAGAATTACTTTAGAGATTAAATTTTCAGTGTAATTTAGCTTTGGTTTTTTTTACCCAATAGAGTGCAATTATGAGAGCTCACATTCATATACAGACATTCTTCTCCATTCTTGTTTTGGAATAAGAATTTATTTCTCTGTGTTACTGAACTGAACACTGCCTATATAAGTTACTAAACTTTAATAAGGTCATAAGATGCTTTTAGTCTTAAAAAGATCAGGGGAAAGCTATTGCATTTTCACTCATGTTCTGCCATAATCAACAGCACCTGAGAGATATGTGGATCTTAAAAAACAAAAAATGCATCTCCGAACATATATAGTGACGTTTTGAACATTCCTGATACACAGCTATCTAGGATCTGAACCCCACAGATATCTTTTATAGAACTTTCCAAAGCATCACAGTATTTAACATTGATCACTATTTTAATGTATTTTATCAATGAGAAAACAGACATTTCAAGGCATGATATTATCAGTAAAAGTACTGGTTTCACCCCCTTCCTTTTATCGGGAGCAGAAAGTAACTTGCAGCACAGATCCATAAGCCACAGATGCACAACTGCAACAGTCTTGTTCTCTTAAACCTTGTGGCCACTCTCCCTGATAACCACCATTAAAAAGAAAAGCTAAAATCTTAGGTACAACTATTACAATGCTTCCATTGTAACAATTTTTTAAAAGAGTTTACAATCTTCTGCTGTCTTAAAGAAAATAAGCAGAGAGCATCCTTTCATTCAACCACAGCAGGAAGACAAATGGCCCAACACAATGAAATGCTCGATACTCGGAGCATGGAGATGTTAACATCTGAACAAGTGAATCCAGACATTATCCAAGAGCAAAGTGTGGTGCCGCAGCTAAAGGTCACCTTTTCTCTGACAAACACCCATGAGTTGTGAAGCTTATAAACTAACTCTTCTTCCTATTATCTACAGTGATTGACACTTCTAGGCATGATCACTCTTATTTAATGAGCAGAGATGAACGCACTGTGACACTTCCCACAATGCCACCTGTGTCTAAAAAAACACCTGCACTTTGGGGCATGCTGTGACTTATCTTCCTGAAATGACAAAGAGCAAAGCAGCCATAAGCCTGTCACAGCAGAGAGATCAATCAGCTAGGGTGTCAGGGCAGCTCCTGGACACTCTTCTGATGGGAGGGCTGCAGCAAAGCATCTCAGCCTCCTCTGGAAAGCGAGTGCAGGACTGCAAGTGTGCAGGAAGGGCTTGACAGAGGAGAGAGAACTTTTAGCATCTGAGAACATTCCTCCCTCCTTCCCAACACCTAGCAGAAGTGAGGAATAGGTAACAGGCCCTGCTAGAACATGGAGACAGAGGTCTGTGAAATTTTGGCTAGGCCAGCCAGAGACCAGCTGTACACACTCACATCACTGAACGTTACTAAAGCATGAAAGAGAGCACACCACCAGTTACTTCAGAAAGAGGTGGTCTCTGTAGGAATATACCTCATGGTGCAGGATACAGGCTCAAGAAGATTGCTAACACCAAGTTAGTGTTCAGCACTCATTTTCAAGCTGATAAGCAAATTTTTTTTTTATGACTCCATGCAGAAGAAAGACCCTTTAATAACATTTCTCAGTTTTGATCAGATCCTTGCCTATTGCATTTCATTTTAAAATTGTGCAAATATGATTATTAAATGTTGTCTGTAAAATCCCCCCAGACAAAACCATAAGCACAAAACCCGTAAGTATTCAGCCTTAGGGGTTTTCATTTCAAAGTGACAGACAAAGCCCAGTTTTGATTTGAAGAGCAGCACAACTACACACTACTCTCTATGATCCACTGATTCATGATTTACCTTTCAAGAGAAATTTTGTTTCCATAAAAAAAGTGATTAAAAAAAACCCAAAACGTCTTCATCCTAGTCAATGAAGTTGAAGTTGCCTTCCACCTTCATCTAACCAGTGAATGCAAATGACGCTGTTGTACAAACCACACCACAGCTCTGATCCACTCTGCTGCCCCACAGCCTCAGCTTGGCAAAAGGTTTCTCTTCGGATTTTACCGGTAATATCCCAACTCGAGTTTTGCAAGACTACAAACAACGCCGTATTTTAGGCTTTGGTACATCATATTCCCCTTTGCAAACTAGCTCCACTCTAACTCAATTTACAGTCTCCGGGGGGCCGAACACAGCCTTCCTATCCCTGCTTTGCCCGGCGTCGACACAACTACCCCCGGAAGCTGCCGCCTGCTGCCGGCCGGGACAAAGCCGCAGCCTGGCGAGTGTCCGTGACTGCCCGTGGGGAGGAAAGACGGGAACGGGGAGCCCACCGCTGCCGGGGGCCAGCGTCGAGTATGAGGGAGACGCGGCGCCCCCGCTTCGGCCCCGCTCCGCCTCAGGCCGCGGGCAGGACCCCGCTCCCCTCCGCCCAGCCCCTGCCTGAGCCTGCGGCCGCCTCGGCCCAGCAACGCGCCAGGGCAGACACGGCGGGCAGAGGCGGCCCGCGCCACCCAGCCGGCCCGGCAGGGAGGGTCAGGGGCTCTCGGTGTCCCGGGACGCGCCGTTACCTTGGCGACCATCTTCTTGAGCTGGCTCTCAGAGACGGCCATGGCGGCCGGTCCCTCCTCCGCTCCCGGTGCCGCCGCCACACACCGGCCCGGCCCAGCCGCCTCTCCCCGCCCCTACATAAAAACAGGAAGCGGCAGCGACATCCGCTTCCGGCAGCGACACCCGCTTCCGCCCGGCCCTGACGACACTTCCGTCAGAGCCCGAGAGGCTGGGGGGCGCGGTGCCCCGGACAGGCTTCCCCGCCGGCAGCTCCACCGGCCCCGCCCGGCAGCCGCTCCCCGCCCCGCCTGCAGACAGCCCTGCGAGAGGCGGCTGTCCCCAGCCCCTCACAGCGCCTGACAACTCCTCGTAGGGCGGTGCTTGGTAAAAAGCTTGCCTGGGAATTCATTTCCCGCGAGAATGTGAAGTGCCGTTTCGCAGCACACCGGCAGAGCTGCAGTCCGTTGGTGGTTTTTCAAGGCATGACAGTGACAAGCAGAGATCGGGTATTTTCTAACATAACCATCACCCTAAAAACATTCCGGGAAGAGTCTGCAGCTTTTTATGACTTAAACGATTAATAACAAAAAAGCTAAAACACCAAATAAACAAAACACCTCAACTATTCACATGAGAATAAATGCTCAACAGATTAAACACAACACCCCAAACAATGTAAAACCGTAATTTTACGCTATTTTTTCCCGAAGTAAGCGGAAAAACAACAAACCACAAAATCCAGCCATTGTGTTGGGTGCTTTTTTTAATGCAGCAGCAAAGTTGATCACTTGCAACCATTACTAATTCTATCCTCCCACTGACCACCACTACGAAGGAAAGTTGAGTATTCCGAGGAAAAAAGAATGTGAATTACTGAAGGTTGTTTTTATTTCTTTCCATTTTTATCTTACTTCTGAGATCAATATAAACACAGAATTCCTTGTAAGTCTGGCTTTTTGTAAGATACAACCATAAGGCACAGGGGAATAGATCTTTTGCTCTGACACAGGTCCTACTTTTGCTTGGAAAGCTTCATCAATATTTAACCAGGCACACCTCAGAATGACGCCCCTATGCTTACACGGCAGGAGCAGAGCCCACGTCTCTGCTGCCTGCACTGCGATGCTGAGGGGTGACCAGGATGAATATGCTCTATTACCAGTGCACAGAACTGAGAAGTTAGAACCCCCACAACTCCTTTATCTTAAAACCATCCACTTTTTGATTTATCTAAAAATCCACGTCCTGCTTCTTCCCCACATCCTTGGCCGCCCCCAAGGAGAGCTACAGGTTCTGTTGCCTTCTCCTCAGGCTGAGGGTGAGCTCACTGACATCAACTGGCTTTGGATCAAGGCCTGAACTCCCAGATGCCTCTCCATGACGGACCTGTCAGATTTTACTTTGCCCTTGAAGCCCAGCTCCTTTCTGCCCTTTCTGGAAGGGCACCAGTTCCAGCACTGCACAGGGTAAGAGTGTTGTCCATCTGCACCAAGAACTGCAGACACTTTGGCCCTCTGAATGTCCTTACAAAGTACGGGCAAACAAGTCGTGACCAGGCCAGTCTCGTACATCATTAAACGCACCACAACAATTCCTAACGAATACAGCAGGGTTGAAGGATGCTGCTCACATTGTGCCTTTTGCACCATGCCTTCTGCAAATCCACTTCCTCAGCAGCAAGCAGGAGTCTACTGCTGTAAGAGCACCTGTGACAGGCTTGAAAGATGGAGCTATGGAACCGCACTGCCCACGCCCTGAGGAGCTGGAGCAGGACTGTGTTCCAGACAAGCCCCTGATGCAGCACATGCAAACCAGGAGGAAGCGGAGCTTCCACAGAGCTGGACAAGCCCTCTCCTAGACTGCGTCCTAATGAGGTGCAAAGAGCTAAGATGAACCCAAGAATCAGACTATAACTAGCAACAAAAAAAACACAGGCAAAAGGCACCTGAATTTAGGTGAAACATTCTTGCACGTTACCCTCCTCACTTTGGCTGCCAAAAGCGCACTTGTCAAGTAAGAAATTATTGTGCAGTGCAGCATTAAATAATTTAAACCAAAACTGAGAAAGCACTTTCTGAAAGTTAAGTGAAAAACCCCTCCATGTTTTATACAGAAATTCATATATACCAAGCAATCCGTCCTGCCCAGCAGAGCTCCGGCTCTGGTGAGCAGACACTGGCTCCCCTGCTCCTTCCTTACAGTTTCAGCTGCTGCTGGAGGTCATGGATTGATCCTGCACTGCTCTGCAGCTTCTCTTGCACTAGTGGATCTTCTTCTAGCTTGACCACTTCAATCACTCCCCTGGCTCCAAGAACACATGGTAGACTTAAGAATACTTCACTGTTTATACTGCAACATCCCTGCAACAACAGACAAAACCGACCGTCAGTTACTTATTTCTGCTCTGTCTGAAGCACGGAACTACACAAAAGAACTTGATTATTTTAATTAAGCAAAGCCATCCCATCATATGGCATGTTTTATACAGGTCTAATTACAGTTATTTTAGACCCTGTGCAATGGACTACTGTACAGAAACTGTAAAATATTACTGTACAGATTAAAAAAGTCTCAAAGCATGTCACACTTGGAGGAGTTTCCCAATATAGATATATCAGACCTCTGTAATGCAGGCAAACTTTATACTACAAACCAGTTTTAAGCAGTTTCTGAAGTAGAACAAACATTTAATAAGTACAGTATCATTGGTTCTTTTGGGACTGAACAAAGGACATTTAAAAAATGCAGCCAAACAGAGCTATCAAGGCGATATTGTTCAACTATGGATCTCATCTTCATTCTGTGAGAGACTTCATTAAACTGCAGTCCCTGTAATTCAAGTTTACACTGTAGATTTTGTATATTTTTAGCATCTGTATGGGAAATTTTACATTCTGTAATTACTCTGCAGTTTAAGAGACTTGCCACTCCTCCAAATCTGCAGTTAGTTCCCAAATGAATAAAAACTTTACTAGAAAACATAATGATGAAATTAGGTGTATGTCTGTACTTCATAGCATAAGCAGCTTGCTCAACTTCCCTGCACTGGGGCATGCAAATCTCCCTTCTAGAGCCAGTAAATAGCAGTGACAAGTGAAAATTTCTACACAGGTTTTTTCAATGTATTCTGTGCCTTAATACTTTGATGAAGCCTCTCAGGATACACTTCAAACAAGGTTCAGTCTACAATTTTAATTTGAATATAGCTTCATAATTTTCTCCTCAATGTAAAGTATCAAGGAGTAAAAAAGAAGCTTTTTCAAAGCTAGTCAAATAAAATACTGGCAGAAAATACATTTTGTACTTTCACAAAAGATATGAACTCTTTTGGACACTGGAAAAATCTACATTCAATACTGAGCATTTGGAATGTGGGGCACACATTTCTCTTCATTTGCCAAATGCAGATATTCTGAGGGAGCTGGTCAGCACCCTTGAATTATTTTTCCCTCTGGACTCCTGTATTTTTGAGACAATATTCCACTTTTAATATTGGTTTCAGATTAGCACAATAATTGATTTTTGCTCATTTTTGGACTAGAACTGAAAGCTGTTGTTGGAAGAAAGTAATATAAGTAGTGCTACTTCAGAACAGTGAGATGTCTCTGCTGCCAAAATTAATGGTCATATCCAGTATAAAGAATATAATTACAGTGCCAACCAGAAGATATTAATAAATCATTTACCTTTGCTAGAGTGGATACAGAATGAACCTTTCTTTTATCTTTTAGTATGCTGTCAGTCAAATCCGCAACTGAGAGCCCAACAGACCAAGATCTCTGGCCTTTTCCCTTTAGAACTTCCATAGCTCTATATAAACCAGGAAAAGGAAAAAAACATGATGCTTAGATTTCAATTATTCCTATTTTGTAAATCCCAAAAGACAGATTAAGTGTGCCATATCAGGTAAGGTGTACTATAAAAACACAGTTCTGTCTCAGAAAACAACAGAAGGGAATTAAGAATTGCTTTAAAGAATGCCTTTATGTACCTTTTACCCACACTAGTAACAATTCTCTGCTCTGTTAAGAGGTTTAATTGGTATATGACTAATTAATTCCAGTAAATTGATCTGAATTTGTGCTTTGAAGCAAACTGCTTCCACACAATCAAACTGGCAGCTCCACTGTATGTTCTACAAAGCTTGTCTTGTCCTTAGATCATCACAGGCACAACATTAAGAACTTCAGAAAGCCTGCACACAGAAGTGAATGACACCCAGACCTACAATTTCCTATAAACTCAATGTGTGAACATTACAAAGAAGAGGAAGTTTGTGCTAAAAAAATCTGAAGGAAAAAAAAATCTGCAAACATCAGGTGACTAAACATGAAGAAAAAAATTTGGGACTATAATGGTGTTACCTGTTAGCCACAGTTTCCCTTGAGTTACGAGCAGCCATTGCTGATGTTTGATTGGCATCTAAATTACAGCTGGTCCATGATGGTACTGAACAGAAACAACCAACATTCAAATGCACATCTAAACAGTGACTAAAATAGGTATCGGATAAGGTGAGTAAAAAAAAAGATAATAAAAAAAATTCAAGCTTTCTAAACTTGCCTTTACCCACAACCACCCAAATAAAACTGATGACTTCCTAACGTTCCCTGGACTATTGAAATAAATTCTATAGTAGCAACTGTCCAGAGACACTTGCTTACAACTGAAGTAATGTGTAATAATTCTCACATTAGCAGCAGCCTACCATATATGATACCACATTTCCTTCCTTCCTCTTTCAGTACCTCTAATCTGCATTATTATACCAAATAAAAAGCATTTGAGGTTGTATTTTCTGGTTTTTTTTTTTTTACTGTGACAAATATCAAATACTTTTGCTACCACTCCAGCTCTACAGCCTTGGGCACAGACCAGATCTGTATTATTTATAACCATTATTATGAAAATCTACCACTCTGCTTATGACTACCTTAATTACTTTTCTCAATTATTCTTTTATTACTCAATTACTTAAGCACTGCCAGGGCATTAGATACTCATAATCATACTTTACCTTTGTCTTCCCCTTGTTCACCAATAATCCAAGCACCTTTTGGCGGGACCTGTGCTTTCAAAAGGTTTGTCAGGATATACTGAAATCTCTCAGTATCTAGGTTGGCACCTACTCCAATGACTCTGCTTTTGGGAAATGCACTCAGCTTCCATGACACATATGTCATTACTTCAACTATATGTGAAAGAAAAATACGTTGACCATGAAGAACTGCTCAAAATTCAACACAGCTGCAAATTACAAACCACAATTACAAAAAACAAAGGACTAAGATGTTTACTTTAGAAAAGGTATAAGCATGTAAGAACAGACCAGTAGTTTATTTCAGCCTAAAACACAAAGTCAGGTGGGGAGGAGGTGAAGAAAATTCACAGCCCGAGTAATGTTCAGAGAAGCCAAGTGAAACTTCAGAATGAGTCACCATGCTTCCCTCTACCAAAAATCTCACATGCTTCTAAATTTAATTCAGCCAGTGTTTAATTTCTTGTGTGGGAAGCACTCTCTTCTCCATCTCCATGGCTCTCAACGATAGGTAGGGCAAGAAGCACTTGGGAAATAGAAAAGGGCTGTCCTTCAGTGTGCTAACAGGACAGAGATGCTCCCACTTCTTGCCCTTTTAAGTAGTGGCTTTGCTTTGTCTTAGTTCACAGTATCACTGACTCCACAGACTTAAACTCTGCACCAAAACACTGCTGCAACATTTACCATCAACATTATATTATGGGTATTAGTCGTCTGTGAGTCTTAAAATACAGCACATAAGACGCTTGCATCCATCCTTACTGCACAGGAGAATCATATACGTACACCTCACAACTGACAAGACAACAGTCAATGGATGCTAATCTTGTAGATAGTCAGGTTTACACTATGCACAGAAACATGCAGAAATACATACCTTTTATACAAAACAAAGTATACTATTTTCTTTTATCTTGGTAACAGTAAAGAAAAAACCCTCAAAGACAATGTTCTGTTCAAAGCTGAAAAGGAAAACATCTTTCAAAGTAGCAAGAATTTTTGATTAAGTGGGTGCATTTGGCAGTACTGTACTTTTCAAACAGGCCAAAGAGAAAGCCAGATGAGGGGCAGAAGATTACACAAAGTACCAACGTACCTGGATGTGAAGCGACAAGGAGAACAGCATCCTGACTGTAGTGTGATATTGCAGGGATAATTCCTCTGAACAAATCCACATTGCTTTGTATGACATCAAGGTAAGTCTGAGCATTACCCAGAGAATTAACCGTAAGTATCACCACTTTTGAATCAGCTGAAGCAGAAAAATCTGAAAAAAATAAATAGAATGTGTTTCTAAAATTTATGTAATTCTAATGAGTTTTGGATGCAAAACAAAGAGCTGTCCTAAAGGCTGAGCTGTAGCATCCAGCTTAGTTAGGGATTCTTCACCTCTTGTCTCCCCCCATATCCCCCAGCGTGGAATTTGGGGCACTTCCACAGCACCTGTAAGACACAGCTCTGCCACAGAACTACTGCTCTGTTTCACAGCTGGCAGACACAGAAGGCAGACTGCAATTTGTCCAAGGTTACAGAGCAGAGACCTGAAAACATCTAGATGTGGGTGACAGATAAGATTTTCCAAGCTTTTTTGGTAAGAGGGAAAAAAAAAAACCCAACAAAAAAACCAACCCAACGCAAAAAGGCTACTTTTTAAAGAAGGGGAAAGGCTTTTACTCCTTTATCTGAGCCTTCTATAACTTTTGATCTTACAGCTTAATAAGGGACGTGTAGACAACCACAAAAAGTGTTCCAAAAGTCTATTTATTAACTCAAGTAAAAGACATGCCCAAGAAAATACAAAACCACATCTGCTGCAGAAATTCCTAAGTCACAGCTGCCTTGAGTGGGTAACGCTGAATATCCAAGAACCACACTGGTGATCAGCTTGGACACTGAAACAAGGAAATTTGACTATCACACCACTTCTGGAACCAGCTGAAGCCAAAGCAGAGGCCTAGTGCACTTATAAATTGGCAGCAGACTAAAGAGGACATAATTAATGCCAGCTTGCCCCAAACCTAGATGTAAGCATGCTAAAATAACAGGTGACAGTGTATTTTCTAACAGTGTAACACTACTAATAGCACAGACAGCAATAACTTCAGCTTTGCTGAACGTTCCCTTCCCAATTTTCCCTGAAAAGATGAAGAAAAGCAGGAAGCCATGAAAAGGTAAGAACAGCTTTTTAAAAAGATGGCCTATATGCCAGAGCCTCTGTTATGTCCCCAAGTGTCCTGCTCTCATTAAAATGAGCATACACAGTACAGTGCTCACTCCCTTCCAGAAACAACATCTAATACCTTTGCTGATCTCCACATTTGGCAGAGCGAAGATCTCCAAGTCCATGGTCCCTCCTTTGGCTGTGCCTTCAGAAAGATCCAAAAGAACCACCTTGTCTGCAGCACCCTGTATGAATAAAAATAATGCAGATCAACAATAAAGCAACCCAAAACTTGTTCATGTGAGGGTGAGGAATAAAAACCAGTATTCCTCCAATTCCAGTGTTTGTTGTACTGTGTATAAACCAAACAAACTTAATGACCAAAATTACTGTCAAATCACAAGAAAAACAACTTAGTTTACTGAGTTTAACCGCAAAGTAATGCATTACAAAACAAACAAATAAAAACTCACAAAATCATCTCTGGGAAGTTAAAAATGTTGATGTTACTGTTGTGTCTGAGCACAGAGCTGTAATGAAGTACAGGCCACTTACAGACTATAATTTTCCAAGGGACTGGGAGATCCCAACTGGAAGAGGCCACCACTCCAGCAAGAAGCCTTTAACTAAGGATTTTCAAAACAAGTTAATTCAATATTCAACCTGTGTATTAAAAAAACTGACTGAGAAAACAGGGCAGAAACTTCTGTGTGTCCAGAAGTTAACTGAAGAGGCAGATGACATAAGCAGTGACCTGGCTATAGAACTGATGATTTATTTCTGCAAGTCAGATGCCAAGAACTAGATCAGAAGCCTATTACCTGTGTCTGTTGCTTATCTATAACAATGATGTACCTTTGCTGCAGCTGCTAGCACACACGCAATGCCAAGATCTCCAGCTCCAACAACAGTAATTTTGTTAAAACATCCTTCATTTTTGCCTTTACCAATTTTACTCTTGGATTTCATGCCAGTCTCTCCTACAATTAAAAGAAAACCACAGACTTAAATGCAGGTACCACTACTGCTGCTTCATAAATGATCACGATTGTAGCAGAGATAAACCAAATTACATATTCTTTAAAAAAGCAGTCAAGCCTGACCGCAGAAGATTCATCACAACTTGAAGGAGTAAACCACAAACACTGCTCTCTGGATAGGAATATTTTTTTTGCTTAGTAGAAAATGCAAGCTTAACAATAGCGAGCAGCTAGACACTAAGACCACACAAACAATACTCCCTTTGCTACTGTTACAGGTGTGAATATATACCATGGGCTTAAAATTTGTAAAGGATTTCATATTTTGAAAAGACATGCAAAATGGAATTTGATTAAAATCCAACAATCAGACGTTTAGCCAGTGCTACTGCTAACACAATGCTTTTCATTCTGAGTATAATGCAGAGATTAAGATGAATCAATTAAGACTGATTGCCTAGAAATATGTATTGTGGGCATACACGTGTCCTCACAAGCACACATGTATACAATTATCAGGAAAAACAGCAGAAAAGGGCAAAAGGGAAAGGTTTTCACTGTCACAGATCACCATTCATGATTGCACTAGAAGGAAGAAAAGACTGACCTGAATAAAATGTGTCAGGATGAAGAATAACACCACTGGTCCCATAAAATACCCAGATAAGGAAAACATGAGAACCGTGAAAGTCAAGAATTTTGCCCAAGACTTACAATGGGTGAGATAAAGTAATGAGGCAAAAAATGCCAAATAGCATCCACTCCTGAAGGGTATAAAAGACAAGTCCAAAATCAGCTTGTGACCACTGAACAAGAAGAACCCAAGAGACATGATACGGACTCAACAGCCAGCACTCCTTGTCCTCAGTGTTGCACACCAGTGACTGTGGCAGACGAGTCTCAGGGTTTGCGACTGTGGATGTGAGAGTGCGAGTGAGTGAGAGCTGAGAGAATGACTGACTGTGACTGAGCAAAAATCAACTTGTTTATAATAAAATCATGTTTCCCTTCCATGAGATATCACATTGAGTTTTGCTGCAGTAATTTCCAACAAATGAGCAGTACCGAGTCTACAAGACTTTTTGGTAGGCTTAAATGCAAACATCCAACATGAGCTGCTTACACAAAAAGAATCTGATCTCTGTTCAAAAAGAGGCACTTTTGCCTCTACAGAGAAAATACCAAACACCGTGGGCATGCAAACACCAAAAATTCAGATACTAAAATTGTGTAGGCATCTTTGTGATATCAAGTAATAGCAATAAATAAAACATAAGAACATTACAAACCAATATATGAAAACAACCACACCTTCGGTAATCTTTGCAATGTAGGAGAGAAGTTCTGATTGCCTGGCTGCATCAGAAGATGACAGTGAATACAGAGGGAGCTCTTCCTCAAATTTTGCAATCATTTCCTTGATTAAGCCAATGATAGTCGATTTAGGCTGAAATATAGCAATAAAGAAAACAAAACAGTTGAGTATCTGTTTCTTATAGGGCTATCAGCTGTAAACTGCAGTAGCTCAAAGAACCATAGCTATACAAAATTTATTCATATTATATACATTGACACAATGCTTACATAAACACTGAAGAGAAAGAAAAGCAAAGCATCACTTTCTCAGAAGACACTTTCCAAACAGAAGGATGGATTAAAAGGAGTTTCACAAAAAGGAATTATAAAATCGAAATTGTCAGTGCAACTAGTTTTTTAAGGCATCCATGAACACATGGAACCCCTTGATACAGCCACATTCAATATTATAAACGGGACAAGAAAGGAAAGATTGTTCAGTCTTAGATGAGTTTAACTGTCCAGAGTTTTGGCAATTTGTGCAAAACACATGGTGAAGTCAGTAGAAGTTCCCATGGGAACTTCTGTATCAAAAATGTAAAATGTATCCCATCCACTTCAGAAAACGAACATTCATCAAATAATTTTTACTGGCCTGGCAGTCCTATTTAAGTAAGTTATTTAATACAGTGCATAAAATCATTTAGCCACAGCAGTGGCTTTTGAATCTCTATGCTAATGTGTCAGAGTTGCTGAAAGATGCATACCTAAAAGGGAGAAATTTCCATTGAACTTTCTTGAGGGATAGTCAATTGGTCAGTATTATTATTCACTATGAACAGCAACAAAGGAAGAAGTATCATGAGACTTGTATTGCTTTGTAAGAAAGTCAGTCCCTTTTTTTTTCAGCTTAAAATCATTTTCCTTACAATCACAACTTCCTTTACAATTGCTTCATACTGTCCAAAAGCTGTAATTTCTGCTAACATTCTGCTTGTCTTTGCATAATCATTAAATATTTAAGAGTAACAAAAAAATCCACAGGAAAAAAAAAGCCCCAAACCCTACCCACCCCTCTTCATGGATCTCCATATGATATCACACATTATTCCCAAAGACTTCCCTCTACTACCAGCCACTCCACCTCTTACATGGCTCCAGTTTTGCAGGTAGGGCAAATAAATCCTGCCATGTGCATCAACGTGCTTTCCCACCGAAATGCCCATGTTCGCGGTCGGCTTCAAGAAGCAAATGGGGGGAGCAAAGGGATGAGAATCCAGAATCCACAGACGAATAGGTATGTTGTAGGAATTACCTATTCACACAAAATAAAAGCCATTACTAGCTTCTGCATTGAGAAGAAGCACTAGAAACCAGGTGTGTGTGCATGTGATTCATAATAATAAAGAAAAAAAGCTTGTCAGATCACTTTGTAGTTTCACACTGGGAAATATTTATGTTACTTAGGCTAGTTAATAAAAACAGACTAGTCTGGATCTATTTCAAGTGTTACCAGTTGTGTCTTTCTTAACATAAAGCTTTGTTGTGTTGTTTCTCAGGGTATTCTATAAGCCAATGTGTCCCCTTTTTGGGCAAAGAAATCTCTTACAACTACCCATTTCGTACTTATTTTAGGACTCAACAACTCATGCAAAGAGGCATCTATTAAGAGCTTTACCTCAGACTTCACAGGCTTTAAGTTAAAAATAAAAAAATTACCTACTAGTTATTTCTGGACACTGCCTACATGAGAATAGTGCCTGTAGAGTTCATGCATCCTCCACTAGAACTGAAGAGTTTGACTACACAGTCTCAAACTACGTGATTTTTTTCATAGTTATTTGACTTATTTCAGCATCTGTAGGCATGAAGACACTTGTTTTTGCAGTAGAAATGCCTTTTGCCAATTCATGCAAAATCTTTTTTAATCACTTTCACAGAAGCTGCACAGTATATTGTTAAGAGGCCGTACCCAACACGTTTTAAAATTAGATTCATAACCGGTAAGGAAATTATCTTACCATATTTCACTGGAACAGTACCACTAAAATTAAGGAGGTCCTTCTGGGATCCATCCTTGAAGGCTGAAATTAAAAGTGTCATTTTAAATAATAATAAAAGATCCTCTTGAATCTGGTATGGTAATCCCATCCACAACTACCAACATACAACACTAATTTTTCTTTAGAAATCAAATATTCTAGTCTTGGTTCTTCCAGGAACAGTGTGTTACAAAGGTCTTCTCCCTCCCCCTTTGAAATAATTCTTTAATGGAATCTTAATGAAAATTGCATTGGTACAACCAAGCACATCATTAGTCTGAAAATCCCTTGTCCTGAGCAATTCCAGTGGTGTAGGAACTTTCAGTCAGGCTGAGGGATTCTGGAAGTAACGCTTGATAAGCTAAAGACATCAGAATGCTTTCCATACAGTCATGGGATATGGGGAAAATGCTGTTACATATAAAGAATTTAAAATAACTTCAATCTTCTATAATTACTGACAAGCTAAAATAAATGTAGAGAATTAGTTGCTTAGGTTTTTACACTTATGCATTCTTGGAAGAGCTTTCAAAAACAGTCAAACGGCATGAGAAATTTTACTGCAAGCCAAAATAAAGACAGGAACACAACTGACAGATATCCACGCTGTTTAGATTCTATTATACACAGTCTGAATTTATGGCAAGTAAGAATGCCCATAATTAATTCAAAGTAACTGTATCACTTCTTACTGTATGTGTTCATGGAGAACGTGAAGTTTGGGTAGGTCTTGTTAACATTCTTCAGTTCTTCTATGGTCAGGTCTCTGAATTTATACTGGGAAGCGAGGGAAAGAGATATCAGAAATGTTTCACTTCAAAGGGTGCTTCTTTCATTGCCAGAGGTAGGAAAAAGGAACCAAGAGAAGGTGGAAACACAAGAAAGGTAAAGTAATAATTACTTGTAAAGTAATTAAATAAATATTTAAAATATTTAATTTTTAACTATTAATAGCTTTGGTGTGAAATAAATTGTCAAAAAAAATTATTAAAAATCTTTAAAGGTCTGCTGTTGCTACATTAGAATTCCAATTCTGAACACTCCTCATACACCATTTCTTCCCTGTACACCTATGTGAGTAGAAGCATAATAAAAATTAGTCTCCTCTGCATATAACAATAAAAAACAATATAAAAATATAAACCTCTTAGAAAAAACAAATAATCTTATTACTGATACAGTTACTCCTAAAAACTCAGATCCATCTGCACACACTTTAGAAGAGTTTCATAAGATGTTAATTTCCACAAACATACTCAGTGTGCGAGTAATTGGCCTCTGTGATATTTTTTCCATGTTTAAGTTGTCCTTTAGAGCTGAGAACATTCAAACAAAATAATGCATCCTTGTTTCTCACCTTCAGAAAACCTGCCCACAGATTAACAGAAGTACTGGTGCTTGAAATACGATCTGAAAGCAATTATCAGCAAGAATGAATCACTGCTATTTCATTCAGACTGTCCCTAACCAGTCCCACACCTGAACTTCCAAGAGATTTGCATCTTCCCACATCTGAAAGTTATGAAGAATATTTTCCATTTCCTAGAGTAGGGCTTCTTATTTTAGGCAGTCTGGAGTTGTCCTGGAACCCTCGTTTAAGCAAACACAACTGCAGCCTGACAGTGACTTAAATTGCTGCTCACTACACTGGAATACTTGTCATAAAGTAGCAGCTAAAATCTATAGTGTCTCCAGTAAGGTGCCCACCAGAAACAGCAGCAGTACTACGGCTATGTAGATATCACAATTATTTTCCACTTTGTACAAGAAAACATAAAGCTGAACACCTTTTAGTTAGCTTCTTCACACTCAATTTTACAGGATACTGCAAAATCAAGCAGTAAAAAAAAAAAAAAAAAAAAAAAATCAAAGGTGCCCAAATTAGAAATGTCTACAGAACTTAAACACATTTTCAGAAGCACTGACAAATCGGGTTGCAAAAGCAAAGTTATTTTTCCCTAGCTAACCTCCTTCTCATTCGCTATACAAAAAGAGGCATTCTTAAATATTTTTTATTATTTTTTTTTAAGCTTAGAAGATTTACAAGGTTAGTCAGATACAAACCTTTCTCATTTTGCACCTAAAGCTATTTGGCAAGGCCAAACTTTAAACTTGCATACCTCAGTTTCTCATATGGAAATTAAAACATCTTTACCTCAGAGGAATGGCGTACAAATAGAACTATGTTTCTAAAGCGTGGAGATAGTAGTGCAGGGATTGTCACAAAAAGACCCCCAAGGAAATCAGTAACTGTGAACCACAGGGGCAAAGTTATGTAGGGTGCAGCTTTAATCTCAACTGCAAGTCTGGGGTGCATTAAGAAACTTGCGTCCAGCAGGTGTAGGGAGGTTCTCCTCCGCCTCTACTGCGCCCTGGTGAGACCACACCTGGAATACTGGACCCAGTTCTGGGCTCCCCAGTTCAAGACAGACAGGGGTCTACTGGAGAGAGTCCAACAGAGGCTACGAGGATGATTAAGGGACTTCAACATCTCTCCTACAAAGAAAGGCTGAGAGAACTGGGGCTGTTTAGTCTTGAGATGGCCAAGGGAATCTTATTAATATCTATAATTATCTGAGGAGTAGGTGTCAAGTGGAAGGGGCCAGCCTCTTTTCAGTGGTGCCTGGTAATAGGACAAGGTGTAATGGGTATAAGCTAGAACATAGGAAGTGGCACCTCAACATGAGGAGAAACTTCTTTCCTGTAAGGTGATGGGGCCTGGAACAGGCTGCCCAGGGAGGCTGTGGAGCCTCCCGAAATCTGCCCGGCTCTGTTCCTGTGTGGCCTGCCCTGGCGGGGGGGTGGACTCGATGATCTCCAGAAGACCCTTCCAACCCCTATATTCTGTGATTCTAAGTCACGTAAATCCCACACCCCGGCCCGGACAGGGGACTTTTACAAGCGATGACCACGACATTACCGGGCTGCCGAGGGCAAGGCGGGGCGGGGGAAAGGACCTGCCCGGCTCTCCCAGCGCGGCCCTTCCCTGCCCGGCCTCCCCAGCTCGGCCCGTCCTCTCCAGCACCTCGCCCGTTCACTCGGGGGAACTTTCGGCGGCCTCTCTCAGGCCGCACCCGTCCCGTCCGTGCCCACAGCCCGTCCCGTCCGTGCCCACAGCCCGTCCCGGCCCGGCCCCCTCCCCCCCGCTGCCCCTCTCCAGCAGGCGCGCGCACCTTGCCCAGCTGTTTGCGCAGCGCCTCCTCGGACAGCGCCATGGCGGGGCCGCCTCCCGGCAGCCCTTGCGCGGGGACGGCGCGGACACTGCCCGGCTTCTTTCCGCCCACCCGCGAACACCAACAGGCCTTTTAAAGTTTTCCTCCTAATGGAGCCGCGAGTGGGAGGTGAAATAAGCGCCTCAGTACGTTACTGCGACAGGTTAATGGACGGAGTTCCCGGCTGGGTGCCTCTTCCGCCCGTCCCGGGTCGCCCCACCCTGCCCGCCAGGCCACAGCTCTGAGAAATAAAAGCAGGCACGCCGGCCCTTCAGCTCTCCGGGAGCCCGCTGTGCCGCCCTCCTCCAGGCGACGGGTCAGGGTGCCGCACGGGGCACCGGCAGCCCGCGAGCAGAGGTGGCGCAGGGTCCCCGGGCCACCCCCGCGGCCGGTGCGGGTCCTGCGGGGCGGCGGAGACACGGGGTCTGCGGGACCCTGCCCCCAGCGCTCCCCCCGCGCGGTTACCGGCCCCTCTCCTCCTTCCTCGGGCCTCTCTGCCTACGCTACCGCGAGTCTCGACTAGACCCTGGCTGTGTGCAGGAACGGGGAAGTAACCTGCACCGGGAGACCATACATTGATATTACAGGGATTTAAGTTCTTACCTCTGTGATGACAGTATCACAACTGAGTTGCAGCTTTATGGAGTTAAAAGTACATAAAAATCTAGAAGAATTTTCTTCCTGTACATTAATCTACCTTTTGCTTTTCAGGCCTCCCTACCACACAGTAAAGGTACCAGAACGTTGTCTTTTGGAAAGGGAGTCATGCAAGCCTGACGGCCAATTCGGTGAAAAACACAGTGAGTTCAGCTAGGCGAACTGAGAGAAGTGCTGCTCCTATCCCCATAACCTGCCAGAACACTGCCAGGTCATAACAGAACACACCAGACATCATAGCAGCACATTTCTACAAGTGGCAAGATCTCCTCAAGGAAGTTCATACAAATTTTGCTCTAACTCTATTAAATTAATAGATCCTAATGCCAACTAATCTCTACCTTGCTGGCAGGCTAACATTCTGCCCACACAGAATACAGCCATGCTGCCCCACATACTACCCTGTACAGGTCCTCTAATTTTCCCTCCACCACTGGATCTCTACCTTTCATTACTAAAGTCCCGTTCTCTATTTTAGTGGCTGAAGCTACCTCATGACTTCCCTAAGCCCAGCACCTCCCAAGCTGTAAACAAGAAGGAAGCCAGCAGTACCTTGTCATTTCTGAAGACATTTTCTGCTGGATATTTTCTTCTGTGTACGTTAAGACACTTGCTTCAATTAGACAAAGTAGTTTGAGGCAGGCCAGAGCCATTCAGGGCAATGCTGAACACAGACAGATGGAGAGATACTGACAGCACCACGAGCAACAAGGGTGTTCTGTTAAATGCAATCTTGAAGATAAACACATCTCACCTTCCACCACCAGTGGGTGGCTGCAAAACCCTAGTAAGATTATTGGACATACTACATTTTAACCTGCTACAAAAGGGTTTGTTGTTCTACTCTCTCTATTGGCCAGAGATCAGACTCACATCTCTTTGGTTTGATGTCAATTCTAAGTTTATGTGATTTTTAGAGGTAAAAATATGAAATTTAGCTTTTAGGATCAAGTCATGTATTATCAAACACCATCTCTGCTCTAGGAAAGCTTTCAAATATCAACTTCCATCACAAATGATCTGGTAATGCTGTGTTCTTCTGAATGAGGCCATAGCATTTTGTATATATTCTTACCAAACAAGTTACAGAAAATTCCCCAAACTGGCATTTGTCGAGCAATACATCCAACTCTTTCTTTATTACAACTCTTTTCCCCATAGAAGCTCACCCCAGGCAGTCAAACACTGCATTTTCACCAGCAGTACGGGTCCTCTTACTGACATGTTTTCTTTGAGACCTGGTAGAAAAGTTAAACCAGTTGATTATACAGAAGGTAGGCTGCAGTTTCTCAGGTGCTAAGGGAGAGGGCAAAATAAAATGACAGTCTTGTGGAACACAGATCTAGTTCTACAGTGTGTGGCTTTTGAATTTTAATCAGCTCCACATAAAAGGAAAACAGCATCATTTTTAGTGTCTTAATCTTTTATACTGTAAATAATAGTCTCATTCTTCTGCCTCCCCTTGGGCATCCTGTATCTCTGGGTACGCCTGCTTAAAGCAAAGCCAAGGAAAAGGCTTCTCAATAATGTGAGACTACAATTCAGGAAGCGCTTCAAAGAATTGTCTCCATTAGAGAAAATCACACAGTACTATGAGTTGTACAAATTAAGAGTAATGAAATGGAAATTACAAGTTGAACATATTAAATGCTATGGACAAAATTTGCACTTCAGAAATAAATGATTATCCCAGATACTGAAGTTTGGGGAATAAAGACCAACTGCAACACAAGCACCAGGAGCAAGTTTCTTCATACCAACCCAAACTGGCTTCAGCTTTGGAAACAGAAAGAGCATTATTTATATCCATGTTTACCTTAATTCTGAACAACCAGTAAGTCACCTGTGTGTGAACTACACTGTGACCACTTTATACATTGTAACTATCAGTTTCAAAGCACCATCCAACCAAGGCTGGATTTAAAATCAGCAGTTTTAAGGCCTCACTGCCAACTGCATACAGCAGCAAATAGTCTTCCACAAAACAGAATATTTCCTTCAATATTTCTACCCTTTTACACTCAATATGTGCATAAGTTTGCTCTCATAGTTATTCCAAGAGCACTATAAAACCTGCAACTACAGTCAAGTGTTTTTCAAGTCAGCATCAAGCTCATTCCTTTAACAAGAAAAACAAAACAAAACCCAACAACAACACACCAAAACAACAAAAACCTCACATCAAAGCTTTTGATTCTCTTTAAATTGTCAATTGCTAACAACTTTCACACAGGCAGCGTGACAAGAGATAGCATAAGATACTTACCTTTCCTCAACTAAGGAATGTTGAGAAAGCGGGCGGAGGTTACATCCAGCACACAAAAAAACTAATGAACTTGCCAGCACAGGGAAAAGGCTACAGATAAAAACCAAGACTCCCATGAAGAACTAAACAGAAACAATCCCCAAAGCAAATTAAGCACCAGCTGGTTTGGGAAAACAAAGCCATTCATCAGTTGTGGACAGAGAAGTTAGGACTAAACTGGTGATGTTTCACTACTTCAGAAACCTCTTCTGTCTTTAATTTAACCCCACAAAGTATGTTAACCACAATGTGTCAAAGGTGTTTTGGATCCCTAGGCTCATGGAAAAACAAATAAATGTTTCCACATCCACTTCAAGTGGTGAAAAAAGGCTATTCATGGGATGGCTGAACTGCCATTCTGTCTTGTAGAACTAAAATGATATTTCAAATTACAATGAGAAACTGCTCTCAAACGAGAAATTTCCCTCCTCCCAAACCTGAGTACAATAATTTTACTACTTCTGGAGAAGCACAGCTCTACTGGCTGGATTAAGATAGCTCAGAGTCACCCTCCACCTGAACAGAATCTATTTGCTTTGATCAGAAACAATGGCTGATAATGACAGATTATGGCTATTAAGATACATCAAAAATTTCACGGAAATTCCATGTGAGGTAATTGCAAACAAGGTAAGATTTCATGCCTTCAAAACAAGGTACTCTAGGACACTAATTAAATACTAATGTGCAATATGATTTTTTTTTAGCACAAAAGCATGCAAGCGTTGCTCTTTCAAAGGGAATGGAGCCAGTCTCACTGCTGTGTATTCATTTATCTGTGTGGAAGGGGGTGGCAGCACTGGGAGATGAGAACAGGGACTTGTATTGACCTCCCTCCCCCTGTCAAAGCAGTCAAACTGCTCCGCAAGAGACAGCAGCGGAGGAGGTTCTGATTCTTTACCTGGGAGCAACAGAATCTGAGAAAGATGCTGCTTATGAAGCTGCAGGATGAAACATCACACTCTAACTGGAAGAGACTAAAGGCAACTGGCACACTTGGGTATAATTCTAAAATACATGTACCTCCAAACAGATATTATGTCACATGCCTAAACTGCAGAAGAGGCCAATAATATTCAGATAATTTCTGAATGCTTAAGTGACTCTATGAATTTTTCATAGGTTCTTGCGGGCTGCATGAGAACAAGAGAACAATCCTTGGAGAACATTCAGCCTAAGGCTGTTGTATGCAATACCTCAGAGGAAATCAGCAGAAAAGAATTCTGAAAAAGCTTCCATAAAGTAAACCAATGAGAAATAGCAGTAAAATATTTAATGCCTGTAATTTATTGTGTACATACTCTGCAAAACTTAGATGCATTTGGTGTGTGCTAAAGTATACACTTTCTTGACAGCACCATAAACAGTTAAGCTATGTATGAGTTTAACCTGATTTGTCACATTGTGTAAAAAGACATTGTGCACAAATGATATCCCCCCAAAAAAAGTCATTGGCTAGAACTAGAAGCACCCTTATTTACACACTAACACTTTAATATTGCATCACACCCACTCACCAAAATAAATAGAAGTACATTCATCACAATTTAAACACCAGTCTCTCCATATATTTATTTTCTTTCTTTCTGACATGTTTTGGTCTCCAGAAATATGCTGTATCTAGAAATATGCATCAGCTACTAGATTATGTTACAAAATGCAAAAAAAATAGAAAATTCATTTTCCTGGATAATATTTTGGACTTTACACAAAAATAAATCCAGATTTCCATAGAGATCTTATATATTTCTTGCAAGATTTTTATTTTAAAGCACAGCACAGAGTTGCACACTAAGGCTTTCTGTGATATGCAAAACCCTGGCCTCCAAAAGACATGGCTGTAAAGTGAAATACAGCTCAAGTGTAAATATAAGATATTTTCAAAAAGTAGTCATCGATAGAAAGTGCCCTTCATTTGATTTAGCATTAGCAGTAAAGAAGTAGCTACTGTAATTGTGCAATCAAAGCCAGACCTGGAAGGGGTTTATGAAAAGGTATGTCATTTTACATTACCAAGTTAAAGGATATAGAATCTGAGATAGCAGAAACCGACCAACCTTTTTATACTACTATATTTTTCTTTTTTTTTGACACAATTTAGTAAAAGGCACATTGTCAAACAGTGAATTAAAAATCTAAAAACCAAACCAGAATTTCATTAAATACAATTAAATCATTAGCTTAACATCAGATCCTCATAAACCAATGTAAGCATGCTTCCAGTTTTTCTTAACCTCAAATTCAGCTGCACTTTGGACAAGTATTGAAGTACTCTTGTTGGATTAATACTATTAATCTGGCAAACAGTAAACATGTTTTTTGGATACAAGGTCAGGAATTAAAATACAAAAATTTAGTTTCTTCGTAGCCATTTTACAAATATGCAGCAAATGCAAACACATTAAAACCCAAACACTTGTACAAAAATTGAAAACCATTAGCATCCCATGCCAATTATGAGAAGTACTTCTTGACTGTAAGATTACAAAGGTATCCTTACATTATTTTTTCACATGAGATGGAAAAATTTAAGCAATGATCACTGTGTGAAGAAATAGTTATACAGTGTCTTAGGGAGGCTAGCAGAGTACATTCCAGTCACCATCTAAAAGACAAATGACAAAGTGCTTTACAGATTAAGAAATTTGACTGATCTTGCATGGTTAAATAATCAGAAGTAGTGAAATAATCAGGTTTTATTTAACCTATATTTATCTGAAATGCAGATGTAATTCCCAACTGAACCAATTTGAAATTAATGTTTCTTTTCCTTCATAAGAATTTTTTTCCCAACCAGGCAGGAAGTTGCTCACAGCTGGCACAGCTGTCTGGGTTGACAGAGTCCTTCTCCAGCTGAAAAGAATTAAAAAACCCAGTAACTTGATCATGGTCCCAGTGTTCATTGTCTTGAATGGATAATTCTAGGAACCACAAAAGAAAATTTTAGATGGTCCCAATGAAGCAGAGGGAATACAACACACTTCTAGACAAGCAGTGAGGTTACATTGTCTTGCATGGTCTCAAGCACATACACTGAGAAACAGTTTTTGTTAGTTAACAGAGTTAAAAAATACAGACGGAGCAACAGCGGTATCTTCATCTGAGCTCCCTGTCAGCTAATACTGAATTCATCCGTAGAATCTATCCCAAGAGCTTACTCAGGTCAGTGTTTTACTGAGGCAGTGAAATGCTACACCATTGACAGAAAATGTTTTAAAAGTGCAAATGTGTTTTTTCTTACATTAAGAATCAGATGTTTAAACTCCAGCAGCTTCCAGGATTGTTCCTTTCAGGCTGCTATCAGAACTGCTTCCTAGAAGCAGCACTGTTAAGAACAGCCCCCTGATAGGAAAGGTTCCTTTGCTGTTTTTCTACAAGGTAATTTTTCCTTTTTATTCCTCTACTATTTTTTTCCACCCCCAACAAAGCTCTTCTTGTTCTTTTCCAAGTACATCTAGCATTAAAACACGAGCACCTCAGCAGCTGAAGCTAGAGCTGCTATCAGTGGAGTCCTGGAGCTCGAGGCAAAGCTGAGCTGTGATGTTGGTGAGCTTTGAAGGGCAACCTGGGGAAATCAAAGGAGATGCAACACCAGATTTGAGCTTCAGACTCTCAGTACAACTCCTGTAGACTTACATGAACCTGTGCTGACTGTAAACAAATTCAGTTACTGAAAGAAACAGTCTTTAAGTGCATAGTTAGAAATAATGTGCAAATACGGGCATTAAGGTAAGTAACTGAACTAACTCTCCTGCTATATGTAACGTTTTAGATTTTTGGTTTGATGTAATTAATCACAAGTATTAACATGAAGTTGATATTGAAGAGCTGCGAATACATTCTAACAAAATTCTGATGTGCTTTCTAAAGAGTAAACCTAATTAGATAAACGACTGCTTCGCGTTTTAAATCATTTAACAAATCGGAATTTTAATGCAAGAAAAAACATGTGCACTGTACACAATCTGCAGCAGAAGCTAGTAAATGAATGTGAAGATTTACAGGGCAGGAAAAGAACTCCCAAGCATACGCTTGAGCCCAAAAGCACAAGTTACACACAAACACTAGAAATTCCTGTTTTCAGAGTGTGTATCACACTGAATTAGATTGGCATTGGAATTCCAGACACAGCAAAAGCCAACATAATCTCTTGGCCATATCTGCAACTGTACAATTTGCAAATGACATGCACTCTTCTGTTTAGAAATAAAGAGGCTCAAATTATTTTTACGGGTCCTCAAATCAGAAAATGCAGCACTTATTGCTTTGAATGTCTGTGGCAGCAACTAAATTTACACCCAAGCTGTTTCTGTACAGAAGATGACATTTCAATACTTTGAGGCTCAAGTTGAGAGTCAAAGTAGGATAAAAAGCAATTTCTCTAAGTCTCAATAAATATCAGGGAACAAGAATGCTATTTCTTTCTTTTAAGTGAATGCAGAATTGGTTTACTGGTATATGGGCCCACACAGTTCCAAGTCAGTGCATAGCTAGTCAATATTTCTGCTGGCATCTTGAATTGGTATAATCAATTGAAACATCTTTTAATTTTATCCCACTTAATATGCATTAGTGCATTAATTTCTTCATAAAAAAACAACCGTGGCAAGTATTAAAAATAAATATCTTATTTAGGTCAAACTAAAGCCTTGCTTTTCAGTACTTCAATCCCTTTAAATATTCTTTTGCCCTCTAACAAGCAAATGGAAACAGAAGTAGAGTAAGAGATGTATGGAGGCAGAGGGTAGCAGAAACATGAACAAAGTCAACACCATAAGTCAGTTAGCGTGTCCTCAGCTTCTTAGACTGTCTCTTGCGTTTTAATTCTTCTTCTTCCCGTCTCAACTCTTCCAAGTCCTCCTGAACACCAAGTCTCAAGCTGTGAAATAAAATGAAATCCTTTACACACTGATGCTCAAGAAACATGGGATTTGACTTCTACCCCTTCCCCAAGAAAAGCTCATCCTACAAGTATTACAGCTGATTTGATCAGAAATTTAGATCAGTTCAACAATCATAAATTTTCTTTGATTCTAGCAAGAATACAGCTTTAACAAAAGTAAGATTTTTTCATTAGACTACAATAAAATCTTTTAACAAAAGTTTAATAATTTTCCCCTGCTTTTTCCTCTAACTCCATTTAAGACTAAAGCTCTGCATGAGCTGCAGCTGTTCCCCAGGAGCAAGAAAGAAGGACAATGACTAGAACTTCAAAAAGATGCCAGTTTCCAGTGCTCAAGGCACCTTCTGAATAACAATATAAAAATTTCAGTAGAAAAAAGAAAATCTGGTAATTCTGTATATTCCAGTGTTTTCCATTATCTATAAAAACCTCTTATAACTTTCACAAAGTTTGTTTCACCAGCCATTAAAACATGAAGAAAAAATATCAATTTATGAACAACAGGTTATAACATAATTGTTCAGGTCTAGAGGGCAAAACCAATTGTCAAAACCAAGATGAAAATACAATCTTCATATCTGAAATCACTGGTTCCAAAAGTTTGTCAGAGTACTTTGTATACAGACATAGACATATACACATGCACAGATAGATAAAAACAAACAAACAAATCTCCTTCCAGTCTGCAAAAATCTAGCAGAATATTGTACTGTTTGGGACAAATTGAAGGGTTTAGCACTTCAACTGAAATGTAAAATATTTTTTAAAATATGTTTGTGCATAAGTTGTTTTGGGGTTGTTTTTTTTAAAAAGTAAAGTTTGTGATGCATGAGAATGAACATACAAGATTTATTTAGTGTACCTGCCACTAACTGGCAAAGTTTTGTCTTTACCTAATCTTTTTTATTAAAAAAATGGAAAAGGTTATTTACTTCTTCTATTAAAAACACCCAATACCCACTCACTCAGCCCCATGACTTGGGCAAGAAACTAACATCCCACTGAGTTTGAATCCATGCGTACCTCCTAGCTTCTTCTTTCTGTTGCTCTCTCCAGCTGCTCTCCATATAACGTAAGGCATAATCACTTTCATCTTTGTATCTGGAAATTAAATATTAGTTTTCAGCATACTAAAAAACCATGATAATGTACAGTTATGAATTCACATCCCTTCTTAGAAAGAAGAATTACCTTGCTATACACAGATTTTAGTGCTTTGAAAGAAGCTACAAGCCCTTAATATGCTTGCCAGACAAGGGAGCCTTCATTTTCCAGCTGTTCCTCGCTGTACCAAGTTAGATCCTCTTGCAGAACTACTGACACTATTGCAATTAGCAATTCATAGTCCGAGAAGCTACATCTGAGGAATTCTAAAATACTGCAGATTGCTAGAAGGCATTTTAACATCCAGTAACGAGTTTCCATGAATTATACAGATGAGACATGGAAGAAGCTGTGTTGTTTTACAACCATGTCCTATTGCATCACATTTTATTGCTCCTCAGAAGAGAGTGGCAAGCAGTGTGAAAATTCAAGATCCCTTATGCACAGAAGCAACTCTAATGCTTGTGAAATTCCTGCAGTGCAAAACCATTTCTGAGTACCAGCACTTCCCCAATTTCTAAAGCATCTTTATTTGTTGAACTGTATTAATTTCTGTTGCTCTGTGGCTTGTTCTGCAGTATCTTGAAATCAACATTTTTCTTACCTTTTCCTGTCATAGCCAAATATTTCCCGAATATGTTTTGATATTTCTTCTTGGGGTTCCCCTTCATCTTCAATGAAATCATCCATTTCAGAGTCATATTCGTCATCATCATCATCTTCTATTTGTCTCTTGTAACTAACAGGCGGTCTTCCAAGACCTGAATGACAGGTGAGTGAAAAAAATCATTCATAACTTGAATATAACATTAATTTAACAGCATTTCTCCTTGCTATACCTGGGGCAGAGCCATTTTACAGCTCCGGCCTTCAAGGTGGAAAACTTCTGCCTCGAGTTAACTCACAATTCTCAGAAACTCAGTAAAAGGAAATACTTCCTTTAAGTTGTGCTACAGAAGATTACGTATCAGTATCACCAACGGCATCCTGAGGAAACTACCAGACAAAAGCAATGCTCTTGGTCAGAGGTGGAGTCCACCCTGCTTGCTCCTCTTCAGAAATAAATTTTTACAAGTGCTTGCTTACTGATAAAATGAATTTGCCAAAATACTTAAGTATCAGTCATGGGTTTGCCGTGTGGTGTTAATTTTCATGTACCACTTTAAGCATCTGTTAAGGGCACTATGACATCTTAAAGACTAAGCATAATTAAACAATACAGGAAGTGAATACTTCCATTCGTTTTTGCCTAACAGCTTCGTATGCTGACATCCATCACAGGTTGCTTAGTTTTCTTTCGTGTAAAATTTCACACCCCAGGCCTGTATTTCAAGGAATATGGGCATAGAGAAAAATAATTTAAAAGTTGCAAAGCAGAAGAGAGCATTCTACTGTCAAATGCCCTCTTCAAAAGACAAATACGGCATTTTGCCCATGTCTTCCTAGTTGCATCTGTAACTGTCAAAGACCCTCAGTGATCTCAACACCGACACAGTAATTTGGTTTGTGTTTTTTATACAAGCTAAAAAACTTCTTTGCTCTATAGTTTTTTACCTTGTGGATGAAGCACAGGTCTATGCCCTTGAAAAGATCTCATTCCATTTATCTGTCCATTGCTAGGTCTGGTGACTAGGTTTTTAGAAGAAATCGTTTCTGATACAACAGTACACTTCGGTTTTACAGCTGTGCCCAAGGTGCTGCCCGGTCGCCCAGGCCCTGCGCTTGGGCTGATGCCTGGCCTTCCTGGTCCTGTTCCCAAACTGCCGCCTGGTCGCTTGGCTCCTGTGCTTGAACTGATTCCTGGCCTTCCTGGTCCTGTTCCCAAGCTGCTGCCTGGTCGCCCAGGTCCAGTGCTTGGGCCAACTCCTGGCCTTCCTGGTCCCGTACCCGTGCTGCTGCCTGGTTGCCCAGGTCCCACCTTTGTGCTGATGCCTGGCCTTCCTGGTCCAGTGTCCAAGCTGCTGCCTGGTCGCCTAAGTCCCATGCTTGAGCTGCCACTTGGTCGCCCAGGTCCTGCGCTCGAGCTGCCACCTGGCCTTCCAGGTCCCACACCTGCCCCACCGTGCAGTCTCACAGGTCCTGGGCTTGAGCTGCTGCCTGGCCTTCCAGGTCCCGTGGCTGAGCTGCTGCCCAGTCGCCCCGGTCCTGGGCTTAAACCACTTCCTGGCCTTCCAGGCCCCACGCCAGAATTGTTGCTTGATCGTCCAAGTCCTGAACCTGAACCACCACCTGGGTGTCCAGGTCCTCCTTTTCCTAAGCTGCTGCCTGATCGTTTTGCATTGGAGTTGATTCCATGCTGAAGGGCTGCAGCATTTCCTGATTTGGTATGGGCAGACTTTTTCAGGCTGGATTCCTTAGTAGAAGGCAGCCTCTGAGCCCCGTTGGCTGCTGATTTTGAGGGTGGCACATAAGAGCTTGGGCCAGACTTTCCTATACCATTGACAGGTAATTTACTATGACTGCTACCAGTAGAGATTTTGAAGGAGCCATTTTGTGAGGTTTTTTCCATTTGATCAAATCGGGAGGAAGATGAAGACCGTGAGTGCTTTTCAGTCAACGCTGGTGCTTTGGATTTCTTATCAGTACCACTCATAGAAGACAGACTACTTTTTGGTGTGGAATGTTTATCTACTGAGCTTTTGTTAAGTTTTGCATTTACAAGTTCTTTCTGAGAAGTCATTTTTTTTGAAGAACTCGATATCCCTGGACTTTTCATCTCCTTCTCAACTTTCTTATTCATTTCTGGTCTTCTGCTTCTGCGTCCCAAATACTCCCTCTCTCTCAATTCTTCTGCTGTTCTGGGTCTCTCTTCTACCTTTTTCACTGCTTTTATTTCTACTGGTTCATATTGTTTTTTTTCAGCAAGCCTTAAGAGCTCTGCAAAGTTCAGAGGTGCTGGTGCACTTTTCGGAGGTGCCTTTGGTTTCACTGCAACTTTGGATGGTTTCTCTTCATATTCTTCTTGCTCATGCTCAGACTCAGTCTGACTGTATTCAAGTTGCTCTGTTTCATCTTCTGTTGCATGCTCAGCCTCTGAGACCTGAGCAACATTCTCACAAGTCTTCCTCTTTTTAGGCTTCTCTTCAACAGGAATGCCATTATAGCCATAAAAATTATCCTTTGTTCGTGAGGCCATAGCTCTTGCTTTTCTATCATGTTTCAGTTCAATACGTCTAGCCAAGAGTTCTTCTTTCTTTCTTCTTTCTTCCAGTGCTGCAAAAGAAAACCAGAAGAAAGTTATGCAAAAGCACTACTTTTTATTTCCATTTCTTCCAAACTGATAAACCATTTAGGACAGTAATTTAAGAATATCTGCTTAACAGCCACTCAAAATAGACCAGAAAGAGACCAGAGGTCTGCCAACAGGGCAAGTTAATCTACCTGAATCAGCTACCCTGACAAACAAAGGCAAATAAATTAAGTCAAATGCTGCTATTGCAAAACCCACTAAGGTGACTCAACCAAAGCAGCTCTCTAGAATGCAAGGGAGAGTTACATGTGGGGAAGTACAGAACTTGTGGGATTTTTGGGTAATGGAAGTAGTTCGGAGGCTGAGCAAGAGAATTTTGAGACTGTACAGAATTTACTATCAGATGTTTAAGGGAAGATAAGGAAAGGGAAGAAGTCACAGTACTGGGGGGATAAGAACTGGAAAACAGGCTGAGTGTGTGTGTAAAGGGATGAAGGGGAGAGACTGAAGCAGCCAGCCACAGATAAGCAAGCTGCTGGTCACTGCATTTGTCTGGTAGAACCCTGTGCCCCATCTCCGAAGTCTGTCCTATATTCTTACTGAACTGGTTTTAGCCATTTTCTGCACAAGTCTGCTCTCTATCTTTAGTCTGTGTGTGAGCTGCTAGCAAAATTCATGCTGAACCACCTGATCAGCAGGATGAGAGGTCTAAATGCTGGATACTGGAGAGACCAAGAGAGTGTGGGCCAAATACCAGAAAGACTCGGGAAAAGCATCAGTTCCTAGCAAACAGATTAGACTGCTCATGCTGGGGGTGCCTGTAAAGATACCACCCCCTGCCTATGACTCTGACACCAAGGGCTGTGACTGTATGGAGTGCGAGCGCACTCACACCCATGTGGAACTCATGCTCGGTCATTCTTCTGGCTGGACCTGGCAGTAGTTTCACAGCTGGACCAGGAAAGGATTCCATCAGATTTAGTTACCTTTAACAAAACATTAACATCAGAAGCAATGCAGTATTAGTTTATTCTATAGACTACTTGAAGGAAATATAATACAGTGGAAAAACTCTTCACCTTTACTACTACTTGATCTCCAACAGTAAATGCTAGTGTAGCTAATTATCATTTAACTCCTTAGGAAAACATGCACATAGCCCTGGTCCTTACTTACTTCTGGCTTTCCCTCAGCATCAGTTATGTGCACAAATTCCAGAAACAGATGTGTACCTCTATCTGCAAGAGCTTTGAATAAGGTGACAAAGTCTCTAAGAGTCAATGAAAGTCTCCCACAAGTAGTATTTTGGACTTTACCTTTTTTCCTTTTTTCTTCTTCTTGCCGCCGGAGAAATGCTTGCACTGCTGCAGACTCTACACCTTTGACCTTTGGAACCTTTTTGGGAGGACCAACAGCCAAACTGTACCTTTTCTGCAAAGAACAAAGAAATACATCAGAAAAAAATCAAGAAATGTAAAAATATTAAAGTTTTAAAACTAGAGGGTTGCCTAACAGTCATGTACATGACTTTTAGCAAAGAGATAGTACAGAATAAATGAACAGTGAATTCCCACCACAGCTGAGTGTTGTGATGGACACTTGACTCCTGGCTGTACTGTGGTTCAGGGTGGCTAGAGAGCAACAGGCCTCACACCCTTGGGGTGAACTTGTGAGCTAGAAAGCCCCTGGCTCACATAAAAAGGAGTAAAGGTGTCTTGAAAAGTATTTTGAAAGGTGGTTTTGAACCCCCAAGGTACAAGATAACTGAAATACAGACCAAGATAAAGCTAAAAAGATGTCTATCTTATCTAAGCTATTGACTAGCAGCCAACTGCTTCACCTTATAAATATTTCCATCAGGATGGGCCCAATAGGAGCTCTCCCTGAATGGCAGCTGGACTGCATTCCCAAGTGACTCTTCCCTTAAGCAGGGACACCTTTCAAGGTTAGAGATTCCTGAAGCTAAGAGATCCTTCCTTACTCAAGATGCAGAGATTCCTTACCCACGACAGATTCTTGGTGACTGACAGCATGCTGCATTAATAGCATGAAACATTACTAATCCATGTAGCTACTCAATATTATCATAAACATTGTATGGATAATTCCATTAGACAAACTGTTGACTAACTCCAAGACTAAGACTGGATCCAGCCACACCTAGGCTCCAAAAGGAGTTTAGAAAGCAAGGCGGTCCACTCTGAACCTCGTGACTCAACAGGGGGGTCCTCTCTGTCTGTGTGAATCATTCCAACTCCATTCAAACTCTGTATTTCTTCCATGCAGTAATTAACAAGGTGACCTTTGCCATAAAGCTTACTGAATCTTGTCAAACCACTGTTAAAACTTTGTTAAATTCAAATCGAACTTCTCAAACTCTGTCAAATCATTACCTCAATAAAATAGATTACTGTTTCTGTCTTAAGAGTGAGGTACATTCCACTCACCCATGACAGAAGCGTTTCCAAAGGAATAAACAGAAAACCAGAAGGCAGGTAGGGAAACCAAGAGCAATTACTGAAATGCACTAGACTGCAAAGGAATGCAACAGCTGCATCAGTAATGGCATAGAAATATCTCAGCTCAGTCTCTGACCAAGCAGGATACAAAAGCAGACTGCAGCCCAAGCTGCCAGACTCTGTTCAGTTCCAGGCTGGGGGTTTACAGATCCCTTAGAGCTTTCAGATTTTTTGTGGATGCTCATTTCAGTTTGAGGTTATTCAGTGAAAATAAATCGACTCAAAAAATGGAATTACTCCAAAAGTTGGAACTCTCTTCACCATCATAATCAGTACGTTGATCTAAAGCCAGTGATACTGATTTTAGTTCCTGCAGCAGTGATCTTAAATGGAAGACTACAGTACACTAAGGAGTTAGCAATCCCTGTACCACCTGACCAGGCACAGGCCTGCATTCTACTTATTGCTTGAGACCACTGGGGGAACGCCACAGACCAATTGCGACAGAATATGCAGCCCCCACTTGGCACCTGGCAACTGCACCACTTGCATGTGGTGTAACTTGCCAGGAGAAAGCTCAAGGGAGATCTTATCAAGGCCTTTCAATACTTAAAGGGGCCTATAAGAAAGCTGGGGACAGACTTTTCAGCAGGGCCTGTTGCAACAGGATAAGGGGTGATGGCTTTAAACTAAAAAGAGGGGAGATTCAGACCAGAGAGAAGGCAGAAATTTTTTTACTCTGAGGGTGGAAAGACCCTGGCCCAGGCTGCCCAGAGAGGTGGTCAATGTCCCATCCCTGGAACCATCCCAGGTGAGGTTGGCCAGGGCTCTGAGCAACCTGCTCTAGTTGCAGATGTCCAACCCGCCTGCAGTGAGCAGGGGCTGGAGGACCTTTAAGGGTCCTTTCCAACCCAAACCAGTATGTGATTCTATGTCTCAGTATACCTTGAAGTGATGCAGCTTGTTTCCATATAACATCCTTTTGCTTTGCAGATGAAGTGATAAATAGAGTTGTTTCCTTCCAAAACCATCTTATAAAAGCTCCAAAGACTACAGTGCTAGTGATCTTCACCACAGACAGGATTTGCATGGCTTGCCATGACTAGATGTCTGTCTAGGGCTGTACAACTTGGGGTTCCAGCAGCTGAACAGATGCAAAGCTACCTAGGCTCTCCCTTTTTTCCTTCTTCTTTATCTCCAATAAATGTTATTTTAATCAGTAAGTTACAAGTCAGAGTGCCTTTCTTACTGGGAATACTTGCACTAGTGTGTTACACCTGTTGAGACATTATCTTTCATAAATGTCCCAATTATCAGCCTGGGCTTTAGAACAATAAAATGGAAAGAAACAAGAATTTTTTGATCTCCTTCACACAAACAAACTAAAAAAGATCAAACAAAGCAATGAAAAGGACAGACACACTTAAAGATAAATATAATACAAGTCAATTAAACCCAGAGGCAGATGGAAAGCAGAAAAATACATTTAGGAAAAAACCACACACCAACAAACAAAACACTCTGAGGTTTGGGTTTTTTTGAACTTCAGTAGTAAGCCAATAGATGATAACCTAAAACAAGATCTTTCACATGGAAAGTCTGGATCTTCACCAAATGAAAAAGCTGTGAAACAGTCCCACATAAGACCAACAGCACTAATAAAAAAGCCACACAAGCTGGTATTCCCATAGATATAGTAATTCCTGAAATTACTGAACCAAAATGGTATGGATACACCATTGCAGCAGTAAAACCTGACATGCTGCCTCATCAGACTAAAGACCTGCTACAGTTCAGCTCATTTACCAAGATTCATCTCTGCTCAAGAGAGTTTACCACAGTCTGAGATCTGATTTTGTACATCCTTATCACTTGAGGCAGCTCCAACTCCAAACAATTTTTGGTACTTACAATAGAAATCATTAGAACTTATCATAGCTAATTATGACTATTTAAATGTTATGACAGGTTAGGGTCACGGCAGTCCACTAGACCTGAAACAGATGCTCCCTGTTAACCCCTCTCCCTTCCTGAAGGGAAAGGGAATAAGGGAGAGAGACTTATTGATTAGAAAACTGAAACAGCTTTAAGGAAAATAATAAAATGAAACATACATAAATATATACAAAGCTAATACTGAACCCAACTCCCTGATGGCAACTACGTCACCATCACCACTGATGCTGTGAAGCAGGCACTGGGGAAGTCCTAGACCAGACTCAGCAGCAGATGGAAACTGGATTCAGGAACACACTTGGATTGAAGGCAGAACCAACAGAGTCCTCCTCAGACACCAGCCATTGAAGAAGAGGCTTGACCCTTGTGATCACTCAGCTTTACACCAAATATGACATATATGGGATGGAATCCCCCGTTAGCCACTCTGGGGTCACCTGTCCTGGTGGCTCCTCCTCACAGGTGCCACCTCTTACTTACTGCACCCAACACGGTGCACAAGATTTAGCAGTAACCTTGGTTGCACACACCAATCCTTGGTTGTAACTCTAAACATCAAGTGTTATCACTTCTTGAAGCAGATACTGTCTGTGAAAGCCTGCAATTAACTCCAGAAAGCGCTGTTAGTTTAGAAGAGACTGAGCTGGAAAGTAAAACCACTGACCAGAATTAGTTCTGTTCTAGCTTAAATCAGGAGACAGCTGGGGCTTGACCCCTCCCTTCTGGAAAGATGAGCTCCTTCCTTCCCTCTCCAACTTTTATGCTGCTTACACCAGAAGTATTCCAAGACCTAACTAACTGTTTAGGAAACCTGAACCACAATCCAGTACCACCTTGATTTTTGCTTACGTGTAGCCCATGACTGAGTGGCCCAAACTAATCTGATTTTGATGGAGCATGCCGGAACAGATAGAGGGCAAAGCAGCCTACACATTATCAGTGGAAAGGATTTTTTCCTTTCAGAAAAAAGGTTGAAGCAAACTAGTACTTTAGGAACAATTGGAGGTACTCTGTAGTATATTCAGTATACTAGCTATGTAAATTATCTTACTCGCAAAGTTAAGCATGCCATGTTTTGCCATTGGTAACCTAATTTGGCAAAACTTGGTTTAATTATTCAATTTCTATACAGATTTTAAAAACAGACAAAACAGCATTTTCAATACAGAGGATATGTTTGGAGTCAATCTTAAGAGTCTTTTCCAACCTAAATGATTCTATGACTTTGAAAGGGTTTTAGGCCTAAGGAGCACCCTTCAAAACTGCTAAACAGCAGGACAAATGGAGATTGATCTACCCTGTGAGGAAGCCTTATGAAGAATTAAAGTGATGGGGAAGCAGTTTTCAGGCTTTGTTTTGCTGCGCTACAACCAACAGTCCTATCCAGGACAGACATGCTGTGTTCTCACTGCCACTAATGTGGGAAATGGTGCAAAATTCAAGATTTAAGTCTTCCTATGAGTAGCACTTCTTGATATTGACTAACAGCTAGAAACACAGGGAAAACACCCATTTCCTGTACTGGGAATCACTATTACTATTGATAAAAGTTCATCTTCATTTAGAAATAGCATAAAATAACCAGTTTAAGTGTAGCCTTTTTAAAAGCACTGAACCACGTGCGTTCCAGAAGCACTGATAGTGTTTTACCCTCAGTGCAAATGAGCATGCATCAGATTCCAGGTAAAGCAGACAAATAAGCCAGGGCAGGTCACTACATCACCCAAGCAGCAGCTTCACTATTCTGGCTTTTCATAGCTATTGTCAAGTTGGTTAAATGAAGAGAGAAACAGAAATGTTTAGCCTTTAGGAGAGAGCAGGTCAAGCTGTTCCCAGAACACTGCACTACTCAAGTTGGGAACACTATCTCTCTGGTAGAACCTAATGACAGCAGCTCTAATGGAATACTGCTGAGATAAACAAAGTGGGCACTGCATTACCCAAAGGAAGTAGCAGAGGCAGAGGAAGAGTCTTTCTTTGACTGTGTACCCTCAAGAAATAACAAGTCTAACTTGTCTAAATAACTACCATTATCTGCATCTGGTTATGACAAAATCAGCAGCAGTTCCTGTTGTAGCAGCTCCAACAGAATCCATTGTATAGCATTAACAGAAGCACTTGCTCGGGCCCTAGGCCACAGTGGTGAAGTTAGGCTGAAGTTACACTTAGTTACATGAAGAAAGGCCCCGAGACCACTGCGTCTTCTGAAAAATAAGGTAGCCACATCTGTCAGCAGAACCTGCACCCTCAAGATAAGAAAAGGAACAGCCCGCCTGGAGACAGAGAAAAGGTCTTATGAGGAACAAGATAACTCAAGACCCAACTAGACTGAACCAATCCATGAGGGGAGGGAACTTAAACAGCATGGGTATAACTGCCCAGAGGTTTCTTTGTCCAGTGTCCCTCTCCAGAGGCACTCCACTTCAGCTGGGCTTTTTTTTTGGTGGTGTTTTTTGTGTTGGCTTTGGATTTTTTTATGCTTCCCCCCCATCTGAATAAATTATTTTAATAAAATTTGATGCCTGAGACTCTGCTACAGGAAACCTGGGGTAAAGAAACATCTTTAACAGTTACCAAGCATGCTTAAATGTGTTTGATTTTTCTACGTGTTCTAACAAACCTTACAAAGAGAAAGGCTTTCCTGATAAGAATATTTTAACCATCAGTTCATACTGTTCTCATCTCCCAAAACCAGAGTCATACATGTCAATCCTAAAAATGCAAAAATAGTTTTCTTAAGATTTTGCAACTGCTGTCAACACCCAAGCTGAACCATTAGCTGGAAAAAATAGAGAAATTTCTTACATTAAATGCCACTTCACATAGTAAAAAAAAGCATACTTTATGCTTTCCTTTCTGTAGTGGTATCGTGCCCCCCATTTTCATTTGCTTGTTCAAAAAGAGAGACCAGGAATAGGAGAGGCTGTAAGCTTTACACATTTTAGTGTTTGCAGGCACCTGGAACTTAACTATGAAGTTCAGTCAAGCTGAGAGTCAAGCCCTCCTCACCCTTTGCCAACTTCTTATGCTGCATATCTTGCAGTTCTCCTCGTGTGGATGCTGATATGAAACAAAGCACTTCTAGGCCCTGTTTTGAGACAAATTCTAGCCACATAATAAATGCACACACCCCAATCAAATAGGAGTCTAATTCTATGGCAGCAATCTGCACTTCACAGCCATTGTCCACGTTCCTCTTACAGGGCTTCTCTTGACCACAGGCAAATAAATGTTTCCAGTTTGTAGATCACAATGTAACAGGCAGGCTCTGTAAAACACAGGGTCCTCTGAACAAACTCTGGGATTTTGCTACTGATTTACTTTGCAGATGCTTCATTTCTGGTAGTTACAGGTGTCTGTCAAGTTTATTGGAAGCTATTTGGTAACAATGCATACTCACTATGTACTGGTCTGACTTAAAATGAGACTTGAGCAAATGCTGACGTGGATGACAAGCTGTTTCAGTTTTGGGTCACCTCTTTGTGGTTAAATGCTATTCTGGATCACGGTTTTTGTCTGTTCTGTACACCAAAGATTCATCCTCAGTTAAAAGGAGCAGGGAGCTACATGAGATAATGTCTAATAAATTATTAATGATAACAGAAACAAGGTGAAATAAAAGAATGACTTGATTCAAACTATACTCAGTGGTTTTTTTTTAAAAAACCTGCAATATAATTTCATACTTTTCAGGATATCTTCCATACAAACATCTGAGTGCTTCACCACATCCATTATGTCACATAAAACTTGCAACATAATGAACTGTTAATAGGAACACATGTAACAAGATACAAATACACAACACCAAAGCCCCTATGGAGCACTGGGTGAGAAAAACTGGGGCTCTTCAGCAACTGCTATGAAGATTATTAGCAACACATCTTTAATAGCTTATACACTAGTCCCTGTATGTACTGTTTTATTTAGAAACAAAACCCGATGCAACTAATAGGGCATTGAAAGGCTGATTTCAGCAAAGTTCCTTTTGAATCTGGATTTCCATAGGGAGATGAACAAGCAGATCTGTTTTTACAGGGACATGATGCAATACCTGGTTTATGCAGGTCCCTCTCTTACCACACAAGACCACATTATTTCTCAAGTACAGTTATTCTGTAGTTTCCACTCTTGAGATATATGTACTATAGTAACTACTGTATGTTACCCTATTTTCATTACAATAGGCATAGAAGTTAAGGCACTGTAAAGTTTAAAATAAACATCTCAAAGGGAATTTCAGTGCATATGCTGATTAGAGCAGAAACTACAATTTCTGGAAGCCTCTTAAAGTTACAGTGAATTTTGTAATTAGTCTGTATGGCATTTTTAATAAAAATACTTAAGATTAATTATATGCTTCTTGTATGAACATATTTTATGCAGTAGCTTTATTCTATTGGATGTATTTTGATGTCCACTGATCAGAAAGCCTTCATAGGCCCTGTTTTGAAGTCTAACAGCTGCAGATAACCTCAAGCAGTATCAAGTACAGCTCCACTTTTGCTCGGAGACTAACCCCACCTTTACAATTAAAAGCTGCATCACTAATGTGCTAGAACAGCAGGAAGCCAAACTGCTTCAGCTATGGATTCCATTGCACTCGCACTCCCTGAGCTAATCAGGTAAGGAAATCCTAATCCTGCCTTTTCTAAAAAGAGTAACAACCCCTCATCCATTGCACAAGGAGTAGGATTGCTTCCCTCCACCATCACATTTGCCACAGAGAACACGGCAGATATTTCATCACTCATCACCACAGTTTACAACTATTTGTGACCAAAAAAATAGTGGTACAGTACATTAAAGCTGCATGAGAGAACTAAGGAGGTAAAAAGACATTTTAAACATCAAAATAAGAACCACAACAACCCAGTAACAATTCAGTGAAACACCTTGTTTTAAGAGTCATAAACCAGACATTTAACTATCTTAAAATGTTTATATATTGGAGATTTCCATATTTATGTGACAAACCATATTTCTATGTAGAGTTAGAAACAAATCAGGCTAAATGTTTTAAGAGTACATTTTATGCAATTTTTAAAACACGATGGAAACTGACAAACTACACGTATCTACCATATGGTTGGTCCATATTATCAGTTGGTCACAATACTAGTGAACATTCCTAAAGTTTTACTAGCAATATAGAGACTGAAATACTCTCAATTCTCCAGTGTCTCCATTTCATCAGTATCATAACTAAAGAGTATGTTTTTTTTCCAGTTTTCCTGTAGTTTATGCTAAAAACAACTCCTCCTCTCATTTAGGCTAGTTTAGGCAAGTTAGTCATAGAAACACAGAACTCTGGCACATGGCTGCAGAAAATACAGGAAAAGTGTTTCCTTAGCTAGTAGCTACCAAAGAGAAATTTTTTTTTTTTTTAACCCAAACGAGCACACATGACTTATAATTCAGGTCCTGTCAAAGCAATGAAACCCAGTACACTGATGTACCAAAAGGCCACTGTCCCTTCCTACTGCCAGACTTCATTCAGCCAAGTAAGCAGGATATTTCATACTAAATCAACATAAAACTGATAGCTTGAGTTAAAATACCAACTGCTGAATACAGACTTCGGAATAATACTCATAGTAATCCGTGTGCCTTTCACCAATTGGCCCTGTAGAGTTGTCGCAGGCAATCCTTAGCAAGAGATACAAAGGTATCAATGTAGCATATGCAGCCAGAAGTTGTCATTCTTTGTCTCCGACCCGCATTTGAGACGTGGCAGACTTCTGTTTTCAGAGCAAACAAAAGGACTTTTACCCACAGCACTGCCTTCCCCTGCACCGCCGCTGTCGCTGTCGGGACCTCGACATTTTCGGCGATCGGAAGGCGCAAGCCCCCGCTGCCCCTTCCCAACTCCGAGCGGGCCGGGACCTGTTGACAGAAGCAGCCCCGCTTCGCCCTTCGGCACACCGGCTCTTCGCCAGCCCCCAGAAGCCGGTACCTCCGGCCGGCCAGGTGAGCGGCCCGGCTCCGGGCCCGTGACCGCCTCCCCCGGGCGGCTGCCCAGCCGGGGGGCGAGGCCCAAGCAAGTCCCTCGCCGCGCCGTGAGGGGAGCGCGGAGCGGCTGGGCCCGCCAGACCCCGTGCCGACCCGAGCCGCGGGCAGCCGGGGGCCCCGCCGGCCCAAGGCGCCTCGCCCCAGCCTCGCGCTCCCACCCCCGGCCGCTCCCCGAGCTCACCGGCACCGAGTTCAGCCCCTGCTGCTCCGAGGCCATCACGAGAATGTTGCGGAAATCCATGGCTGGCTCGGCTGCGGAGGGGGCGAGGCCGCCGCCCTGCTCTTCCCCTCTTCCCCGCTCCCCTCGGCGCCCGGCGGAGGCGACGCCGCCCGCCCGCCTGCCTGCCCCGGGCCCGGCCCCCGCCCGCCGCTCCGCGCCCCTCCGCTCGGCTCCGCTCGCTTCCGGCCGCCGCCGCCTACCCTTTATATCACCTCGCCTCGCGCCGGCGTCACACTGTCCGCGCGTCACTTCCCTCGTGACGAGAGCCGGGCCTCAGGAAGCGCGTCCGCGAGGCGGCCCCGGCAGCCGCGGCAGAGGCCTAAATAAGGGCGGCCGGGGCCGCCCCTGCTCTGCCCGCGGCCGCCGGGAGCAGCTGGCGCCGTTGGGGGCGGGTCGGAGGCACGGCACGGGGACTGCTAGCGCAGGGTCACCCGGAGCGGGGGGCCCAGCATCGCAGATTCCCAATCTCTGCAGAGGAGACTCCCCAGCCCCTCCGGGCAGCCTGGGCCGGGCTCTGCCCCCCGCGCGGCAGCGGCTCCGTGTTTAGGTTTGTCCCTCGGGCTCCCAGCGGTCCCGTTGCGCTACAGTTCCACCCAGGGAAACACGTTAGCAGCCTTGCCACAGAGACCTGTCAATAAACTGACACAAACTGCTAATCTGATTTATTTTTTAATAGCAGCTGTCGCTGCTGGGGCGGCAGGGATGCCTGTCGTTTGAAGGGGAGAAGCTGTGGGGGCGAGGGCCGGCTGTTCACCGTGCCCCCATCCCTCTCGCATTCTCGCCCAGCGCTCAGCTCCCAGCACGGGCTCGGCTGCAGAGCGGCCAGGGCCGTGCAGAAACCCTGCCACAAGGGAGGAAGACGCCTTCGGTTTCTGCAGCGATCCTTCTTGGCTTATCCAGGCTTGAAAAGCGGTGCTTGGCTCCTAGGGATGATGTCACAGAGCAGCAGTGCGCTCCGTGTCGCTCGAACACCGCCTGATAACAGGGCTCCCAGGAGCAATGCTGACCTTCGCAGTGGCCAAACAAAACGCTCTCTGTGCGTTCAAACATTTTTCCAAGTCTCTGACAACCTGGAAAACTGTGAAAAACCACTAGCTGACTGAAGACTCTTCCCCTGCATCGGTTGTCAGCTCTTTTCCTGTTACTGTTATCTCAGATCCACCTGACAAAACTTCCTCAACTCCACGCTGCTTCTCATAGAAGCCTGGGCACTGAAAAGAACCTTTTTATCTCCATTTTATCCTTCTTTAACATAAATTCTTCTTTAACATTGCTCTTACTTGACTACTCTTCATTTTCAGTTCCTCCAGGTTCCTGCCTTTTCCAATCTCCCTTTGCCTCTTTGCTGCCCTCACCTTATTTTTTTTCATATCTGAAATTCCTTTCTGGGTGTAGCTACAAGCCATGTTGCAGCCTAATTGAGGGGAGGAACAGGACAATTTAATCGAGTGAGGCACTGTACCAGTTACCTCATGGGGCTTTTGCAGTTCTTGAACTACAGAAGACCTGAAGTTGTTTCTGTAACGCTTGCTGTGGTATCTGTGTGTGGCATCACTCTGTGCAGGGCAGATGCTCCTCCTGATGTCCCACTGCTTTCTCTTGGGCCACAGTCCTGATTTAAACCCTTGTCCTGTAAGAACTTAATCTTTCTTCCCCTTTTAATACTCATCTCCATAGGACACTGCCCTGGCTTTTTACATCTGACTCAGACTTCTTCTGGTGTCCACCCTCTTTATGTCATTACTTTCTTTAAATTTTCAGTTTAAGTAATTTTTAATGTTAAGACTTTCTAGCCAGTCTCTCTGCACTGGCTGTGAGTGGTTCATCAGTTTTTTTCTCATTTTTGTCATTGTTACCCACTGTGATATTGCCAAGAAGAATATGATGCCATTTTCTCATAGTCTTATCTGCCACCCCATTGTTGCTGTGGTGCTTCTTTAATTAGAATTTCCCTGCTGTATCTTGAATTTCTTGTATTACCACTGCACCCTTCCAAGAGAGGCCTTCTAGTATGACTCAGATTCCTGTATAACAACAACTCTATTGGCAGAGTGATGATTGTTGCTCTTTGGCTTTTATGTTTGCTTACTTTGGTCGGTGTTAGAGTTGGCAGGAACACTTGGCTGAATGCAGTCTTTATTCTGCTGACTGCAGTCCTGAAGATGAGGAGAAAAATCTCTCCCTGCATCTAAAAGAGGAGTTAAAACCAGGCCAGGGGAGGGCATTGTGGTCACATGTTGCATGCCACTTTCTGCAAAACTTTAGCCACAGTTGTTACCTTTTCCTGCACAGGACAGTACTGTGATATCCCATGTCCTTCAGCAGAGGGGTTTACATCTGTGTTAGGGCCAGCAGGAGAAACCCGAGCTGCAGTATGTCATGGGTATTTTCTACAGCAGCAGCAAGTGACACCAAGCTGTGTCAGGATGCCCAGATTGCACCCATGGCACTTAAATCCAGATTGAGTGCATGTTACACTCCAGTGCAATGCCTTGATGGGAGCCAGCGTCCTTTTCTGGCAGACGTGCAACAACAAATGGGAAACTCTGTGCCGTGTACGCCTACAGATCTGTCCTCCCTGTGCCCTCAATCGCTTCACAAATTGTGTTCACTCTTCCTAACCTTTGCAAACATTTGCAGTGTGATGAACTGATCCAGACTAGGCTTGTTGGGACCCCCAGGTACAGCCAGACTGTTGGCAACAAGAGGAGAAACAACTTTTGTGCTTTTAAGACAAAATGATGTTTCTGTTAAATAAAAAACAAGATAGAAAATGTTTTTCCTCTTTTTGTAACTCTCTGATATCTGATTCTGTGCATGTTTAATCAGAAACTTGCTTTGAAAGAATTGTATGTCAGTGAATTTAAACATGTATTTTCCAGAAGACCAGAATAAGTCCTCTCAGATCTCCCAAGAACCTGTAATTTCTGTCTCCGAAAAAGTTCAGTTTGCCTTATTCCTTTTATGTATAACTTTTTTAAGGACAAACTCAGTTAAGTTTTATTTTCATTAAATATCTTCACATCAGGAAATTACTTAGGGCTAGAACTGTTTAGAAAAGACTTAGAAAATGCAAGACAATATTCCACCAGAAAGTGTCTTTGTTGAAAGTTTTTAATCAGCTATACTCAGCAACAGGTTTTTTTTTCCCCAGCCACACACACTTCAGGCATGTGACTAATCCTATTAACTTTAAGTGAAGTGTATTTAAGTGTTTAAAGGATTAGAATCTTGATTACAGGCCATCTGCAGAGGTCAAATATCAAAGGCTGTTCAGAGCCCGAGTTTTAGCATTTTCTGAATGAGTAATAATTGTGTGAGTTTTCATTTCCCCTTTTCATCCAGCATCTTTTCTGCAGCAAGTTAAATGGGTGTTCCAATATGGCCTTTATTAAATTAACTGAATCACCCTGGTGTCCAACAGACAGGTCTCTAGATCATCAGCCATTTAGACAGCAGCAGAGCTGGCAGCGTGTGCTCAAAAGAAGCCTCACACTTGGAAAACACAGATTTAAACAAATCAAGTTTGCATAGCATGCTGCCAGTCTACTTCATAGCTGCTTCTGACTTGAGTTATTAACCACTAAGATTTTTTCCTAATGATGTATTGAAAAGAAATGGAAAGCAAGAGCTTCAGGATGATGTTTTATGTAAATAAACATATTGCTTACTCTCACAAGTGAGGCGTATCACTCCATCTGTGACACGCATAGTGTGTCTCCCCTTTCTCTAGGACAAACCACTCCAATTCCTCCAATATTTCCTCATAAAACCTCTAATTCTCTACTCTAGCCAAAGAAGAATACAATACTCCAGCTGAAGGTTTACTAGCCCCAAGCATAACAGAAGAACAGCTTCCTTTGCCCGGCAAACAATATTCCTTTTTATATAGCCCCTAGTCCTGTTTGCCTTTCTTGCAGCGGCGCAGCTGACTCCTGTTTGGTTTGTGACCATCACTAACTGCCAAGCCTGTTTATACAGTGATGCTATCAGACCAGTAATTCCACAACCTGCATTTGTGATGTTGGTAAACCTGCGGAGTGAAAGCACATCCTTTGAATCACTTTCTTTCCCCTGTTTCTCAGGTTCATTGAGACCCCATCCCTGTCCTCCAGCTCTTCCTTCTCCTCCCAGCCAGTGGGTTTGGTGCGCAAGTTTTCTGCCATCCAAATGAAAACGTCAATTTGGTGCTGTGGAGATACTCCTGCAGAATTCTGCTTGAAGCATCCAGCTAAGTTAACAACATACTCTTGCTAAATATTCTGTGGGTCCTCTTTACACCCAATTGTGTACTCATCCATCCATTCATGGTTTTTTTGGACTTGTTTGTGAGATGGATGGTTGTATGAGACTGTGTTAGAAGCCTTTCTAAAACCAAGATATCTGTCTTTTGTGCTAGAAAGGAGCAGTAAACTAATCAAAGCTGGAAATGAGCTTGTTTGACAAGATTTATTCTAGACAAAGTAATCTCACTAATACTAATTTCTTTTCTAGGTACTTAAATGTGTCATTGGAGGGAAAAGTTTGAGCAGCTCACTATTTAATGTCTCAGATGGTCACAGAATGGGTACAGCTTCCTATCACAGAAATGCAAGCTAGACAAACTGAACTCTGTACCCGATCTAAAATTATCAGTCGTCTAAAACACATGTATTTCAAATCCAGAGCAATCACAAAATACTATCTTTACATTGCAGTACACCGGGGGCAGAAACGACATTCCAAGATACAAACTTCCCTATGATTTCAAGTAACTGGGTTGGACTTTTTAGGACGTTTTCCATGCTTTAAACAAAGGCCATGAAACTTTCTAGTCCAGAGATAAGTGCAAGCAAATGCAGTTGCACCCCACCAAGTAGTTGTCCATGTAGCACTCTGTGACTGCCTGTGAGCATTCACTGTACCCCAGAGTGAACGGATGAACTGGATTACAAGGGTAATGAACTGGGCCCTGTGGACAACCTATCAAATCAGGACACTACTGACGAAACTACTAATACCTTCATGAAAAAAAATGCACATGAACATAAAGTAGGTCTGACAGAAAGTGAGGAGAATGATACTGAGTAACACCAGCTGGGGCAACAACTGTATCTGCGAAGTGTTTCTTAACCAGTGAAGAAAGAAGATTAAGAATGGAAAAAAAGAAAATACTTCTATTTAATTTAGTTGTTTAGCTTATTCAATAGTTTAGTTAGCTGAAGTGTCTTGAAAGTGCGTTGTTGCTTAAACATGTCAAAAATCCTTAAAGGTAAGTGTATGAGAAACAGACAAAATCACCCCTCTGTAATATGTGGTATATGGATATATAGACAGTAGGTTGAACTATTTAAGCACGGAAAGAAGAATTATGAAAATACGATGCAGAGAAAGGATTGTTTTATAAGTCTAACCTTTCCAAAGTTTCTAAAAAGAAAGCAATGAGAAGAATCACTATCACAGTACATGTGGAAAAACCAGTATTTAAACACCGAACAGCAGCCAGAGTGTCTAGATATTAGAGAGTTAACAGGAAAGCAAACACCACATGTAAGACAGAGTGCAAAGCAATAAGGACTTTCCTCTATGAGGGATTAGGCTGATTTAGATCGCTGGGGAAATATGAGCCCCTGGGGAGAGCATCCCAGATAAGAAAACCTGGACTGAGAGACAACTGCCCCAATTCAGTGAGCTGTTTCCAGCAGATCCATCATTCAGTGCTCGCAAAACTCTCTGCCCTAGAAACCACCCTGAAACAAAACCTCATCTGCATTTCATCCAAGCTCACAACTAAGAGACCAAGGCTTTACACAGAACAGAAATGCTGAGGAAATATTTCAGGTGCATAGAAAGCAATAGTTAGCACTATGGAGCAGCAGCGAGCACACACGTGTACATACAGAAATATATGTGTCTGTGCTGGCTGTACAGGCACTTTGACCTCTCTGTCCCCATCTCGCACATTCCCAGAAGGCTGTAGTGGAGTGTCACCACTGCTCATCTGCACACCAGCTCATATGGCCAGTAACAGGAGTTTGTTCTTTCTAACTGGGAGCAAAGAAAGAAATAAGAATTTAGAGCAATGCTAGAAATGATGAGGTTGAGAAATAGAGGTGCTAGCCCATGAGAGTCGTTGGTGGCAGGGGGACATCCTACAGGACTTTTACTCCTTATGCCCTTCAACAAGGACATCACCATCAGAGATGAAGAAGTCATTATCCCACTCTACTCAGCACTTGTCAGGCCGCACATGGAATACTGGATTCAGTTTTAGTCCACATTATACAAAAAAACTGGATGGGCTGGAGAGGGTCCAGAGAAGGGCCACAAAGATGATCCAAGGACTGGGAAGCTACCCAGAGAGGCGGTGGAGTTCCCAGCACTGGACACTTAATCTGGACGAGGTGCTGGGTCATGTAGTCTAGACTGTGTTTTTCCCAAGAAAGGCAGGACCAGGTGATCTTTGAGGTCCCTTCCAACCTGATATTCTATGTTCCTATGATGCTGATTCTTATCCTGGTTCAGGTTGGGTTTATGACAGCAGATGGCGGTGGTGTCTTTAGCAGAGCAGCAGCTGGAGCCTATGCTCTGTGGAGATACTGCACAATGGCATGTTCAGACAAGCATCTGCGACCCTTTCCTAGTGCCAGCCGTTGTTGGTCGTGCTGGCTGCTTCTCAGGCACTTTTGTACACAATGTCTTCTGTGCTGAAAGGATCAGCAGTGTCTCCCACCCCACCCCAAGCCTTCCAGGAGGAGCTCTTTTCACAGAATGCCGCTGAGAGATAAGTAAATAACAAAAAGAGCATAACAAAGGTTTATCTATTTTACTGCAAGCATTGAAATCTTTTCACCATCATATGTGCCTGTGAAGCTGAGAAATGTGTGCTTGCCACATGCAGTTGCAGATGGCTGTGGCATCTGAAGCAGATCAAATGGATTGTACATTTTCTCATATTGCTCTGGAGACAAAGCATCTTCTTTTCAAACATTTAGAGAAATATTTGGAATTACTTCCCAAGCAAAGGTGAGAGCCTGATTTTAAGATCTGCTTTGCTTTTTTGGGGCTATGGGACTTCTGAAAGTTAGGCTGCTATCTGTTTTTACAGACCTCTGCTATATTACTATGACAATAAAAACAATATAATAAGCTGCCAAATAAAAGCAAGCTAAAATGAACCATTTCTTGAAACTCTGCTCCTCTACCTATTGCACATCTTCATCTCAGCCTCTCTCTGCCTTGAAGAAACTCATGCCAGATTATCAAGTACTACACGGTCTCCAAGCTTTACAAATCCAATCTCTTCCGTATATTATCAGGGAACAAGCTCCAGGATGGAGACACACATGGCCGTGTAGCCTGGACACAACTCTGCAGTGCAAGCCAGGAGCCAAAGGTGACCGAGCATAGGCAGTGCCTTCACCAGCTGGGTGCAGTCCCTAAACATGGTATGCAAACCTAGATACTGATAGTGGGGTCCATAAACAGTCCCAGACAAGGCAAAGCTAATGAATCAGGTCCAGAGGCCATCCAGGAGTAGCAGAAGATGGGATCAGAGACAAGGCTTGAAACAAGGCTGCAAAACAGATCCACTGTCCACCTGGGAGATGGGGCTGAAGACAAAGCTGCAGCGCAGGTCAGAGGTCCACCAAGGAGTCATGGCTGGAGACAAGCTAGCTCCAGCATAGGTTTAAGAGTCAGGACTGGAGAAAAACTTCCTCCAGCATAGGTCTGAGATCCATCCAGGAGGCAGCCCTTTGTTTTTCAGGCCCTGGTGCCTTTAGAAGCTGCAAGTGACACTCCTTTGCCCCTTCCTGTTGTTGCCTGATGATTTCACACTTGTACATTGCCATTCATACCTCATTTATGCCAAGCTTAATGTTTCTATGCTGAATCCCTATGACTGTACTGCCACGTTAGAGAAGTCTTTACCTGGTGGCCAGATTGTAAACAATTCAATGCAAACTAACACTTCAGTCATCATCAGGAAGTGGATCAAAAGCTAGTGCAGACTGAAAACAGCAGTGTAAGATGTTACCTATGCAAAACAGAATCTAGCAAACAGACCGCTGCCTCCTACACGAGCTCTGTCTTTGGAATGTAGTCCCCATATTGACCAATTCATAGTAGTGTAATCTCACACACAATTTTCTCAGCATGGTTCTCTGCAGTGATAAGCTGTATCTACCATGCAGTTAGCATACTCAAGAATTGAGAGTGTTATATTCAAAACTAATACAATAATTTCTTGATTGTCGTCTTCTGGTAAGTCTGGCTTTGTGCAGAGTGCTGAGCCTCAGTGCAGGGATTCTGGACTTAGAAATAAAGAACAAATGGTCATTTGGAGCAAGGTAGGTTCAGTTAAGCAAATGTAAGGCTGTATCCATTCCAACACACTCTCAGCAAATCATTTGGCTTCATATATTTAAGCTTTTATGCAATTTAAACTTATCTAACCTCCATTCTGCAGATTTATCTCAGATTTCCTAGAAGGAGGCTGTCATTTGTGGAGCATAGTGTACTCATTCAATATAACCTTGAGAAATAAAAAATGCATGGCATTGTAACAAATGTATCATTTCTGACTCGCCTGCAGCAAAACTATATTAACAGCTCTGCACTGGAACAGACCGCCAGACCACCACTTTATCACTGGCACAAAAATCTAAGGGGAAAGCAATCCACTTTGTCAGAGCATACCTTAGTAAATCTAATTCCATTCCAATAAATGAGCAGTGCAAAGAGGATTGGAGTTTACCATGAAATACCAAAATAAAGGTCAGATTTGTAGCAAGCATAAATCAACATTCTTGCATGGCTTAGGTGGATTTATTCCCATTTATACTAGGCAAGAATCTGGCTCATTATCATGGGATGAACTACAAATAGAGTGTCAAGAAGGAGTCTGAGTTTTAACATTTATTTCCTTGACTTGTTAGCCTAAATCAGATTCTAAATATTCTGAAGCATTTTTGTTCACTATAGCTGAGGAAAAAGTTAGTCTGGAAGTTTGTTAAATTGCCTTTTTTAAAAGTATGCTTTTCAAACAAGGTCTGTGCAGCAATATTAAACAGCTTCAGCAGAATGAATTGTCAGCTTTTCCAATCCATACATTTCAGGTTTAGAAATGTACCCTTAGGGCAACATAAATAGCACAAATTCAGTTGATCGATTGTCCAAGGTTGTGATGATCTGGTGTTACAGGCTCTTCCCCCTCTGAAGCACTCTCCTCCGGGCAGTGCTGGGTGAATATTTAAAAAGCATGCAGCACGCAGGAACTGCGGAGTGCAGCACAGGGAGGAGCGAGCCCATGCTGGGGTCTGTGCAGAACTGGAGTCTGATTAATCATCTCACAGGGTTTTACTTTCAACATGGCTGCAACAAGCTTTTCTTGGAGCAGGCATCCTACAAGTGTTTGTGGATGGGCTAAGCCAGTGCAGCTGCTGAGAGAAGAAACCTCTGCTCCGCCTGCATCGCTGGCTTTTTCATCGCCCCTTATTTGTGCTGGCATCAGGATTTGTGCAATTGCACAATGAAGCCAACTGGGAGCCATTCGGCTGGAAGCAAAGCTAACAACAACAACAAGTTAGTTCCCCTAAGGCCACGGCTTTCAGCAGTGCAGCCAGCCTGTTGTTCATTGAACTCTGCTCTCCCAGTGGGCTGGTGAAGGAGGTTAAGGTCACTGCTCTGCAGAAGGATGGCTACCAGCCATTTTCCCTGTTACATGGACTCAAGGGCAGCTGGGACAATGGATTCCAGCTCCGAAACACTGACTCCTTGGCCCTCAGCAGGGCTGGAGGGACAGGGGGAAAGAAAACACAGGAGAGAAACCTTGGCCATGGAGAATGTCCCTGTTGGGTGAACATGGAGAACATCACAGATCAAGCACTTCACCTGTGAGAAGTTGTGGAGTCTCCTTCTCTAGATTTTCAAGACCTGCCTGGATCTGTTCCTGTGTGGCCTGCCCTGGGTGTTCCTGTGCTGGCAGGGGGGTTGGACTCAGTGATCTCCAGAGGTCTCTTCCAACCTCTACCATTCTATGATTCTATGGGATCTCTGCCTTGAGACCAGCCAGGCTCTGGCAAAGTCAGATTTGGTTTGTGAAACCCAAAAACCACTCACTGTTTTTTCCCCTCCCTGAGTATCAATTGATGAATAATGAATGGTTTTATGATGAGCCATTCCCTCCATTTCCTTTGCTGTTACTAACATTGTCTGAATTAGAGAGGTTTACTCCTTTCAACTTGGTGTCTTTAGCAAAGTCAATTCCTGTGTACCACTCACAACCACAGAAAGTGAAAAATCTCAGTATTTACTGCATATTGCTAAGAAGAGTGAAGAAAACTTCTGAAAAACACCATTATCTGAACAGAAAGATTCTTTTTAACTAGCAGATGTGTTCCAAAGTATATTTACTGAAGCACTTGAAAAAAATGCACATATTTAGGAGCAGAATAGCCTAACTGAAGAATTCTGCTGTCATATCTCAGAAACTTCAAGGCAGGTCTGTGTCTGGAAGGGAAACTCTGGAGAAGCAGCAGACACTGCAAGAAGACATGTTGATGAGCAAGCAGGACCACCCTGTGGGGATCCCTGGCCCACCTGGTCTGTCTTTTAGATGAATCACAAAGCAGAGGCCACTTCCACTTACAGATGTCAAATATTTCTTAGTATTTCCCACGATCATAGGAGTTTTAGCCTTCAAGTCTGTCTTCGCTAAATGCTGCTCTTACCAATTCTGTTTCCCTTGTATAAATTCCCTGGCAGTTTTCAGTTCAGTTAGTTAAATAAACCATCACTTCCTGCCTCAAATGTCAACTATTGTGGCCCAGGGTTCCCTAAGGGTCTCACTGCCTTTAGATCAGCTGCTTCACAATCTGAGCACATTCTACTCCTTCTTTAAAGCATTTTCTCTGCTATTTTACATGAGGACTTCCCCTGCACAGGAAATCCAGGCTTTAACAGTAAAGATAATAGGCAAGTCATTTTCCTCAGCATCAGAGGGATTGCAGGAAGCGGTGCAGCTATGGCTCTGAATCGGAGATTCGTCAAGATTCAGTTCATGTCACTCAAAGGAGACATCCTTTGGCTGAGGGGCATTGCAAAGGTTGGATTCGAGGCTCATACTCTCTTCTTAGGAGTTGGAGGCCTCCACCATGTTACAACATCTTTTTTTGCCTCTATTTTCACGCTGCCTCTCTATGTGTGTTTATGTACTTTGCTTTTTGGTAAACAACCCCGAAACCTTCTGAAGATATCTTTGGACTTTCCTCTACCAGTGGGGAGGTCAGGGCTCCTTTATCAGGCAAACTGCTGACCCAACAACAAAGTGCAAATAGCTGCAGATTTTGAGGTTACAGTTAAAATTTTAACTCTTTCCTGAGAATTAGCAGAGGTGGAGAATCAATACCCTCCTTTCTGGTAAACAATACCTGAAATTAGTGTCTTGTATGCATTGCAAATGCTACTCAGCATTCACAATAAATGCCACCTCCTCCTGAGGGTGCTGCTGCATTTGAGCAGTGGAATGAAGGATACTGATCCCTGTTGGGTCCAGTGCTAGAGAAATAGTGTCTGCCATAGACTTTTCACTCTTGAGAAGCTCCTTGATTTACTAGTTCAGCAGTGCATGGTTTAGCTGGTCTGCAGGTCCCCTCCCGATAACCAGTCTCCCCATGTCCATTCAAATCCACACAACGCTCCTGCTGGGAGCAAAGGCAGTGGCTCTGTTTGCATGTTTTGAAACCTGACAGAGCAGGCAGCATTAGTCAGAACACTGATGGTGACTCTCAGGTAACGCAGCAGTAATAATGCACTCCAGAAGCAATAGTATCTCTTTCTTAAACAGGAGAACTCTTGAACATTTTTCCAAATACCCAAATGTAAGAAGATCCCAGGCAAAGGCTGTCCTATGGAGGGCCATGTAGGGTGATTAGGGCCTTGGCTATAAAGCTGGGAAGCTCTCCATGTGGGTGGTAAGCTAAGGAAGTCTTGCCATCAGAGAAATCACCAGGCTTGAGTGTTACAGAATGGCCTCTGCCTGCTACTTACCTCCAGGTTCTTCCTGTGTGAATGGTTTTTGTGATGAGTGCAGTGCAAATTGTGATGGCTTGTTTTTACAGTCACACATTTAAAATTAGAAGTCAAATACCAAGGTCCTTAGTGAGGTGAAGCTCTTAGCCTAGTGTGTGTTTAACAACCTAGGCCATGTGGGGTAACTGGTTTGTCAGTGGGAGACCTCACTGATTTCTGCATAGTTATCTGGATGATACCTGGCTCAGATCCTGTCATTGTTGAGACTCCTGGCAGATGCAAAAAAGACAACCTTCCTGATGTCTCCTCAGTAGAAACTCTTGTCCTAAACTTTTCCCAAAGCCTATACAAAAGACCAAGTCACTGGGTCTTCTAATTTATGCTTTTTGAACCTAAAGCAGTAAGAACCTCACAATGTGCAGAGCAGAGCAATTTAACAGGTCCAGGGAGCAATCTGGTGCTGGCTGTCCCCTCCCCGGCACTGCTCAGCAGCTCTAGCAGGGAAGAGACCAGTTGCTCTTTCTTTGCTAGCCTCTAGAAGAATTTGGTTTTCTCTACCTCACTCTGTTTTTTTCAGTTTTATGTCACCACCTGGCAGTTGTTGTATAATACATGAGCTGCTGGGATAGTAAAGAAAACAAGGCCCAGTAATGGCAGCAGCTTTATTTTCAAGTTTGAGTGTTTACAGAAAGTTTGCTGCTTCTTGAATTTTCCATGTCAAAAAATCCCAGCAAAACCCACTTAATAGGCCTATTGCTTTTGTGGTATAGGGGAAAAGCTTTGAGGCAAATTTGTCACTGTGAATGCTTACATTGCTGTATAAAGAATATTATCAAATAAAAGCCAGTAACAGTTTTACTGGCATTTAAATTCAAATCTGTATAGTTTGGGAGCCTCTGCTTGAGAAGTACCTGTAAATGCTTAGGGAAAAGTTTTATCATCATTTGGAATAAAATGAAAAGGTTACAGTCTGGTTTTGTGGCACCAAAATCTGGATCTGGAGCTAAAATTGGGGTATGGAATTTCTACTGGCATCTCATTTGTCTGTTTACCTGAAATCTGGGGGACAGAATCTCTCTCAACTAAGCTGGGCCACATTCAAGCCTTTGCGGATAATGCCCAGGGCGAATACAGAACTCTGACATTTAATGAGCACAACTGATGGCTCTGAGGAGTTTGACTAGCTGCTAAATTGATATGTAACTGTGATATCTCATTTGTTTTTTTTTCCTGATCTCTGTTAAATTGATTTTTGGCCAGTTTGTTTGGCAGTCTTGCTGAAGCACTGCAAAGTGGACGTGAGATAGGAACAATGCTAAGCAACCAGATGTAAAAAGACTGGAGCAATAAGAAAATGTGTTTGTTTTTCATTGTTTAAACACAATTTACCAGCTGGGAAACTGTCTTGCAGGTTATACTGCAGTTCCATTGAACTAATCCAGAGCACAAACACACCACACAATGTGGTCTTACAAACACACCTCATGCAAATACCCCTGTGTGCGGGAAGTGACAGGGCAGGAATGGCTTAGGTGACAGTCACTGAAGATACAGACAGGAACGTCTGCAGGGCTGTCTAGGAGGAATGGGAGTTTATGTCAGGTAAGTCACACATAAGTAAGGCTCCATTTTCCCCATGTGTGTCGGATCTCCGGCCACCAGTCAGCAGCTGCTCTGAGATCCTGCAGGATCACTGGGGCATTGGCAGAGCCAGGGCTGGAGCAGGGATGAAGAGATGAGAAACGTGCCAGGAAAGAGGGGCTGAAGAAAGGACTTCAGTCAGTCACCTGGAGTATTGCGTAAATACTTAATCTCTGCCATAAGCACAAAATTAAAGGCCCTAAATACAAAACTAGCACCCTAAATACAGGCAGCTAAAAAACAACAGCCCTGCCATGGTTGATTGTGACAGATACTGCATTGCTGACTTCCTGAGTTACAGCAGAGTTTGTCCTCCCATACTGTCAAGCTGTCCAACAGTGTCACCCCTTTGGCCTCCCCTCCATCAGACAAGAAATTTCTGCCTCTCACTGGTGATGAGGAAGATGGGACTGTCAAAGAGCAAGGAAACACAGGCTACATTCTGCACTGCTGTTGATTTTACCGATGAAGTTACTTGGACAAGTAACTTTAGTTAGGCACAACTTTAAAAAACAGAGAGAAGAACACCAATGGCAGAGATCTCTGGTGCATCCCCACTCTGCTGTCTGGCATCCGTCCAACTTATAAATGTTGCCTTTCTTTGCACAAACCCACAGGCTCTATGCTTTTCCTGTGAAAGCCTCTTCTTCTGGTCTGAGAAAAAGAATGTGCCGAGCAGAAGGGTAAAAATTGCGTCATTAGGCAGGACAATGTCATCCAGACTTTCACTTGCCAGTAGTGAAACTGCTCCTAGTTGCAATTATCAGAAAGTGGCTCCTGAGGCAGCAGGTGCCATTAACTGGCCTCACTTTGGCTTCTCCTGTGTCTACTTTGACACATGTGCAAGATCAAACACCTCCACCTCCAGTTTTAGCCCTTCCCTGACTTCCTCCAGCCTTATCCTCACCTCTTGTAGCTGTCCTCTCCCTCCTGGCCCAAACCCCTGGCTTAGGGGCTACTCTCCTGCCCCAGCCACATCACCTCTTCAGCTCAGTTACCCAGAGGACAGCATCAGGGAGTGGGAAAAACATTTGCTCTGCCACAGCCAGCTAAGCTGGAAGGGTCCCAGGCTGCTCCCAGGGGACTGATGCTCTGCCCTTGGCTCAGAGTGCCCATTGCAGACCCCATTTGGAGCTCCTCTGTCCCAGCAAGCTGGGCCAAACCCTGTATAACAGAGCCCTGGGTTCAAGAGCTTAGGGGAGGTTACTTCCACCATCAGTGAGTTAATAGCTCTTCAAAACTCTTTTTTACCTGGTGGTCTGAAAATTTTAGGGATAAAAATGGCCACTGCCCACTGTTAGAAAGGGGAGAACTTTTACTTTGCTTTGTAAGATTTATTTATAGGCTTGTGACTTCACAAGGAAAAAAATCCTTCAAAATCACATCCTTCTGATTCCCATCACACCCCTTTTCACAGAATCAGAGAATGTTAAGGGTTAGAAGGGACCTCGACAGATCATCAAGTCCACTTTTCTTTCTTTTCTGTCTTGATTTTAGAGGCTGCTATTTTAATAGCTGCTTGCAGTTGAAATCAGTGCCATGCAACACTGAAAAGGCTGAAATCTCAGCTTTCCCAGGAGAAAACATTTCCCCACCCATCTATGGGACAGGGCAGCGTTCAGCCATGCATTTGCTCAGCATCTCAGGCCTCTTGGACATGCTGTTCTCATCTTCTCCTGCCCCATGTTACTCTGGATGTGGTAATTCACAATCAGAGCAGGTTTATATGCCTCCAAATATATGAATCTGCCTAAGTATAGGGACTTAAAGAGCTGCGGTAGAGGGGAATGTAGTGGTTAAACACTGCTGTGTGTATTACATTATTGCAGTCTATTTTTAGCAGCTGTGGTTGCAACCCTAAGTCATCTCTGAACTTAAAGTTGCAAAAATGAAATGGGAAAACAAATTAATTGGATCCCCAGACTGGCCAAAAAGGAATCCTGTCTCAATATTTATAGAACACATAAACATAAACAACTGAAAAAATGTGGGTTTGTTCCGTTTGGTTAAACATAAACCTCCTCTGCTGCTGCTCTTTTGCCTGTGTAGTAAACGTCCCAGCATCCGTGCTGTGAATAATTGTCACTGGGACTTTGCGCTTCTTTAGGTCAGTGCAACAAAAATGTTATGGCTTTTATGAAGCACAAGGGCTCACTGACAGGTTTTGCACCTATTAGTTTGGCCCTGAACCTTTTCTTTTTTCACTTAAATACTTTTTACTTCAGTGTACCTGTGCTGCAATGAGTTGCTTGAGCATGGTTTTTCCTGATTGGCATCATTGGCAGTCAGAAGAGTACCAGCCCACTCACGCTCTGTTTTCTTGGCCTGTCTGAAAGACAATCAACCCAAACTAACATATTTTTCCAGTTGGTGGAGTGATGTGGTTTCTCACTTCAGACAGGTTGCTATGTTAGCTTTGTTCTCCACTGCCCATGAATGCAGAGGGGCTTTTCCACACCTTTCCTATGTGATTTTATGCTTTCTCGTGACCTGTCTGGCTGCCTTTGCTTTTCAGTTACTCTTTCTCAAAATGGCTCCAACAACTCTCTTTTGCCATCTCAGAGGAAAGGCACAATTGCATTATTGTGCTGAAGGAATGCATGTAGCTGAAAGGGAGATTATTTACATATCTCCTAACTGGAGATATGTATTTATATATCCTAACTATTTACACTCTCCTAACTGGAATAATGACATGCTAGGAATGGGACTGCAAGGAGAGTTTATATTCAGACTCCTGAATTTCAGTGAATGAGTAATCAACACTCCAGCACTTCCTACAAGGTAAAATAATGTTGAAAATAAAAGGTTTCTGTAAGTACAGCATTTGACCACATTAAAACAAAAAAAAAAACCCCACCCCAACAAATGGAAACCTGGGTATTTCTGCCGATCTTCAGATCACGTGAAAGCTTTGTGGATGCCTCAGCAAGGAGAAGCTGACTTGAAACTGTGACAGCGGGTTGGTACCTCAAGGCTGCCCCGCCAGCCCTCCTGCCTCTCCTCACCTTGGGCTATCCTCGAAAGCCCATGCTCTGAGACATACCTGGGTGTGTGTGGGTGTAATTTGGGTTAAAAAATAACCCAGCAAATTATGTTTGCTTGTCTCTACGTGTGCTTGTTTGAAAGCATGCTCAGTTTCCCCGTGTGATTCATGGAAAGGCCATACCGAGGTCTGTGCTAGCACGAGGGCAGGCAGGAGCAAGGGGCAAATGAAGCGACCCCAGGAGCTGGGAAGGAAAATATCACTGATATTCCAGCCAAATATTGTATCTTCTGAAGTCTCTGCCTTAGATCACAGCAGTTGAATTAGTGCCTGTAGCCTGTACCTTAGCAAAGCTGTCCAATCTTTATACCTTTGCTTGCAACCTTATGACAGGTTGGCCAGTTTATTGCTATAAAGTCAATTATAAACAGTTATTCAAAAGTCAGTGTGTAGTGATCTAATTTAATCTAATTATTATATACAAAATGTAATTTTCCTGTCACGTTCACAACAATTACTTTAACAGTTTTGATCATTCAACTAAAAAAGCCTTAAAGCAGTTCTGAGTGATTAAGCTTCATTGCCACTATTCTCCTTTGCATCCTCCAGTACTATGCTTTTCTTTTTATTGTTTATTTCCTGCAAATTGTTTCTGTAATTAATTTCATTGGGCTTGCTCTGAAGCCCATGGAGGTGAATTGATGGACTTTCATTAACTTGAATAGGCTGCAGATCAGACCTCCTTTAAATGCTTTAATAGGCGTGGGTCAAGGATTAGAAATGAAGAACAGCTGGTTTAGTGTGTGTTTCTGTTGTTACCACAGCCAGTTTCATCAGACTAATGCTGCTGATGCAGAAATGCAAACTCTTGTCGGCACAACGCTGGAAAGGAAAAGTCTGTACCACACTGATTACACCAGTACTTAGAAATGCCAACCACAGCACAGGTTGCACTGTGCCCCACTAATGCACCCAGCAAAAGCCAGACGGTGGGAGTCAAACAGGTGGTTTGCGGCACAACTGAGACTTAAATCCAAATAATCTAAATGCACGTTTAGTGTCTGTCCCCCTCCTCGCTCCCAGCTATGCCTCTCATTAAGCTGAGGCACAACAGCACAGGAACCTGCACAAGTGCAATATTCTCTGATCATTGCCTCGTCTGATAATGTTACAGGAGGCAGAACATTAATCCAAAAGGAAGGGCTGCTCCTCAGGTGGTTCTCTCAACCCCAGTGCTGTTTGCTTGCACAGCAGCAGCTCCGGACTCAGGCACTGGCAGCAGTGAGTAAGTCTTCCCAGTGTTTCCCTAATAAGGAACTCTTTGCAAGAGATAAAGCACACATGTCTCACAGGGCTCAAAGTTCCCCAATCCTTCTGCCATTCCACTTTTCAGCATTATCAGATGCACTGCAATAAGCAGCCTTGGAGCTGAAGGGACTTTTGCTGCCCACTTTACATGGTCCTGCTAGAAAGCAGCTATCCATGATTGAGTGTAGTAAAACCATACAAAATCCGGCTTAAGTTGAAGCAAATCCTTGTTCCCATTAATTACTTGAAACAAAACATCAATGTCAGTGCACTGTCCCTGCTGGAAAGTATACCATGCTCGCACCTAATGACAAAGTTAGCCTTAATTGCTAAAAGAGCTGTATATTTTTAACAGCAGCAGCATGAACACACACAAGTTATCATGAGCTGAAAAACCAGTGTGAACAGTATATCCTGAAGTCAGCAGTTCTGGGCAGACATACAAGCTGATCTCAGCATGTTTACTTCACAGCAAAACCACACTGTCGTCTTCTGACTGTTTCCACCTCAGGAAAACAAATGAATGTTAACCATCCAAAGAATCATACAATCATAGAATGGTTTGGGCTGGGAGAGACCTTAAAGATCTTCTAGTTCCAACCCCCCTGCCACAGGCAGGGACACCTCCCACTACAGCAGGTTACTCAGAGCCCCATCCAACCCGGCCTTAAACACTTCCAGGGATGGGCATCCACAATTCCTCTGGGCAACCTGTGCCAGTGCCTCCCCACCCTCACAGTAAAGAATTTCTTCCTAATATCTAATCTAAATCTACTCTCAGTTTGAAACCATTACCCCTTGTCCTATTACTACACTCCCTGATACAAAGTCCCTCCAGAAGTTTAAAAAAAAAAAAAAATTAAAACCTATTTTTAGCAAGGAAGATAAGTTTCAAATCTCTTCTTTAATTTTCTCAAGCACTTGTAATTAGCCTGTTGATCTAAATCCAGATTCAGTTATTTATTCCGGATTTATTGTCCGTTATTCTTTGGCCACTTGCTGACCCTGTCTCAGAGGCTACATGAACTCCGGTGACAAACAGAGCCTCCTCAGTGTCAAAAAAGAGTAAACTATTTATCTCATATGACAATACTGATAATAGTGCGGAGAAGCACTTTGGACTTCTCATAAAGGGTACAGTGATCTTCATTATCTTCTATTTGCATTTCTTTTTGCCCTACGGAAGAAAGATTAGGAGAAAGCCAGCTTAGCTCAGAAATACAGAAGATGGTAACTGCAAGGACACATTATTTACTTAATCAATAAGAGTGACTTTGGAGTGCAGTCTAACATGCTTTCTGAATAACTGTCTTAGACTTCAGTTCCTAAATTCTGCCTAACTCCCAGCTGCTGAAATAGGGATTTTTAAATGGCTTGTCTCCTACAGCTGGTTAGTAACAGGGACAGGAATTTGTAGGCACCAGCTGGATCTTCCTCTGTAAAATAATTCTTCTTCATTAGTTAAAAATCTTCAACAGTTTAAATAAAAAATAGTTCAACCATTTCAGTCTTGCAGAAGGTAAGCACAGGACAAGCAAAAGGGCAGCTGAGATCACACAGCTTGGCTATGGTCCAGTGAGCAAGGTATGACTGTTGGATTCTTTCCTAAAATGCTTGTCCAAAAGCAGTCTTTGGGTAAGGCAGTCAGAGACTGCTACGCCAAGACAGGAACTACTGGTAACCAGATTTTTCTGTTTCTCAGGGCCTGAAATTGTCTTCCAAAGACATCAGTTAGTGGCAGCTTTGCCTACTTTAGATCTAATTTCTAATGTTCCTCTGTACTTTGCCCCCAGGCAAGTATCTGAAGCTTGGACATCTTTAAAGTATACCTCCGGAGGAGCTGAAAAAAGACCCAAATGAACTTAAAATATTTCCATACGTTCAAGAACAAAACCCAATGATTGAATGACCTCACGTCCCTATGTTCCTGGGACAGAGCCTTTATGGGGCCAAATGTGAGCTTGCTGTCCTTCCTCTAGCTGATGCCCAGGCAGTGTGTGGTGGGTTGGGAGGCAGCCGTGCAGCCTTGTTGTGCCAGCCTGGTGCTACCACACTGCTGCCTAACCTAAAATCTCCTGTTGCCTTCACTCTCTACTCTCAGCAGCTGTGGTAAAGCCTTGGTGCAGAGGTGGAAAGGACTGGCACCAGTGCCAGCGTCTCCTCTTCCCATCAGGAGAGTCATGCCCTCTATTTGCAGAATTTGTCCTTCCTGTGCTGATGTGGGAACCACAAACGCTAAAGTACTTTGAAGTCTAATGGCTCAATAGCACACTGAAATGTTAAAAAAAACCACTAAGGGAGGCAGGGAAAAATCATTGTCTTTGAGGCTGCTATCAGAGATGTTTATGGTAAAGAAATGCTGGCCCGACTTCAAGGCTGTGCCTTCCAGCTTAGTAACTTAAAACAGGTGAAGTGCAAGGGGCAGTGTGGCTGAAAAAGGAGTTTCTCCTGGGACTGAGTGCTGCAGTGTCTAGGACATTCATAGACAAAAAAGTGCTATTCCAGGTAAGAGAGCAATGCTAGTAGCTATCCTAAGCTACTCTCCTGTCTCTCCTTTCCTGATACGTAGGCACACTGGTAATTTCTGAGAGGAGCCAGATGTTGATCCTGCCTCACTTCTCTTTTCTGAGCATGCTTCTGATGAGAATGATCAACAAGCATCATCATGGATGGCTGCATGGGTGCCTGTCTGTCTGCACTTGCTCATTGAAAACTGCCACCATGCAGTTCTGGCTGGAGGAGACTGGGGCAACCATTCTGGAGCAGAAGTTCTCAGGCTGGGCCATGGCATGACCAGCAATGCTGAATTGCACTGCTGGCAAAGTGCCCATGGCCTGACAGTGTGCCCAGGAAAACAGAAAACCCTAAGGGAGCAAAAGCAAAACAGACCAAAAATAAATGTGAGCGGAAGGGGCCTGCACAGGCTCCCTTACATAGGCTGGTAGCTGCTGGCTCATGTCATTGGTCCGAGGGTTCCTGGGGGCACCTGGAGCTCAGAAAGCCCCTTTCGCTGCTGACTTTGTCCTGTGTGGCAGTCCTTGACCACATCATGCAGGTTCCTGCCTGCCCTGGAGACAGTGTGTTGGTCTTGAACAAGGGGCAGCATCTGACCTTTGGGCTGGGAATTACCCCTCTGCTCCAGAGTGGTGTCGGCACCGTAATTCTGCACGAGCAGGCACCTTGTTGCAACAGCACCTTCCCACACGGACTTGCTCGTGGTTCTCCCCAGGCTTCTTGTTGGTTCTTCCCAGAGCTGTGGGCTCCATGGCAAGATGCTGAGACAGCAAGGGAAGGGATGGTGAAAAGGCCTGAGAAGTCCAAGCAATTCAGCATGGCCACATGATAATGGAGCAGCATTGTTTGCTGGAAAAAGCAAGACCAGCTGCTTACTTATACTGTTTTTACTGGGTCTGTACTGTATGGGGTCTATGTCCTGAACATGAATCTATTGTTTCAGGACATGATAAAGGGGCGGGGTTTGGGTGCTGAAATTTCAGAGAGAGAAGGAAACACCATGCCCTGTCTTTCCAGATCCTTATAATTACTTGGCTTTCTGAGTCTTCCCTAGGGGAATCTTCACTTCCTTCTGCCAATGGTATATGGAAATTAATGACACTGATTCACATCCTGGACACTAGCACGTGCTGATTAGGTGTCTGTAAGGGCTGCAAGTGGGGTATGCTGTAGGTAGGGCTTCCTGAACTCATCGCAGAAAGGCAGTTAAGTGAGTGTGCCAAAGTTCACTCAAAAATCTCCTTCCCTCCTTTCTGCACCTCAGGCTGCTCGTTGCTCCCATCCCCTGGAGGGGTTCTCCAGCTCTCAGTTTTTTATTTTTAATTCAGCAGAGCTCCACAGAAAGTTACATGGACACGATGATGAGATCAAGGAAAGGAGCAGGAATGGCAGGGAGAGAAGTGCCCATACTCACAGAGCTTCTGCAAAGAGCTTTCAGGTTCCAGTGATGCCTCCAGGCTGGAAATACAGGTTGCAAGTGCTTTGCAATTCGCAGGTGACAGTGTGTCAGGATTGAGGTGTGATTCTCTAATGCCAGGCAGTGATGAGGGCTGTGCTACCAGGTCTAGTCTGGATCAGCACCCACATGAAGGTCTCTTGTGTGACTTTTGCAGTGGGAGTCCTAAAATGCTGCAGTTTTTTTTCTGCACAGCTGGCTCACTGGAGCCAAGCATGACCTATCCAGAGCATTATGAACACAGCTTAAGATTTTTCAATAAGAACCTTTTTATAGCCCACATATGGAAAGAAACCCTCTTTTGGTTACCCTCATCTTGGCCAGGTTCGAGTTAGACTGTGAAAGGCCTGCCAGACAGGTATGCTGAGCACATTCACAGTGGAAAGCCCCCCTGCCCTGTTATCCCATTCCTTCAATAACCATGCAGTAGCATTTGCTCCCGTATCTAAGCTTTGGCAAGACTGTAAAGAGTAAAGCAATTTAAAGAGACATCTCCTGAAGTTGTTTAACTCTCTCAGATGAACCTGTCTGAGCTGCACACAAAGTTATTGCAGACCCTGCGGCTGTCCCTGGTGGGCCACGTAACGGCAGGAGGGACAGACCATGCTGTGTTACTTTGACAGTGGTTTTGGTTCCTCTCAAGCTATTTTGGGGTCTTTCCTGCTGACTGAACAGCTCTTGTGGTTTCTGCCCATATCTGTGGAAAAATCAGGTGCTGATTCAGCTGTGGCTCCCGAAGGGGAACCTGAGCTTGGGTTTTAAGGAGGCAGGCCAGCCTCCAGGAGCCTTCCTTGTTCCCAGGGGAACCCCAGAGCCAGGGATGAAGACAAAGCACAAAATCTGGTTTCAATTCACTTTTTTGAGCTAGTGCCTTTTCAAGAACCAGTTTCCATAGTGACAGAGAACTGTGGCACCATTGTGAAGGTCCAAAAATCCCCGGCAGGGTATTAGCCAGAAATTCAGCAGTGTGGCCAGCTCCAGAGCAGCCTTCCCCAGCCCCTGCAACATTCACTGTGGGGCTCTGCTTCAAACACCATCCCTGCCCACCAGCCACACTTTTGGTTGCCTGTGGGCTGTACTACCCTGAGTGTTGCAGCTTTGCTTAATCACAGGTAAAATGATGTCCTTCTAAAAAAGGAATATGCTTTGGTTGAGTTTAGCTGTATTCAAGCTTACTTTGCTGCAAAGGGAAAAGCCAGATTTGAGGACAGCTTTCAACAATTGTTTCTGGACGCAGACCAGTGTGAAAAATAAGCAATGTGCTCACAATTGTCCAGCAAGACAGCAGAGAAGCACGGCTGAAAGTCCAGGTCCCGTTTCATTCGTATTTACTGGAACACTGCCTCCTACCCTCCCTCTTGCTATCTGTCACACCAGTATTTCCACCCCTTTGTGTAATCCAGACAGATATTTCTAGGTCCCCAAAGGACCAAGGAAATCTCAGACAATCATATTGTTGCTGTAACACACAAGAGGCTCACGCCAGAGAGGCTCAGAACACCCAGAGGTTGGCCCAGTGCCAAGCAGTGGAGGTTTGCAAGGTACGGATGCCAACACTTCCTCAAAATGCTCATTTGCCCCCATCCTTTGTTATTTGCTGGGTTATGTTGCAGTCTGTAGCATGCAAAGAAACACAACCACAGCACACTTACAAGTCAAGTCTTGGCTAAAGTTACAGGTACCTTCCAAGTGCTTTTGTTACTTGTAGCTTTCAGGTAACGTGCATGACACATGTGTAAGAGGTAGAGCAAAGGGTGGCTGTGCTGTCTGCACAAATCTCAGGAACCCTTTCAGTAGGGCTGGCACTGACATCTTTTCTCAGACTATCCAAGGCCATGGGCATCAGTGAGGGTCTCTGTGGCCTGTGGTGACATTTGATCTGCTTTTCAGCAGACCCAGCCAACTGGACAGGGACAATGATGCCTGCCTGAGGGGCACAGGGACCTAATGGCCCCATCAGGTACCACCGTGCACACAGAGATTTCAAAACAGGAGCCCTGGCAAGATGCTGGCCAGGGCTCTTCTGGCACAGAAGGCAGGGCACTAACTCAAACGAAAAAGGCCATGTTCTACAGGAAAGAAAGCAGAAAGAGAGGCAAACACAGACCAGCCCTTAGGACGGTATTTCTGTAACGGCAGATGTCCTGCACCAGACCAAGGGTCCGTCCATCCTCAGGCTGACAGCAGCTAACTGCTGCAGAGCCCCAGAGGAGGCCGGGAGGCTTGATGTATTTGCTTCATATGTTCCCTGCCTCCAGCAACCAGTAGCTCAGGGACTTAATAAGCCAGAAGTGAAACTCTGTATATGTTGCCAGGACAAATTGAATAAAATAAGAACTATGTATATTTTATAAATAAATCATCAGGATTCTCCCAAACTTGAGAAGCGCACCACTCTGTGAGTGAAGGCATTGTCCTAGGGAAGTATTTCCTGCAAGAGATGAAATTTTCCCTTGCTTTCATGAGACCTTCAAGTGACGCTACTGAATTGTTAAAATTCCATTAGAAGGTGGCTGCTGGGAAGATGTGCAATAAATAGCTGCTAAGATCAATGGCAGTCTTGCTGATTTAAAATCAATGTATTGCTTGCTGACGATGCTGGCAGAATTTTCCTCTGCGAAATGTAACAGTGACTGCTTTAAATTAACATGGTGGTAAAAAGCTTTATCTGAACTCGTTAGTGACTCAGACTGATTTTAGAGGCATTCAGAAAATGCCTGTTGCTCACACATGAGACTTTGAGGTGACCAGTGACTCTGGATACTGCAGTTTATGCTGGGCCACTGGAAAATACCATAGAACAGAGCAGAACTTCTCAAAATGCTCTCTGAAAAGTAGATACTTAAGGTACTGAGACCATCCACTGAAAGCCACTGGTCAGTTTTCAGAATCTGAGGCAAACATCAGGTTACTACATCTCTAATGACCACCAAGCACCTTTTCCAAGCCAGTTCCTTGCTCCCCTCCCAGCTTTGGGCAGGCCCTCATGCCGTATTGACACCAGGCATTCATGATGGGTATAAGCCCACCAAAACCTAAAATGTGACCAAGAGTTGGTCTTATCCACCAGCAGTTAGCCTTAAGTTGGGCTGGAATCCTCACTCTCTTCTTCTTTAGAGCCTCTCCCTCATCACAAGTACAGTTGTTCTGCCAGACACACATTTAGACTGTTTTAATGGAAATAGACATTAAAGCACTTGCCCTACCTGTTCTCTGTTTTGTAACCTAACCATTTAATTGTGTCATGTTCTTTCGCTACAAATCATCTGATGATGTTTCCCAGGACAAGCCTTCACCTCTTCTCATGCATGCTGTAACACTCCAGATATTACCACTTCCTGGCTGTAGAGAAATGTATCACTAAATCACTAATGAATTGATCACTAGATAAATCAGAGCTCTTCTTGGTGGGTTTCTAACCTGGGAAATGGGGCACCTGAGTGAGGAACAGAAATTGTAATCACATCAGAATTTTTATTTGAGGTAGGGTCTTCTGGGTTTTTTAGTTTACTTAAGAGCTTCTATTGGAGTCTTCTCAATTTCTTTTAACTTGTTACATGTGACATGCAATAGCTTTAAAGGCTAGTACAGAGATACAAAACTTTGTGGGGTAGAAAACAGGAGGAGCTGGAAGGCACTGTGCAGCTACAATCTAATCGCTGGCACTCCAATGTGGTGGGACCAATCACTCGACTGGAGCTCGGCAGCCAACGGCTATAAACCGTTCAGAAGGGACAGGCAAGGACAGAGGGGAGGGGAGTTGCTCTCCATGTAGAAAAATGGATTGACTGCACAGAGCTGCCTTTCACAAACAGCAATGAACAGGTTGAGAGCCTAGGAGTAAAAATTAGGGGCCAAGACAACAAAGGAAACCTTGCAGTTGGTGTTTACTGCAGGCCACCTGAGTAAGGGCAAAGGGGAGCCTGTTGACAAAGTGTTCTTACTTTGACTAGAGGAAACACTGTGCTCACATGCTCTGCTCCTGGTGGAGCACTCCAATCACCCTGAGAGCTCCTGGAAAAGCAGAACAGCAAGCTGTAAGCAATCCAGGAGACTCTTGGAGTGTGTCAAGAATAATTTCTTAATCTAGGTGATAGACAGCCCGACCAGAGAAGAAACGTCACTAGATCTGTTGCGTACCAACACAGACTAACTAACGAGAGACAACAAGATTGGTGGCAGCCTGGGCTGCAGTGATCACACCCTGGTGGAATTCAGAGTCTTGAGGGTTATGGGCCGATGAAGAGTAGAGTCAGGATGCTGAATTTTAGGAGAGAAAAATTCCATTGGTTCAAGGAATTAGTGGATGTGACCCTCTGTGAAACAGCCCTCAGGGATAAAGGAGCTGAACAGCTTTTTAGAGACATTTATCTTAGAGCACGAGAGCTTTTGATTCCCATGTGTAAGAAATCAGGAAAGGAAGGCAGGAGACTAACACGGCAGAGTAAGGACCTCCTTGTCGAACTAAAGTGTAAGAAGGCAATGCACAGGCAGTGGAACCACATCCCATAACAGACCTGCACTCTGCATCCCGCTTAGCTACACACCTGCTCATCTCTAGAAATACTAACTTTTCCATACATGTGTAGACACACATATACACATGTCAGCTCTTAAGACCAAATAGCAAATTGATTTTATGCCTGAGAAGAAAACTTACAAATTCAAATCCTATGAATGGGTGATGTGTTGCCTTTCTGGCTAAGTAAATAGCCTGAAAAAGTGCTCTCAGGAAGCATGAATTTGCAGCGTCCCCTTTTTATTTCACTGAGATGTTAATTCTGCAGTCTAAATTTAATACTTTATTATCATTATAGGAATTGCCATCATGCAGGAAGCAAAGGCACTTTCAGAATTTCCCTAAGCATCAAAAAATAAATCTGTGTAGAAATTAAACAGCCCAGTATGTCCTCATGTGCAAGGCGAAACACCAGACTAATTGACCTGAAAAGTATCAGGAACCAGTGCAATGACCAGTACACGAAAGGGCCTAAATAGGGCTGGATATGACAAAACAGAAAGCCATGTCAGATGTATCCCATGGTGGCTGACATGAACACTGCTGTCCCAGGAGATGAGTGCATGGTGAGCAGCCAGCAAGAAGATTACTCAGGAGCATCTCATGTGGCTGAGTCTCAAATAGAACTTTTCCAGCACTTGATGATACTATTGTTCGTGGTTCCTCAGTAGTTCCGTCCCAGACATTTCTGTTTTAACAGTAAATCCGAAAGTGTAAAATGAAGTGTGTGCCTCTCTGGCCCACTGGCAGAGCCCATTCCAGCAGATGGGGCCCCCTCATCCCAGAAACACCTGAAGGTGAGAAATGTTTTGCTGCTCTCCCAGACATTGTTGGAGGTAGGACAGCCTCCAGCTAGAAAATGTAGAGCTTTATGGTTGTCCCAACATTTTCCTGTCAGCACCTTTATGTTCTATTTCATATAAATATCCACAATCTCTTGAACTGAAAAGTCAACCGCTTTTTGAAGAGTCTGTATGTTTTGGAGAACAATGTAGAGTTCTGAGTCTTCGTGACACACTGAGCTTTGGGGTGTGGTGGGGGTGGTGACACCCAGCTAGGAGGGACTTGTGGATTTCGTGGACTGACATTTTTCCAACAGGAGAATAAAAGAGTGGGAAAAAACACAGAGAGGGGAAGAAAAAGGGTCAAGCTATTATTGATATGTACAACAGTTAATTAAAAAAAAGAAATAGGATGCCTGTACGAGCCATGGAGCTACTGCCCACACACGGAGCCACAGGGTGATGTGCGGTAGACCGAACACAGGATCTCTCAGAAAATAATTGGCTATGTAGCAGCCTTGCTGAAGATGGGCCTTCTCTTGCTTGTTTTTTTTCCCCCTCACACACCACAAACATGGCTCAGTAGAAGCATTTTGAAATACAAACACGCAGAGAAGTACTTCATGCTGTTTTGCTTGCCCTTCCCAACCCCCATAAATTTATGCTCATGTAATTACTGCTGTTTTCCTACTGATAGTGAGTTAAAAATACCACACACCCCAAATTAGAACTACTTTTGCTTTTTTGTTAAATCCATGCAGTTGCTACAGAACAAAATGTTGTGATGAGCCACATGAGATCTCTTTTGTCTGCACTAGTCAGGACAGGAGACAGCAACACCACAGCAAAAAAAAAAAACCCCACCGAAAGCATGGCATGCACAGACCAAGACAAAGCTGATGGTGTTAGGAAGCCATCGATCCTGTATTCCATGTGTTTGCTTCATCTGCTCCTTGTTTCTACAGTGGGAATGGGTTTGTGCCAGGACCTGTTCTATCAGAGCTTGCATTTAGAGAAAATGTAAAATATTTCTCTCTATCCAAATACCTAATTTGTACTTCAACATGCCCCTAACTTAGCTAAAATGTAAAATATTTCTGTTATTTAGATAAAAAGGAAAATAAAATGTAAAACATTTCTGTTCTATGCACATCCCTAATTTATACTCCAAGATGTCCCTTGCTTACAAGGAATTACTTATCATTGATGTAGCAGTTATTTTGATAGTGGAAAAATGGACGTCACCTTGTGAATAATCTGAGTCACATGAAATTAATCTAGTATTAAATAAACAACAACAACTACAACCACTACAACAACAATTTTTCAGCTTATATTCAGGTTGTAAAATCTTTGTCATAGGAGCCATCTGTTTATGACACACAAATACTGTATTTGCTGTTAGGACTTCTGAACCTCTATTTTTAAAAGGTTTGTGGAAGGACCTGTCTGGAAATTGCAAAAGGTCAACCCCCTGCCAAGCTTCCCAGTGCCTGTATGAGATGGGAAAGTCAGGACATGAACACAGTTTCCCCTTCACTTCTGACAGGTTTCTTTAAGGCAATAACATAGCATGAAAACCCACCCCGAAGTGGTACCGTATTTTGAGTGTTTGTATCATGACACAGAGATTTTGTTTTGTTGTTGTTGTTTTTTGGGGTTTTTTGGTGTGGTTTTGTTTCTGTTTGATTGTTTACTTTTTGTTTGGTTGGTTTTCTTTTATCCTATTTCTTTCTTTAATTAACTGTTGCACATTTCAATAATAGCTTGACCCTTTTTCTTCCCCTCTCTGTGTTTTTTCCCACATAAAATTTTTTCACATACACCTCATTTATGAGACCAGGCGAAGCTTCAGCTGGTAACCGGTGAATGCAGATACTGCATTAGAGAAATAGAACAAATGCAAAGCTGCATCCCTCCTAATATCATTTCTGACTTTTAGAGCAGCAGAGACAATGCCTGAACACGAACATGCCCCTACCCATCGCACTGCCTGACTTGTCACTTAGTTAAAGGCCAGGATAAGCAGACATAGATTGGGGTTTTTTTTGAGGTATTTAAATGCCAAGACATAATCAAGCTCCCAGAAGGATTTTCAACAGTAATTAGGAACCCAAGTTCTGGGTAGTCCACCAGTTCTTCTCAAAATCCTGTATGGTATCAAATTAACTGCCTCCTTGAACAGCTAAACACCTCTGTTCCCTTGTGCTGCTTCTGCAAGGGACCATCCTCTCTGATTTCAGCACAGCAAAGACTTTGCTACAAAAAGTTGTGAAATTTCTTCTCACCCTCTGGTTCGCCTAGCTCCCCTCAAAAAGGGAAAGCTCATCCTTCTTAATGAAAATATGGCTATGCGGGTCCTCGCCGTACAGAGAACAGTTTGCTTTGATCTGACAGAGGTTTACTTGCTGCTGATTTCACTGCAATGCCTCTCTGATCTGGTAGTGCAGATTAGCAGGGGTTTTTTTCTGGGTAGAAATCCCCCTCAGATTGGTAGATGATGCAAAGGTTGCAGCATCCACCTCAGTCCCATCAGACACTGATGGGCCAAACGCTGGCCTCTATTTACACATCTCTGTTGATAAAAATTGGGCTGCCTGTGTGGGATCTCGGGACTGCTGCTTGTATATATTTAGTCCTCAGAAACACGATACCAATATATTGCACAAAGACTGCAAAAGAATCATACAGATTTTTTTTTTTTGTTTTTACTTTATAGAAGAAAATGTTCCCTTGATGTGATAAATACTGAACATGACTTTTGCTCATGCTTCAAATAGCAGATTACTTAATCATCTACTATTTAAATACCTATTTGTTTTGCTGTGAAGTGAAACTTTTGAGCAAGATCGTATTACATGTAAAGCAGCTTCCTGCATCCTTAAATATTAATCCTCAAGTCAAAACAGATCGAAGGTAGTCCCAGGTCACTTTAAATAAGCCTAAGCTGCTCCGTCCCACTTGCTAGTATCCCACATTACACGTTCCTCACCCTGACTTTGTGCCAACACTAACATTTTTGCAGCCCGTGGATGACCTTGGCGGAAGGCTGGGGATGGGGAGGTGAGCTGGGAGGGACCCACTCCTGGGGGGCACAGGGGCAACTGCCAGCCGGTGGGAGCAGGGACAGGGCTGGAAAACATGACCAGCCCTGCAGGCAGAGGGTCTTCCAAGCACCTGTGAGTCCCAAGACAGAGATGATGGGAAGTGTTAAGGGGGCAGCTGTGAACTGAGAGAAGACCCTGGAAAGGGAAAGACGGGGAAATAGGGGTGGTGAGGAGCGGAAAGGGCGGAAGGCCAGAGGTCTGTGCGAGAAACAGGGATGTGAAAGGAAAGGGCAGGAGCAGGAGAGTGACAGGGAGGAAGCCCTAGGAAGGCAGGGGAGGAGAAAGGCTGGGGCTGGGGTGTGCGGGCACAGGTAGGCAACTGGGCGACGAAGCCGAGACGGGAGGGACCCAAGACAGAGCGAGTGACGCGAGGTGTGCTTCCCCGCGCCCCGTGCCTGGTACGGCCGGCACCGGCAGCTCCGGGCGACGCCGGGCAAAGGCCTGCCCTACCCGGGAGCCCGTCCGCCAGCCTCCGAGGTGCGGCCGTTGCGGGGCGGTTATGGACGGGCGGGCGGGCGGCAGTTCTGGTCAAGGGCACCCCACCGAAGACGTTTTGGTAAACGGGCTTTCCTCGGCCAAGAACGACCGGCCGGAGTAGCGAGATCTCGCTGCTGCTGCAGCGGAGAGGGCAGCGGTGCGGGGGAGGCTGTTCCCGGGAAGGAGCCGCCGCGCCTCCCCCAGGGCACGGCAACGGGCTGCAACCGGGATTCGCAAGAACCAGTGCAGCCCCACAGCTTCCGCCCGGGACCCCACGGGCCGCGCCCCGCTGCGGCCGCCGGCGGGAGGGAGGGCATGGGAGGGCACGGGAGGTGGCGCAGGACCCGCCGCTGCCGGCTGCCCCACGGACGCCGCACCAGGAGCTGGGCGCCAGGCGCTGGACGCCGCCGCTGACGCCGCTGACGCCGCCGCCGCCGCCGGGGGCCGAGCGAACCGCGCTCCACCCGCCCGCGCTGCCCGCCTCGGGGCGGGGCCGGGGCCGCCCCCCTCCCTCTCCCCGCAGCGCATTCGCCGCGGGGGCCCCCTCTCCGGTGACGTCACCGCTGTCTAAAAAAGCAGCCCGGCAGGCAGGGAGGGCAGCGAGCGGGCAGCCGCTGGAGCAGGACGCGTCCGGCCGCCGCCGACATGGTGTCCCCCGTCACCGTGGTGAGTGCGGGACCCGCGCACCCTCCCTGGGCTGTACTCCTCCCTACCCCCTCCCCTCCCCGCCGGTCTGCTCCCTACCCGGTCCCCGAGGCGGTGGGTGCTCCGCTCCGCTGCCGCCGCCTCTCTCGCCGCTGCCGCCGCCTCCCGCGCGCGCCCGGGGCGCGAGGCAGCGACCGCCGGCGGAGTCCCCCCGGCGCTCCGACTGTCGCTTCGGCGGTGCCGCGGCTCCCGGGCCGCTCTCCGCCTCTTCCTCCCCTGGCCATCGGTATCGTCAGAAACACGGGCACCGCTCGCGCCGTACGCTGCCGCCGGAGCCCCGCCGGCCCGCGGCCGGCCCCGCTGCAGCGCTCGGGAGCATCCCGCTGCCCTGGCCGGCCCCGCGCCTCAGCTCTGCCGGCCAGGCGACCGCTTGGCCGGGCCACCGCGGCGGGCAGACCCTTCCATAGGCTGGGCGATCTCCCTCCCAGACCTCGTCGCCCCTGACAAGCCGCGCTGGCGCTTTCACCATCCAACGACACGCGACGGGGATGGTGTCACCTGCCTGTCTCACGAGGCTGTCACGATGCTTAATTAACATAAGCAGTAATAAGGTAGCGAGTCGCGCTGTCAATAGGTGACGTAGCAGCACAGCTGGACTGAGGGAGCGCAGCTGGTCACTGGAGTAGCCGCGGCTCCCGGCGGCAATGCCAGGGCCGGGTCCTGCCGCTGCAGGTGAGAGGGGGGTGTTTCAGAGCCGAAGGAGGACAGAACGCTTCCAGCCACAACAGCGAGACGCTGCGCGGCCGGATACGCTACTTTGCGTGCTCTCCTCGCTGGAAAGCGCGGCCGGTCCGAGCGCACCATCAGACTGACGCAGGCTGCAACAACAGCGGGCTGCTGGTGCCAGGGTTGCCTGGTGCTTTCGCCGCATCTCTGAACACCTATTGCTGGTATCCGGTCGATCAGTTATCATCCTGTTCTGACATATTTTGGTTAATGGCCAGTCTGTTGCATTCCTTCTTGCAGGCAGAGTTCCCATCCTTCTCCCGGCCTTGACTCGCAAAGCCAGGGTTCAAAACTTCTAAATTGCTTTGCCAGCTCTGCGCAGCAATTTGTATTGTCTGAAGCATCAGATGAATTTTCCCCCAGTTATTAACATGTATCTGGTAAGTTCATCAGCAGCCTGGGGGTGACTTTTATCTTTAGAGACAGAGGGAAGTGGCTTGTACATTATGTCACTGTAGTGCCAATATTTTGTGTATTTGTGCGCGTGCATTTCAAAAACAACCACAAAGGTTTGGTATCTTTGTTCTTCTGTGCCGTAAGCTAAATTCACCGTTAAGTGATGCTCTTGGTTACAGTGAACTGTGCACATGTCCTTTGGAAGTAAAAATCTTCTGTTGGGATGATACTGGAATGGCTCAAAACCTGGCAGAGTTTGTTTCAGGATTCACAGGAGGCAGTACTTGGCTGTTAAGGCCAGTGAATCAGGGTGGTCTTCCAGAGGATGTTTCAACCGCGCTTTGAGAGGATGCAGTGACTAATGCATACATAGGTGCTGGGAAGGGTGCATGTAGCTCCAACTGGCAAGGTTCATCTACACCCAAAATTACACTCTAGGAAGGCAACTTGGAAAGGAAAGTGAAAATAGACCTTGCTTTCTTCACTTGCCCTGTTGACATGTAGCAAAGCATGTTTCTGCTCTGGCTTCATCTCTGACATATGGACTCTTTGCTTCCCCAAAGGCACCTAACACAGGTGTGAAGCTGCGGAGAGTGGGCGGGACGGTGAGAGCAGAAGCTGTGACCAGAGCTGCAACTGTTTACCACTGCTGTAGAGATGGGCAGGGAGGGTGTCTGATCTTCCAAAGAGCTCAGAAAGAAAGAGCTGCAAGCCTTCAGTCTGCCAAGGAGCAGTTCTTTACACAGCATCTTCAGGGGGTTTGCAGGTCGTTGTTCCTCCAAAGGAGCGCACGGCAGTGGCTGTGCTGTGGCTGACGCGGTTGTTGTGCAGTAGCATGTGCTGCCTGGGAGCACAGTGTGGCCCTTGCACAGCTGGAGCTGTGACAGGGGGTGAGAAGCCACTGGGCTGCCTTCAGGAAATGGCTTGCTGCAGGGAGCAGCAGTGGGCAGTCAGTCTGGCCAGAGCTAGGTGCTACCCCTGGGGCCCAGGCCTTATCTCTGTACCACGCTGCCTTTTGCTGCATAGACAGACCAGGTGTTTGGAGCCAGCATGGCTATCGCTGCTGTGACACATGATGGGGACGCTCTCTGTGGGGGCAGAGGCAGAATCAAATTAGCCAGAGGAACTGATTTGCCCACAGTGTGTGTCGTCTCCCTGTACATTGCAGCATCAGCCTCAGAGGGGAGGACCCTAGAAGAGCACAGCTGAGAGTGACATGATTTTGCTTCCCGTTTTCAAAGCAGCGGCCTCTGTACATCAGTGCAGCAGATGGCCCTGGCTGCTTACACACAACTTGCTCTCCTGTGTCTGCCCCTCTTTCCTTTAGGACACAATTGTAACAAGAGTCAGAAATGCTGAGCTCCGGGTCTGCTGTACAGCCGATAGCTGGAAGAAACCATGCAAGGAGGAAGGCACTGCGGAGGGGAAGCTAGGGAGAGATGTGGCTAGGGCTGCTGCGTGCTGGCTGCCAGGTGTCACCGTGGCCTGGGGGTGATGGCAGGGAGAGGCCGCGGCACTGTGCAGAGCTACCCAAGCTGTTTGCTCTGGTGCTGCTCAATCGGATGTGCTGAGGGGGGAGCATGCCCACAAATGAACAAGTCTGGGGCCAAAATACCTTTTAATGTATTGTGCCAGGTCCTCAGCTGGGATAAAGCTCCGGGGTCCCACTGATGCCAGTCTATACTTGCATGGTGCTAGGCTGTGGCAGGGAAAATGCATTTGTCTGCCAGTCCTGTTCTAGCTGGTGAACAATGCTTACTCTGGTTGGAAGTCACCTTGAAGAGAAGCTTTCAGTGCTTACTCTGCTAGGCAAGCAGGAGCATCCTGCTTAAAAATTACTATTCTTGATACTGCTCTGCTGAAGAGCTGCTTTTTTTTCTGCATAGAGCTGTGTGGGCCGAGAGTCTGAGGTTGGAGAGCAGTATTAAATAGCACATTTGCTTTGTGGATATGCAAGGTTTAATTCCCTTCTTGTTCAGTCATAAATGGTCCCATCTTAAGAAAAGTCCTTTCTGAGACTGCCTCATTAGTGATTTTTGTCCAGCTTCTGTTTTATTTTGCTATTGGTTAAGCAGTCTTTAGCATGAACTTCTGTGAGACTGGGAGATAGCACTTGCCCTAGGGACCTTCCTGCCCAGCAGGCACCATGATTGCAGGGGCCACAAGTGTGCAGGAGATGACTCTGGAGACACACAGTCATTCTGGCATTTCCATAACACTCCTTGCTCAAAGCGACCCTGTTTTTCCCCTAATTTTAGGGCTAAACTTAGTACAGGGCTTTACACCACCTGGAGGAAAACAGGGCATGGGAAATGTAAGGACATTAATTGGCTGAGAATAGGTCTCCTTCGGGGCGCAGGTTCAGATGATATAGAATCATGGAATTGTCAGAGTTGGAAGGGACCTTAAAGATCATTCAGTTCCAACCCCCCTGCCATGGGCAGGGACACCTCCCACTAGAGCAGGTTGCTCAGAGCCCCATCTAGCCTGGGCTCAAACACTTCCGAGGATGGGGCTTCCACCACCTCTCTGGGCAACCTGTTCCAGTGTCTCACCACCCTCATGGGGAAGAAATTCTTCCTAATGTCCAACCTGAATCCACCTATCTCTAGTTTTAATCCATTCCCTCTAGTCCTATCACTGCCCGACAACCTAAAAAGTCCCTCCCCAGCTTTCTTGTAGCCCCCTTCAGATACTGGAAGGCCACAGTAGGGTTCCCTGGAGCCTTCTTTTTTCTAGACTGAATAACCCCAACTTTCTCAGTCTGTCCTCATAGGAGAGGTGCTCCAACCCTCTGATCATCCTCGTGGCCCTTCTCTGGACACGTTCCAGCACGTCCATGTCCTTCCTGTAATAGGGGCTCCAGAACTGGATGCAGTGCTCCAGGTGAGGTCTTGCGAGAGTGGAGTAGAGGGGGAGAATCCCCTCCCTCGACCTGCTGGCCACACTTCTCTTGATGCAGCCCAGGATATGATTGACCCTCTGGGCTGTGAGAGCACACTGATGGCTCATGTTGAGCTTCTCATCCACCAGCACTCCCAGGTCCTTTTCTTCATGGCTGCTCTCAAGCCAGTCACTGCCCAGCCTATACTGGTGCTTGGGATTGCTCCAACCCAGATGGAGGACCTTGCGTTTGGCCTTGTTGAACTTCATGAGGTTGGCATGGGCCCACCTCTCCAGCCTGTCAACGTCCCTCTGGATGGCATCCCTTCCCTCCAGTGTGTCTTTTTGAGCAGGATGGACTATGGGCTCTCATCCCTACAACATCCCCTCTGCACCTGTCTTGTACTTGGCCTAGCACAGTCCTGTGTTGGAGGAGGAGGTAAAACTCCCTGCTTAGGGGCGATTTTTGCCCAGAAGCCTTAACAATCCCCATCCTTTCCTTTTTGTCCTCTGACGTATTTGCATCTTTAAACAGAGATAGCAGAGATGTTGTTTTGGCTGCATCAAGCAGGTTGAGCTGTCAGCCCCGTCTCTCCGAGGTGGGAAGCAGCCAGCAACCCTCCTGGGAACAGCCCTCATCAACTCCCTGGAGAGATGCAGGATGGCACTGGGGGGAGCATGAAAGTCACTGGCAAAACCTGGGTAAAAAACCTGACAGGTGTGATCTGGAAAACTGTTCACCAGTAACAAATACTGAATCAGGCTGGAGGATTGGGTGGGTACCATTTTTGTTTCTGAAGAGGGGCCAAACCACACCAATCCAGGTGAATACAGAAACCTGATGTAAATGACATTGAGAGGCTCTTGTAGGGCAGTTGTAGCAGTAGTAGGTCCATGCATAGTTTTAAAGGCTTATTACTAGAAAGTGTGCTCCATAATCCTCAAACTGCTCTTGAAAACAAGAAAGCCAGATCACACTTCGAACTATTTCAGCCTTTGCTTCTTAAATAGAGGATGTATTATTTCTGCATTAGAGAGTAAACTGTTAGGAACCACCTAAGTCAGAAGGGTTCATTTTACTTGTTCTCCTTGTTTATATGTGACATTGTTACTTTCATTGTTATCTTCCCCATTGCTTAAATACACCATAAATTGGGATTTTACTATGCAGGAGCCTTGTAAACATGCACATTTATATACCACATAGACAATTATGGAAATATGGCACTTGTATGAAAAACAAGCCAATATAAATGAACTGTAGAAAACATTTCTAAACCTCTGAACTCAATGAAAGGAGGGAAGGAATCATCACCTTAGGTAAACTTAGCAGGAGCTTAGTACCATTTTTATCAGTCACACCTTTTGGGGGAGGCTGAAACGTTTTGGTCCTACTGAGCAAAAAGCTGTCCTGATTTATGCCAGCTAGAGCCCAGGCATAGTGCCACATGCCACAATTTATTTTTTCAGACTGAATTTGTGCCGCCTTGCTATGACATTGACATTCTTTGCTGTAGCTGCTGCTGTGAGAGGGTGGGCTTAGATATGGGTAACTGACATCGGAGGCTAGAAAGTGCAGGCTTTTCTCATCTCTTCCCAGTCCCAGTGTGGTTGCACTAAGCAGTTAGTGCCGATCACTGCTGCAGGCAGTGCTTTAGATTAAAGGCTTCATTAACTCAAGTATATCACTCAAGTCACGCGCTCCTGTTGTTCAAAGTGTGCTTTGTCCATTAAGATTATGGGTCCAGTTCAGAAGCCTGCACTTACACATAATTCCTCTGAATGTATAGAGATGCATTTCTCCTGTTCTCTTTTCCTCTTCAACTATCTTTATCGAAAAATACACTGAGTGCATCAGAAGAGCCAAAGTTATCTTTCTCTCTGGGTAACTGCATAATACTGAGGAAATAATAGCTCCAGTGAAATTAGACTCTTAGAAAAAGACGGCATCTGGAACCAGTCTTCTGCTAGCATGTGGAAACTCTTGCACAGCAGAAAGATTATTAGTTACGTAACTCCCTTCCCTCCCGGAGGCCTAACTGGCTATTATATTAGCACTTAATTTTTCTACTGCCCTTCATGTCACACAATGCCCAACAGATGCATCAGTACAATAGAGATGTAAGTTTTGCTTACTGCAGCACGCCCAAAGTGAAGGTGATGGGTGCTGCTTCTTTTAGCCTGCTTGTGCCCTTCCTATAGTCATTTCTTATACTGCTATAATGAAAATAGCATTAAGCTAATGACAGGTTTTTGAATAATGAGTGTGTCAGTCTAGAGAATCCCTCCATGTACTGCTGAACGTTAACAAGCATCCAGGTGACATGGAGGTGAAAACTGTACTTAGGAGATTACACATCACCAGAGCTGAAAGGTTGTAGATGGGGTGGGCAAGAGTTTTCCTGGAAGATTTCAAGTGTGCTGGGGTGGGAAGGATTTCAGATACCTGCAGAGAGACCGAGGGCTCACACTACAGCCTCTGACCCAGAACTGCACAGGGTGCCGTTTCTTTCTGGGTAAATGGAACTTACCATAGCATCATAGAATGGTTTGGGTTGGAAGGGTCCTTTAAAGGTCATCCCTTGTGTCTTGTGTTAATTTAATGTTGTAGGCTGACTTTTGTGTTGCAAATCTTCCTGTTAATGAGGATGGTGGCTGATTTGATTCACCTTGTTCTGAGCTTATAGAAATGCCTTGTTCCTACCAGCTGCCTACACTTTCCCCCAAAAACTAATTCCTGTAGATTATTGGCAAAACACGTACTCTCCAAGACTAAGGGGAGGTGACACGAGCCATGTTACTGGATTGGCTTTGGGACTTCTGTCAAGTTTGAATGGTGAGGATTTTTGTGCCTTTCACCAGACGCTAGGTTTGGAGACAGATATGGTGGCAGTCAACAGCAGGCATTAAATTTCCAATTATGCTTCAAAATGAGTGCATTTCTGCTAGCTGCAAGTAGCTTCTGATTGAATTGTTTCTTGAGATGGAGGCTAAGTTTGACATTAAGCCAGCTGCATGTTTTTCAGCACGTGCTAGACACACCGGGCAAATCCTCAGCCTTAAGTGAGCCAGCTGAGACCATAGCTTGGCTCCTGTATCCATATTTGCTTGTGTGTTTTGGGTTTGTTATGGCAGAAATCAGAGCCAGCCAGAGTGCTTGGATAGCAGTGTTGACTTGTGGTCTACTGCAAGAGAAACTAAGCAAGTTGCATGGATTTTCTCTGCAACCCTGATACAAAAGGAGCGTGATGACAAATTTATCAGTTAATTGACATTTCTGAAATTTCCACTGGCTAATGTCTCATGCATCTGTGGACTTGCACCCTCAATATAAAGGGCATAACACCAGTAAGCAGCTGCAGGCTCATTTTTGAGCGCGGTCCACATTTGTATATGCAGCCTGATTACAGCAGGGATTTTGCAAGTGAAGCCCTTGTGTTAGTGTGAAACCTGGGCGTGTGTGGGTTAGCGTTTGCGCAGGTTAGCATTTGCAGCTGCTCACTCCACTTCTGCTGAGACTGGCTGGTAAAGTCCAACTTACCTTCACGTAATTTATGTCTGATACTGACTTGCCCAGGTCACATCTGAGCACAAAGATACTGTAAATAAAATCTGTGACTCCACTGTCATGCTTTGACCTTACATTTGCCTGTCTCTTGTAGCATATTGGTCCCATCATAGCATGAGGAGGGCTACTGCTTGTTTATAAGGTACCAGAGTAGCACCTCTCCAAACACACATCTAAATACACCTGTCAAGAGCCACCTGCCTTCTCTGCTATGCTAACGGCTCTTTAGCCATTACCATAAAGGGCTGTGGCAGCACCAGTGCCTGCAACACTCATTTAGACCTGCATTATTCCCCACAGACTGTAGGTTAAATAAAGTCTTCACTGCTGAAGAAGTTGTTTCTGAATGGATGGGCCTCCCTTCCCTCCCAAACACCAATTCCTACCCACAAAGCAGCATGTGGCAGGGTGCCTGTTGCCAAGTGCCCATTTCCCCCGAGCACTCATTCTTCCGTGCTGCAGCCAAACGACAGGGTGGCTGGGGCCCTCCAACCAGTACAGAAATGCTGCAGTGAGTTGTGGGGCACAAGTAAGGCTGGAGACAGGGCAGTGAAGGCAAAAGGGGGATTTGAAATCTGGAGCCTTTGCTCTGTGTGCAGATCCCTCACTGTTGTTACCTAGATGCTCAGCCTGCCTTTGGTGCTGACAAGGACAGAACTGACAGGTGTCCATGGGGCATTTTATTTTGGGTCTACACCCATCTCAGAGGGACTGGAGAGAAGCCCCAGTCTTGCCAGACAGCTTGTGAGGCAGATGTCAGTGTATGGCACTTGTCTGCAGCCATGGGCCTTGCAAGGGAGTGCTGCTTTCTGCTGTGGTCCTGTGCCCCACAGCCAGCACGCTGGGCGTACCCATCCCCTCCAAGGTATTAGAGCAACAGAAAACCTAACACTGCTTTTCCCTGGGTAACAGAAATCTGCATTCACTTTCACAGAAGTGTGATATAAATAATGACAAGTCTCCCAAGAACGTGTGCTTGTAGCCTGGAAACCATCCCCAGGATGAGTTGTGGAGACTTTTCCATAAGCAGTAGAAATTTTTTATCTGGATTTTTATTTGGCACAAGCCAAATAACTGCCCCTTCCCATGCTGAGAGAGGAATTGCCTGGGACAGCCACTGACTGTGCATTTGGGGGGGCTGGCTGGCTGGCTCCTGAACTTGCTTGTGGCTTCACAGCATCCTCCTGAGGTCACAGGCAGCACTGGGAGGCACAGCCCCTTCCACCTGATCTCTCTCACTAGGGAGGGGTGCGTGCCCTTGTGGTGGCAGTGCTGCAGCCCTGAGGAGCAAAATGAAAAGACCCATTGTGGTTTGGATTTTTAAACATCTGCAAGGGGTTCTTTTGTGAGTGTTACAGCAAAGGAAATGTTCGGAGAGGCTTGCTTTCTGCTACACAAAAATGAAGATCTGGAATCCCAGGAGGGAAAAGCAATCTTTGCTCTGAGATAAGATGCTGGCAGGCAAACCCTATTTTGTGCTTCATTTCTGAGAGCCAATGGACTACGCTGAAAGTGTTAGTCTGTGACAGCTCCTACAGCCCTGGAGAGGCCTTTGAAAATTCTTGACTGGTTTAACATTGCTGGTCACTGACAATGGTAGATTGCTGACCGTACTCAGAAGGCAAACTCCAAAACTGCTGACAGCTACAGGGTTGCTACAGATACAGCAGGTTAAGAAAAGGTCTTTAAAATAGCCCTGCTTGTGGTCCTGTGCCAGTCTGGTGGACAGGCTGCCTGGTACTGCTCATCTCCCTGACCACTGCACAAGGATTCACGGTTCTAGCTATTCTGTTGCCCTCTGGAGAATGCCACAAAGCTTGACTGACGCTTCTCTCTTTTAGCTTCCTGAGTCACATATCTAAATATCCTTCATACATTGTGTGTTCAGTGTAGTTTTGTCCTAAAATGGATCCTAGACAATCCCCTTCAGAAATTGACTCCCATCCCAGAGATGATAGGGAGATGGTAGGTCCCAGCATGCCTAAGGTAAAGCCCTGGGCAGCACAGACTTGTCTGCAGCAGCGTCTGCAGCCAGGGACAGACAGCAGTCTGTGGTGGAGAAGTCACACTCGGAGAGCAAACGTCAGCAGAGAGGCCTTTGCAATGGCCGCGCCTGCAGGCTCGCATGGTTGGCGCTCCCGGGCGCAATGAGCCTCGCTCACGTGCTGCCCAGCTGGCTTGGCACAGCGTGCCCGCTTCTCCAGGCTCGCCTCCTGCCGCTCGGCCGGGTGGCCGTGCCCTGGCCCCGCTGGGCCGGGCGTGCTGCCGCGCTGCAGGGGCTCCAGCTGCGGCTGCCCTGGGAGAGGCTGGTGCGGGCACACCTCGCCCGCTGCAGGTAGCACGTGCCCGGCGCCTGCGGGGAAGCTGCCGCTCCAAACTTCCTCCCTCCTTTCTGCATCTGGGGGGAGTATGCTTGTCTGGAAGATTTTAACCTCGGTGCTGGCAGGTTTTCATCCCCGTGATTAATCCGGAGATTAGGTTGAATGTTGATGTGACAGCAAATTGGTCAGGATTTTGTCTTGGAAATGAAAATTCTTGTTGTGATTCTTGTTTCTGTGTGCAGCTGTGTGGAGAGCAGCCCAGCCCCACACAGGAGTCCTTGCTGGATGCCAGTTTGATTAATGCTCACCCACTGCCTGCTCCTCTGTGCCCCCACCAAAGGCCCACTTTTCCCATGCCAAGAACTGAGCAGCAATATAGCTGAGTTCACCACCCAAGGACTGTGAGGGCCCGTGCCAAAGTTTTAATTGTATTTTTCTGGCAAATAGCCATAGCTTGGTCTTAAGAAAAAGAAGTAGAATATTTTTAGCTTTCAACTCTGTGTCAGTCCATTGTGGAGCAAGGCTGGGAAGTGCAGCTGATGCTTACTATGCTTAACTGGGGGGAGGAAGAGAGTACACAGGCTACTAGGGCAGAGGAATTGATGAGAGAAGTCAACAAACCAGCCTTATTTTGCAGGAGCAGTTGAAGAGACCTTGGGGGTGGGACAGCTGCCTTGGACCCACTGCTCCTGCCACAACTGGCAGAGCTGGGAGGATGGTCCTTTTGCACGTGGGAAGCATTTGGGCCGAGCCCTGTTACTGCTGGCTTGCGCTGAATGACAGAGGCTCTCCTGTCAGACAAACCCATGATATTTTTGGCCACTCTCTTGCAAACAGGTCTGGCTGGACAGCCAAGCATGATCCAAATTTTGCTGCCTTCCCCTTGTTGGAGAAACAGAGGCCCTGAGTTGAGCTGAGGGGTGGCAGTAGCTCCAATATAGCATCATAAAGCCTGGCAAAATACACTGCATGGCAGAAGCACGATGGAGACTGAGGATTATCAGCACACATGTTCTCCCAAAAGCAAATCACGTACCATCTTCAGGGTGATTGATCAGCTATTTTACAAGTCCATTTTAGAAGGACCCTCTATGCTCTTGTCTCCACTTGAAAGGAGGAGGGTTTATCTATCACCCTGAAATTCCTGCAGCATGCAGAGCCTGTTTGGGAGCCATCTGCCTTGGATGCCTGGCCCTTGGCATCTCTAACACAAACATAAACCCTCTTATTAATTGCACAAATATGTTGCACCAACACAGTATTCCAGGCAGGTTGATTGGCTCGGGAACAACTTGGGGCAAGTACGAGCCAGTGCCTTCCTTGACAGAAGGCAATTGGTTCTCCCTCAGGAGCATATTTACTCCTGCAGGAGAGCAGAGGTTTGCACTTACCTATACTCACAAGAGTGTACCAGTTAGGGCTGTCCCAGACAGCCCCAATATTTCAGCAATGATGTGGAGTGAAAATCCCCTTTACATCTCACATGTTTACTCCCCTCTGTCCCCTGCAATCCACCCAGTATAAGGAAGATGTAAATGTTGAATCTGGGTACCAAACAGCTGAATCCTTCCTATTACACACACATCTGGCCCCTGCCTAAAAATTCCCTCTTTTATATCAGTTTCAGTGTGTACACATTCAGAAGGCTTGATGTTGCACCATCTGAGCAAAGGTAGGAATGTGGAAGCAAGGCCAGGAGGACGGATGGTGGCTTTGCAGTCAGCTGCTGTGGGCTGGTGGCCAGGAATTGCTCAGCACTGCTGTGTTCCTCCTTGGTTCAGCAAAAGCTGGTCACTGAAATCTGGGAAAAATCATCTGCCTCTGGCTAGGATCTGTGCACACACAGGTTTCTCCTTGTGGTCTGCTCATTTTGTTTAAGCACAAAGATGCATTTTCCGTAGGCTTAGCCTGACGAGGAATTGTGTTGGTTCCCTGTTGCTCCATAGATGAGAGCCTGTTGCACATACAGAGCTTGTGGTCCATCCCCAGGCTGAAGCAGCTCTCCGTCTGTGACTCAGGATCATCAGTGTCTTGCAAGGAGCCACATATTCTATGGAATGAGAAACAAGAACCATGGGCTTGCAGTGGCAGTATAATACATGTCAACAAAGTCACATAAATATTGGTGCATAACTGGGGGTGAGAGCTCTTGTCACAGTAGGGCAGAACCAAGGCAGGATCCACAATGCAGAATGTCAAAAACCAGGAGAAACTGCTCGGCACAAAATGGTGCTTGGCCAGCCAAGGCTGCTGGGAGGGATGGGTGGAGGACAACGGCCCAGCTTTTCTTGGCCTGTGCGCACAGTTGTGCTCAAGTGTTGCTCAGTGGAATATCTGGGGTATTATTTTTAAAACACTTCCCCTGGAAAGCAGCATTTTGCAGCCCAGTGGGCATAAGCCACATCCCCACAGCAGCCTGGCACGCAGCTGGTATCCGGAAGAGGCTGTACACTCATTTTTGGTGCAGGACAATTTAGGGGACTTGTGGAGAGAAGAGCATTATTTGATACTTCATGTTACTTCCTGGGACCAGTGCAGGGCTTAGGAACAGTGAACTTTGTCCAGCTTTAGAATTTCAAAGCACCAAGATTCTGATGTTCTATACCTCAGGTGCAAGAGGTCTCCTTCCCTGTGACAGCTGGATTTTCTTCGTCCTAATTGTGATGTAGTTACAGACAACAGACTCCAAAATATTAAAGACAATCAGGACACTGGTTTACAAATGTAGCTGCACCTCTGTAGATGTGGCTTATTGTAGGATAGGGGAGCTAGCTGTAAATTTTCTGGCTCAGGTATGTGCCTGAATCAGTCAGCACAGGCCATCTGTGGTGTAGAGCAGCAGCAAAGATGTTCCCCAAGTCATACCCCATAGTGAATACTGGTCTGAGCAGATGTGAATCCTGAGTATCTCCCAGTACTGCATAGCAGGGAAGTGCAAGAAGAGATCATCCAGTAGGGACCCCTGGGCTCTTGGTGAGTCACCAGTAACTAATTTACAGCTACAGCTTAGGAGCTGTTGTACGAAGCTTTTGGTCATCTTTGCGTGCTACATCTTGTATGTGTTTTGCACACTGAGAACTTTTTGTCAGTCCTTATTACCCAGAGTTACTTATTCTGGTCTGCCACTTCTGTAACTGTATTTCTCCACTGACTGGCCTAACCTCTCAGGGTGTCATGGTTGGAATGCTTATGTGATAGCATCGTCTGTCAGTACTGAACAAACAGCAACAAGGAAACGAGCAGTATTTCAAACTGTAGCAGAATGAGAACGGACAAACCAAGAAGGGATACCGTAAACCTTTGAACCTGTAACAGGGAGGTGGATATCCAAGCCCTGAGCCTCCAGAGAGCTGCATGTGGCAATACCAGGTTCTGTTTGAAGATCACAGAACCATAGAATGTTTGAGGTTGGAAGGGACCTCTGGAGACCATCTGTCCCAAAATCTCTTGGTGAGAGGCAGGACAAAACTTCTTACTGTGCTTAAGTCTTGGAGGGTTTAATTTGATTTGGTTGGATACGGATAATTTAGTAAGTGATACGTTCGCTGTAATTTCACAAATATAGTGCCTATACAGCAATTTAAACTGATTTTTAAAGTCCCTAAGTAACTTACAAGTTCTGGCAATTGACAAAATGCACTGAATTATTCTCAGATTAGAAATTCTAAACTTGGAAATACTGTCCTGTCATTGTATTCAAGATGTTCCTGGGCTGCATTTCAGCCCAGAGTATACTAGCAGCAGCAGAAGAAAAGAAGTGGGAAGAAAAATGCAATAGAATTTGTAACAGAATGGCAAAACACAGTTTAAAGCTATGAAAATCACATACATTAGCAAACATGACCTAGTCACCTGCATCAAGTGCTTCCTTTTCCAACACCTCAGCACAGCCCCATCTCGTGTTCTGTCCCTGAGACACAAGTGCAAATGAGATGGGTGGTTTGATACAATTTATCCATGCAGCCAATAAATAATGTTCCCTTCCCTGAGGTAAAGGCAAGTCCAGTCATGAATCATGTGCTTGGCTTTCCTCAAGCCACAGCCTCCACTCATGTTGGTACATGGTTCCCTTATACCAGCCATGACTTGTCCTCCAGATGGCAAGTTGCCCCATCACCCCTTCCCAGGCCTTGGCCACACATACAAATGGGGAGAGATCGCCCAGCCTCACTCTCTGGTTGCCTCAGTTCTTCTGGGGAGTCTTCTCCCAAGTATTTCCAGTGCCACACCATCCAGCAGGATGTGCTGCCCAGCCCTCAGCTGCACAGCTGCCTCTGTCTCAGCAAGTGGTGTCCCTCATGGGGCACTCATTTGGGTCACAGCCAGCACAGGGGCTCCACTGAGCTGATTATTTTTTACACTCATAGAATAAGTGTAAAGAAATAAAGTGTTAGTGATGAGAAACCTGTAGCCCTTCTAGATATATGAGGTTATTATTATACAAGGACTCTGTAACTGTAAATTCCAGGGTTATAGGTGAGTAACTGAGATTGGAATCTGACCACTTATGCCTGAAAAATTCCTTAATTATTAGGATGGAATTACTACAAACCATTATTTTAAAATAGTGCTGTCTGGGCTTGGAAAATTCACATTCAGATAGTAAGAAATGGTAATGTTAAGGTTACCAAGCAAAGATAATCTTTCTGCACAAGTGCACATCTTACATTCAGTAAGGCAAGATTCCTGGAGAAAATGACAAGTGTAATTAAAACCTGTCTCATCATGCATGCACACAGGGGAGGGCAAGCTGTGATTTTAATGGCAACTGCTCCTAGCAGGTGTTTTTCTTTTAATATGAGGTATTAAATAAAACTTCTCTGTTTATTAACCCAAATACTCTCCTGTATGCTTCTAACAGTGCCTCTGTGATGTGTTGCAAACAAGGCTGACCTTGAACTCTATCTTTCAGCATGAACTTTTGTCCTCAGAGTACTAAAGTACCTACCTTAGCTGAGACTGTTACAGGGACCTGGAGTACTGTTGATGCTTTCACACGCTGCAGCTCTGAAGGTTGTTTGAAGGTCTCAGGCTCATTACGGAGTGAAGATTCTCCATGACTGGTGGGGGACAGGAGGAAACCCTGCCAGAAGCGTCTCAGTTGTTGCCTGCAACTGAGAGGATGAATGCGATCAGCTACATTTTTAATAAAGAGTCAGAAGGGGAGGAGGCAGAGCTGGAGCTGGACACTGGTTTTGGATAGTCTGAACCTGATGTGTCACTTAGAAGGGCAAGGTGCTGGGTCTGAAGGAGGGGGAAGCTTGGCTCCACTCTCCCCCCTATGAAGCTTGATAGTTCTCAGGTACCTCCCGTTGCTATGAGACTACACAGGCTTTTATGAGTTTTATTTCAAGTTCATTTGTTATTTGCTGCCAGAATTCTCCCAAGGAATGTAGTCAAGAAGTGGGAAATGGTGATTAATTTAGACAACCTAAGTAGAGAACTCACGACAGGCTCCCCATGTAATACAAGCAAGTTAACGGCTTGCTGATGTCCTTTTGTGAGTGAATTGTGTAGCCTGGTTGCTTAATGGAGTGTTTAAAAATTGTGTTGGCAATAGCCTATGAATAATGTATACAGGAATAATGAAATACCTTACTGCTAAGGAACTCCTTATATGCTGGGGAAATTTTTATCAGATGTGAGAACAATTTTGAGAGCACTGTCTTCTTGGGATGCCCTTTATTTATGGTCTTGCTGCTTCAGAGATTGCACTCCCGTTTTTAGATACTGCATGTAAAGATGCCCTCCACTGCCTCTGCTTTCCAGCTTCCCCTGACTCCCTTTGCTTGTGTCTGTAAAAGCTCCTGAATGTTGATGACTTCAGGCTTTATTAGCTAAGTGCTATAAGCATGGAGATACTTGCTGTGGAGTCTTCAGCCATTCTAGGTATCTACGCTGGGGCACGTTGCATCAAATAGAAATGCCCCATGATGCAGGAAGCAAAAATAGGGCCAAGTGATTTGGAAACAGATCAATGTTTCTTTTGCAGGTTTTTGGAGCATGGGTTCCTTGCATGAGATAAGCACCCCAGATGTTCAAATTCTGATGGACTTTGCAGTGTGAACCCAGCTCTGATGCCTCTAAATTCTCCCCCGTGTCCTCTTCCAGTGCATGAGGCTTCTGTGTACTTTGGCCACGAGTATTGTGAAGTTGTTGTGATACTAAGCAACTAAATTTTGCTTTACCAAAGAAATGAGAAGAGTGAGAGTGAACCCCTGCACTGCCTTAGCTGCAGGAGGAAACGGGCCTCTTAAAAGACCCCAGGACATAGCTCAGGCAGGCATGTGAGGTAATCAGAGTCTCTTCCTTTGCTCCTTGCTTTGACTCTCAGCTGCACTCCAGAAGAAAACAAAATCATAGCTTTGTTTCTCACGTGGGGCTTTTTCCCACCTGCGCTAAAATGCAGAAGTATCCCAGGAAGGCAGGCGAACACAACATGTATCTTACCAGAGTCTCAGCTAAGTGTATGTTAAGGGCAGACCCAGCTTGTGGAGTCTGTAGCTCTGCTGTGGCTTTGTTACGAGTAGCCTCCTGCTCACACTGCATTTTTGTGTCTGTGTTTACATAGTAGAGCCCTGAGTCAAAACACTTCCTGCAACGTGGGCAGTTTATTATTAGTGTACTGCTAGAACAAAGCAACATGTGATAATGGTGATATTAGGCAGCTGAGGAAGTGACATTCTCACCTGGGAGCTTGAGGTGATGCGGTTTTGAAGTCATGTGGTGATGCCAACAGCAAGCTCCAGGCAAGAGGCTACAGGGCAGGATAGAGAATGGGATAAAAGAGAGATTGTATCCTCAGGGTGATCTGCAAAGGGCTAAGCAAGAGGATTTGCCAAAATGCAAGGGAAGATTTGCACTTTTATTGCCTTGTTTGCTGCCGGGATATTCCTGGGGAGTGCAGTATTTTTGCAGCTACAGGAAAGGAAGCGTATAAAAGGGGTTAGTCTAAACGTGAGATAGATGGCAAGGACCACCAGAGAAGTTTGACTGATGGCCTAAATGTTTTCAGCAGAAGAAATAAAGAGAAAAGGTATCTAAAACTTCCTCTAGCTCCACCACCCAAACCCTATCCTGCCAGCCAATAAGTGCTTTCAGCAGAGAGGGTGACCAAAGTCTAGGCTGAGGATCATGTCAAGTTCAGCCTTTCTCAGGGTTGCTTCTAGCTGACAGTTTACATTAAAGAGCAGGTTCCAAAGGGAGGAGACAGTTCTGTTATGCAGCTTATTCCATGAATGCTTCTGATAACCGTATTAAATTTTTTTTTTTAATGTCTGTTTCTTTCAGGTGAAGAGTGAAGGCCCCAAACTGGTGCCCTTCTTTAAAGCCACTTGTGTCTATTTTGTCCTCTGGCTGCCAACTTCCAGTCCCTCCTGGTTCAGTGCCCTCATCAAATGTCTGCCCATCTTCTGCCTGTGGGTTTTCCTTCTGGCTCATGGAATTAACTTCTTAGTGTCACACCGGAGTGCCAGCCGCATCCTAGCAGGACTCATATTCTCAGCAGTGGGAGATGCCTTTCTCATCTGGCAGGAGCAGGGCTACTTCATTCATGGTGAGTGCGGTGTCAGTCCTAAAGGGATGCCACAGTGGCTGGCTGTTACCCTCTTTATTTAGTAATGAGTTGCTGAGCCACGTGTTTTGTTTATTCATGTACAGCTTAAGCCTTGGGCAGTGGGAAGCACTCATCCCTTGACTAAAATCCACCATGGTTAGAGGAGTCACGCCATGGATGAGTCTTTCTCTTGAGGTTAGAAAGGTAATTGGGGCAGGTTTTGTTCTCTGGCATGTGATCACAGCTTCTCAGCTGGCTGGAGCTGGGAAGGTGGCATGCACAGAATCCTAGGGGAGAGAAGAAATGCTGGAACAGTTCCTGTGAAGCTATGCAAAGTATCTACCTCCTATCTCTCTGCAGGGAGATCTGTCAGCCCTTTGCCACAAGAATCAGAAATAGGAGACATGGTCCACAGGTCCTCATTGGAGAACAGGTGGAGAGGATCTTATGTTTTTATAGACAAGCCCGTAGCCTGCAGGAGGTGTTTTAAGTGGATGGTAGAAACCAAAGCATCAGAAGTCTTGTCCTGCTTGCAGGTGCATCAGTATGAATCATGCAGCCTGTTGTACAAGACGTGTCTGTTTTGTAAAACACGTAAATGATGGGGAATCAAGGCCAAACCTTACCACAATGGCCTGTCTTCTCTACAGAAAGATCCACATCTCTCAGAGCAGAACAAGCTTGTTTTATTTTGCTAGTTTGCAGTCTAATCATTTAAAGTGATGTTGAACCTGCCTGCAGCAACACTCTCCCTGGCCTTGATTGTCACAAGAAATCAGCAGCAGTTGAGTCTTTCACTAAACTGACTGGTGAGGTTCCTGAGGTTAATTTAACCAGAACAGGGATCTCATGTAACACCCACCATTAACTGGCTGCTGTTGACTGTCCCACTAGAAATTTGATGAGATGAGGGAACTTTCCTGACTTGTGCCTTTATTAGCTCTGAAAGTCAAAGGCTTATTTTCTTCCCCTCTCCTGAGGTCAGTATTTAGCTTTATTCTGGGATTCCCACAAACTCTTTATTTTTGCACATGTGTGCAATGCCAGATATGAAAAGCCAAATGCTCTGAATCTGGTTTTAATCCTTCTTCCCAAGGGCTTATTCCAATCTCATTAAAGGTTCATGTGAGAATTTTTACTGATTTTGGTGGAGTTTAGATTAGGCCCTGAGGACTGGATCTATCTGGCAGACCCTTGGGCATGTTGCTGAGGAGCTCCAGCCTTCTCTTGGGTTGCCATCCCCTCTGTGATGAGTGTTGGCATTCTCACCGACGGGCCTCCTCCCAACAGGGGTACCCAGCTCAGTGCAGGTCACCTCAGCCCAACTGCTTCTGTTTTGCCTCCTGGAGTTGCTCCTTGAGCTGTGTGGCTTGCAAAACATTCAAGGCCTGATGCTCACCATGACCATTTTTGTACATGGACTTCTCTGAGCTTTCTCCACTTCTGTGTAGCTGGGATATCTCTGAGTTCCCTCTCCAGTTTAACACTAGAGGAAGGTCAGCCAGTCACAGAAATTCAGTATCTGGTTAATGTGTTTTATTCTGCAGATAATTTTGGATTTTTGACCCTAGTCTCACAACTGAGAAGTGTTGCTTTGTGAGTTTAGACACACTTTTCTTGTTAAAGAGAAGAAAAGACTTTTGAAAATTTCAGCCTTCATGCCTAGCCATCTCCTGTCTGCCTCAGTGCATGCTAATCCAAGCTAACATCTTCTGTAGACAAGTGTTAACATTTGTGTTTCAGCTGTTATCAGACACAGCACACCACCCCACTTCATCCTTCACCTCTCCTGCAAAACTATTTTCTCCTACTTAAAACTCAGCAGGCTGCTGTGGTTGACAACTGATAATATTCAACCTTTTGACACCAGAGTTTGTGGGAATTTGAAATTTCAGGAGAATAAGAGGAAATACTAAATAAAAATGTACTTTCTGTTCAATTTCTACAGCTTTGGGGCTGAAAAAATAAAGGGGAGGGGTTGTAACTGGGCTGACTTGAATAGCATTAAAGACAATGAGTTTATAAAAGGACATTTGTTCATTCCTTTATAGGGAAGTGAGAGCCTGGGAACCTCCTCCTGGCACACTTGCCTCTTTTACATTCTTGCTGTTTCGGTCCACTAATAACATGCTATTTTCTGACTAGTGTCTTACTGCATGTAGAAGAGCTTTACAGTGTCAACATCCACCTCCTTTGACATCAGGCACTTAGAAATGATTTATGTATTGAGTGAAGAAGACAGGGACTAACAAAAAGCCCTTATTGCCAGCCTGGGGGGAAACTCCAGGGGCAGGGAGGGGGGGGAGGAAAACTGGGGGAGGGAAGCAGACAGGGAGGAGGAGGGCTGATCTGCCTGATGTGGTTGGGAGGACCAAGCCAAAGGCTGAGAAATGCAAGAGAAATGTACCCCACTCCCTGTGCAGCCATCACAGGCTTCCCCAGTTCCTGTCTTGATTTGTGGGTGTTGAATGAGCAAACCTGGGAGCTGACTCCCTTGTTTGTGACCAGTCTCACCACATATCACAAAACTCCTCTTGCCTTCTGAGCTTCCGTTTGGCTGCCACATCTCATCCTCCTCTCCTTCTCCTCTTCACTGCCAGCTGTGTGCATAAAGGACAAGATGTTCTTCAGTTCCCCATTCCAGAACTCTCCATATAATGCCACTGAAGAAGAAACCACTCCTCGATGCTAGGGCCAAGTAACCTTCTTCTCCTTACCGCCCCCAGGGTTCTACCCTTTCATGCAGTATAACACTATAAACAGCTCTTGGCCCAGATCCCTTTCTTGGTTTCCTCAGTACTGTGCCCATGATGTGTAATTGCTCTGTGGAACATCAACTCCTTGTTGCCCTCCTTTGCATGTCTCTTCCTCCCCCTTCACACTGTACGCTTTCTCTAGCCCCGCTTTGCAGACCAGATCCCCACCAGCCCCCTCTCTCCTGCGGGTTCCCCTCCCATCCCACCGTGGCTGAGCTTTCAGCAGATGTCTGATCTGGTCCTTCCTAAAGGGAGACACTTCCCCTTCTCTAAGCTTCTTTCACACAAGAGTATTAGGTTTTGGTGGCTGCCATTTGCACCACAGCATTATGCTTTAAATGTAAACAAGTGTCCCGCTGGAGGACTCAGCTTTCCAGATCTTTAGAGCTGCATGAAAACTTCCAGCTACTCTAATAACCCTGCCAGGATAAAGCAGGACAGCCTGCAGCTGCACCATGTGTAGGTCTGGGAACCAGAGGAGCTGGACTCAGTCTGGGGCCCATTATCTACAGTTGGCACGACAGCCAATAGTCAGCAGCTATATATCAATACATTGTGACATTTCTGGTCAAATGGATTAGTGGGAAGTAAATAACATATGGGCAGTACCTTCCAACACCCACGTCTGGCATTTCTCAGGGGTACTGCACTTCAAAAGGGAAGCTGGTGTTTTATTTTCACTGATTGATTCCAGCTAAGGTTCATCTGAATATTGCAAATAGCCATAAAAGTGTTGGCAGATCCTATTGATACAGTCCCTGAAATATGCCAGCTGTTTCTTCCTAGCTTAGGTTTCTCCTAGCTATGGGCAAAGATGGACTAGAAGCCAGATTTAGTCCCCGAATGCCTTTGGGTTTGTGGCTAAATACAGTGAGGTTTTGTGTCTGGGTTCAGAGTGATTGGTCTATTTTTTCACATTTTGTTCCTACACTGCTCTGATTCCAGCCTTCCTGTTCCACATGTGACCTAAGAGCAAAACGCTTTGGATAGTTAGAGAGGATAATCTTTGGTTTGCCTTGCCCCCACCCTTCTGTCCAAAGCAGGGGAAGAGGAACCACCTGAAAAACAAGCTTCATTCCTTCTGCAGCAGCTTAGTTCACCTGTCCTCTCAGCAAAAAGGCTTTCATCACACCAGAGCTGTACTTGGCTGCAGTTATAGATGCACTGGGGCTCTTTCTTAGTGCAGGAGCTTGGAACTAAGGCTGATCTAGGCACAAATTTTTATATTAAAATAGTCCCAAGCGGCCAGTATGGTTCCCACTGAAAGCATTAAGGGCTGTAACACTGCAAGGACATCTAAGCCTGTGCTTGTTGTACTACATTTAAAACTCAATATAGCCACGTATTTTCTTCTGATACCAATTGCAAGTCACTGATGAAAGGTCACACTTGCTATGTCAATGCCTCTTTCCAGGTCTGCTGATGTTCGCCATCACACACATCCTCTACTCTTCAGCCTTCGGCATGAAGCCTTTGGACCTCAAAGCCGGCTTGTTGATGGGCCTTGTTTCCAGTTCCTGTTATGCCTTCCTGTACTCCTACCTCTCAGGCCCATTCACCTACCTGGTAGCCGTCTACATCGCCTTGATTGGCTTCATGGGCTGGCGAGCAGTTGCTGGCGTGCAGCTGTGCAACGACCTCTGGACGTGGACCAAGCTCTCGGCCTGCATCGGCGCAATGCTCTTCATGGTGTCGGATCTGACCATTGCACTTAACAAATTCTGCTTTCCTGTGCCCTACTCACGCTTCATCATCATGGCTACTTACTATGCAGCCCAAATGCTTATTGCACTGTCAGCTGTGGAGAGCAGAGATGAAGAGGACTTCAGGAAGAGGAGCTAGGTGGAGTGCCAACAGTCTGTGAACAATGTGGGTTATATCTCAGGTGCTGTAGCTGCATTCACCCCTGAGAGAGATCTCCATTTCTCTAGGCACATTGGTGATGTTGATTTTGCTTCTTTGAAGCATTACCTTTGGAGCTTTTTTTTTCAATGGCTTTCTCTGAATACAGCTTACTTCAGTGTGGAGTCCACATCAGAAAGCTTAGACTGTCCCTGCAGTAGCTACTCATTCAACGTTTCCCCCTCAAAAGTGCTGTACTACTGCATTTTACTCGTTAGTCTTTAAACTGATGCTGAATGTGTGGGAAGAGGAGGGCTGAGGGAAAGGAAATTTGGCCATGCACTGTGCTAGAAGACTTGCTTTCAACAGTAGGCAGACAGGCATAGATCTCTGCTAAAGTCATATGTAAAAGTGAATTTAAGTGACATTTTTCTCTTTTTGTGCATTACAAACTCAGTACACAAACTGGAGCTATTGCCTCTGCTGAAAAGAAGCCTGGAAGTAGATTCAAAACAGCATATCCAGACGAGGGCTGAGCTTTGGAGTCAATAGCAGCATGTGGGGCAGCCTCCAGCAGACTCAGAACAAAAGCAAAACACCAAGCAGAGAGCACAGAGCAAGAGGTGCACCGATGTGCAGTGCTGTGTGCTTTGATCACAGGTGAGCACTGCTCCAGGGCAGGTCTGTAGGTGTAAATCAGTGTTGCAGAACAAGGAGTTAGGTGGGATTTCAGGATCTTTCTAGGTAGTCAGGCCAGTGCATTCTCCCCCCCCATGTGTGTGCAGTTACATAGTGTCTGCAGGCACCAGTGACAGCTGAGGTGTAAGGGGCACATGAGGAACTTTGAACTAATGCATGCCCTTAGTATGGCAGACAGGAACCTAACCTTCATGCCTTTCTCTCCCAGTATCCTAACAAATAATATTCCACAGACTCATTACACTTTATAGTACTGCTGCTTGCAGTATGTCTCTTAAATCTCCATCTCAGCATCTCCTGGGGTCAAGGCCCTGATTTTGGATGTAGACTGTGGTTGTGTTTTGCCAGCTGGTTGTAAAGGATCAAGTTTGTGCCCCTTGTTTTTGGAAAGCCCCTTTTCAGCAGAGCTTTCTGAAAAGCACCATCCTGTATGTTCGAAGTGCCTGCTGCTTCCTTCTCAAACTCACATGGACACAGTGAGAATGCACTGTCAGGGCTGGGAAAGCCTCTGATCCAAATTCTTTGATTGGTTTGTCTGCTCACCTGCTGAAGCAAGATCACTTCTGACTTCTTTGTCATAGGAAGTCAGGAAGACATTGCCCTGATTTTAAATCCAAGTTCTTTTGTAATCATATGCGTATTTTTTCCTGTTACTTAGGATACCTAACAGTAAGCTTTGTTTTTTTTTTGTTTGAAGCCCTCCTGAATGTGATTTTTCCTTCTGTCTGTCCAGGGCTGCTTCCACGGGCTGTTAAAACAATGGCTTGTTTTAAGATATGAGTACACTCAAATGTGCAAAGGAAAGCTTCCTTTGTAGAGGGTTCCTGCACCTCTCCAATCCTGCAGCCAAACAAGGACAACCACAGCAGACTGCACAACTCCAATCCACACACAGCCCAACAGCCCCTTGCATGCACTCACATGGGCAGAGGGAGTAGGGGGGGCAGCCCTCCAGACCAGTTTTGTGGGCTGAAGATCACCATGGTCTCCACAGCTAGCATGCCCAGCCTGTTCCAGGCAAAAGCTTGGCCCTGAGGCCCTGGTGCAGTCAGCAGAGCGGGAACTCCTCTTGCAAGGAGTACGGCAGGGTCAGGGAGCAGCTGAGGAAAGCCTACCACCCCTGCCAGCTTTTCGCTTGGTGTTGAGATTGCCAAGCAGGTCTCCTGCTCCTCCCTGGTGGGACTGGGTGGGGAAGAGGCATTGCCTCCCCCTGACTCCTGCATTAGTGTGAATACAGCCAGTGTTACAAAAATCTAGGTTAGCCATCCTGACCCCTGGAGTCATCTGCTGCTTTTCAGACAGAGACCAGAAAGGTCAGCTACAGCATTTGAGACAGAAAGCATTGTAAATAGCACAGCCCTGTGTAATCTCTTCCCTTTAATGCTGTTGTGTAATATTGTCAGTATTCATTCACTGGTGCACCAGGGTCTGCATAGAGTAAACTGCTAAGGGGATTTAGAGCCATGAAACATCTTCATTCATCAGCATTGCTTATCTTCTGGCCGCAGCTTGAACCCTGGGGCGTAGCTCTTTGTGCATGTCACCTGCTGTTACTCAGCTTGACTGCAAATCTCTTCCTGCAACGGACTGACCCAGCTAAGACACAATCTAAGCATTTGGGGTGAACCCCACCATCCTCCCAGCATGTGAGCAAACACCACACTGCAGTCCCATTTACCGTTCCTTGTCATGGGTCAGTCCAGCACACTCAGTCCTGAGCTGGCAGTCCTTCAGAGGAGCCCGCACCTTGAGCTTGCCTTTGCATAGAGGAAAATGTGTGATAAAGCGAGCTTTATTTAAAGGTTAGAATTTATATTTTCTCTTTCTTCTGCTCTAGAAATGAGTAGTCTTCACTTTCCTGAAGATAGATGAGTTGCTTTTCTGCATGCTTTTTCATCCTGGCTTGCTTTGTTATCCTACTCCACCACCAACCACTGGATACTTGCAGAAAAGGACCTTTGAAGTGTTATCAGGGGGGCCTGCCCTCTCATCTCCCTGGGCCCTCAGAGGTGCCGTTTCTGGTGACCGAGGTCTCTGGGACCTCGGGGATGGCAGAAACATGTGCATCCAAAGGGGACTGTTGTTCCCTCGCTAGGAGCGTGCTAGCTAGGATGCATCCTGGGCAGCCCTGCTGGCTCTGTCCTAGTGCTGCAATAGCTTCAGCTTTCCCAGGAACAGGAGGCAAAACCCTTGGGCATAAAAAGTCAGGAAGAGTCCTGGCTGGCTTGGAGGCTTGCCAGTGAAGGCTCTCAATCTTCAAAAATCTCTCTCCTGCTCTGCATTCCTTATTTTAATCTGTATTATTTGACTGAGACCATTTGCCTGAAGACTCTTTCCTGCTGGGAAGAGACCAGTTGCTGGGGACAACCAATTCAACACAATTTTGACTTTCATAAACCTTGAGAAATGCTAAGCAGTTGATGACAGTCTATTAAATAACTTTTTGGGGGATTATAACTGTTCCCTCAACCTCAGCGAGGGCAATCTTCACTTTTAAAGGAAGCAAACGAGACGCGGGAATGATGGGACTGTCTGTGCCACTAGCTTTGTGGATCTTCTTTCGTTGTCTCTCTGCACTGTAAAATGCAAGGTTAGATCTATTCTTTTCAGGGGCACAGTCTTTGAGAAGCACCCAGGCTTTGCCCAGGGACATGACAAAGGGAATGAAGCAACCCAGCAGTGTAGTGTGCCTAGGCCCAGCACTATCATCTCCTTTGCTAAGTAGAGAGGCTTTCTTGTCACCCTGCTAGATTTGAACACCTCTCTGCAGATCCTCTCTCTGGTTGCTTCAGGTTGCACACACAGTATTTTTAGTGGTTCTTCAAAGTTTTCTGGTCCCGTAGTTGGACACTAACACCTGCATGTTTTCAGCTTGCTATCATGGTAATTCTGGGAGCTGTTCTGGAAGATGCAGATCAAAGCAAACAGCAACTGTAAAGCTCTTTCTCTTTGCTTGGTTTCTGGATCAGATGGGCTCTTTTAAGCAGAGGCATTGTAACTGCTTTCCTGGAAGAGGATGGGAAGTTACCAGCTTCTCATAACAGAAGTCCTCCTGGGTACTTCTGCCTTTTGTCTGTGCTTGTTCTGTTGTGGCCTTGGGTAAGTCACTTAAATTTTCTGGGGCCAGGTCGTCATCTGGTGTAAAAAGGAACAAGTGTCTAAGGGACAGTGCTATGCCAAGTTACAACAGCAGGGACCAAGCCCTCACCCCATTTCTAACATGGCACTATTAGCATTTACCTACCTCACAGGGATGCTGTGAGGATTAACACTCATACAGTGCTTTGAAGATGTAAAGTGCTACCTAAGTCCCAAGTATTATCCTACCTTAGTGTTAAAAATGCTTTTAGGGATCTGCAAGACTTCTTTTAAAGCACAGAATGTGGGACTGCCTTTTCACTTGGCATCAGCTGGAAAGCCAATGCAAAATATTTATTCATATTAGTTAACAGGATGGGCTTAGCTGCACTTAAAAACTGAACTCTGATTTCAGTTTTTCAAACAGAATTTAGTTCTTCTAAAAGCCTCAACCAAATACTTAGGTGTGAACATTGCATCCAAATTTTGCAGCCTGGTCTTATCCCTGCCTGTCAGCTAGAGTAAATCTAATCCGTCCAAAGCACAGTGCTCTCACAGTCTGCTATGGCTGTTGGAAAGACTGGAACAGAAAAGGAAGTCATTCTCTGCAGAAGGTCAGCTAGGTTTCATGGGACAACTTGTAAAGGGATGTTTTATTTATGTGATTATAAGTTTTACTGTTTTTAAAATCAGTGGGGAGGGTAGGCCTTGATGGAATCAACAAGGTTGGCACATCCTCCTCAATTACTTCCTTTTCACCTCAATCAAAGAAAATAGCAGGTTCTGTAGAGAAGGAAGTGCTTGTACCACCAGTCCTAGGGCCAGAAACAGAAGCTGATCTAGTGATACAGCTCTAAACCATCACCGTGTTCTCAACTAGTATAAAAATGCCACTGTTCACCGATTTCAAATGTGGACCACAGCTAGACATTACTTAGTTCTGGTAGCACTACCTGCTGTACAAACACAAGTGAAGGCCAGGAATGACACACCAAGGAACATGAGCTGTGTAATGTGAAATGGACCACAGTTTTGAAGCAGCTGCAGTAAAATCTTAATATGAACTCAGAAGCAAACACAATGCAAATTTTTATGGTTTCTTTAAAATGTTCAATGGGTTTTAGTTTTCTTAGTGTGGGGGAAATTTTCTTAATGTTATTTTATTTTTGCTCTTATTGTAAAGAATAAAAATATACAACTTTAGATATACAAATATGAATGAAAAAAGGTGGCCAGTTGGCAGGAATGCCAAAACTTTAGTGGCTTGTATTGTCTCTGTGGTGACACTATGCTGCTGTAGGATGAGCTACTGGAGTGGTGTGATGGCTCAACAGTGAGGCCAGTCTCATGCAAGGGGGATGCAGGGGATGAGCCACCAAGACTGCAGTGGGAGCATAACTGGGCCAATTTGAATCAGTCAAAAGACAAGAGAGAGCATCAGGAAATAAACTTTTTTCCTGATAGATAAAAGCAAGAAACCAAAGCCAGCCCACTGGGCAATGGTGCTGAATCAGTACAAATACACATACCCAGGCCTTGCTTGTGCAGGCTCCTGCTGGACCAGGTCTTGCCCCTAATTCACCTGGGGAGGCTTGTTCCGAGTCTATGGTGCTGGCAGGGTCAGGCCAGCAGAACCTTATGCTTTGTTAAATAAAACTCCAAAACCTGTAAAACAAAACAAAACAAGGAAGGAAAAACCAAATGCCATTGTGAAAGCTGTAGTTCTGCCTGGCCGAGACTGCACAACACTAATCTCCATGTCTTGTATCCATCCAAGCCTCTTGCTCCAGCCCCTCTCCCACGCATTCCAGGGAGAGTGCACTGATTGATGTGCCCAAAGCAGCTGCTCTCCCCCAAGGACTCGAGCATTATGCCACGTCTGAAAGTCTCTAGCACTTACTTCCTTTACTGTGATTGTAAAGGTCACCACATGCAGTGCAGCCACTTGATCTGGGAATTTTTCTTAACATATTTTTATGCTGATTTTAGTATTTTAATTCTGTTTGGAATGTATTTTTTTTCCTCATTTCTTCTGTGTGTAACAGCAATTAAAAATATTAATTTACTGTGTATTTTTACTGTGCAGATACGATGCCTCCTTGCTCATTTTCTGTCTATGTGACAGTTTCAGCACGGGATATGTAGTCGACTAAGCCCTGTAGCAGCAGTTCTGTGCCACTGGTATGCCCCCTGAGTCATGTGGCTCTGCCCTGGAGCTACCAGCATCTCACTGAAGCTTATGGTTGCTGTCACAGCTGGCTACAGTATTCCTGTCTGAGAAGCCCTGAACACAGCCAGGTGCACCTCACAGAGCACATCCTACGCAAACCACCAGGCACCACCGTGGCAATGGCACCTGGCTCCTGGTGCAACAGGGGCCGGGTGCCCCGGGATGTGGAGACCTGCAGCACACTCACCCCTTGCTGCTGCAGCCAGTCCCACAGACAATGGCCAGAGAGAAGGCAGCTTGCTGCAAAGGATTGCTCTGGGAAGGCTGCTCACTGCCCAGAAATTCCAGATAAATGGCCAAGTCTCTCTTTTCCCCTGCCCCAGCAAAATTTCTAGGAGGAAAAAGTAGGGTAGTAGGGACATTTTTCTCTGGTTAGGGATCTGATGCCAGTTTCTTCAGCTGTTTGATGCAGTGGCACAGATACTTGGTTTCATTAATCCTGAACCAGGCCATCTGTCATCAGTGAAATGGGTTTCAAGGATTTATAGCGTAGAAATACAGAGCATGTAACTGTTCCCAGACCATTAAATGTATCTGCTTGCAGGCTTAACAGACTCCTTCATACTTCCCTTCTGAAGTGGAGTGGTTCCTGATGTAAGAACATATCAGTACCAGGCAGAAATACTACCAAAGTCCTTTTAGAGCAGCCTAAAGGTGTTAACAGCAGGCAAAAGCGGATGCTTCTTTCCTCTTCCTTTTATTTGATCTTTTACAATTCCTTTCAAAAACTCAAGAGACCTGCTGGGAGGAGCACCCTGTTTCCTCACACCACCTTCCTAGTTCCAGATGCAACAAAGGCGGCAAAATACTCTCAAAGACTGAGTGCGTGTCTGTGCCTGGTCATTGCCATGCTTTTATTCCACAACTGGCTCCTGAAAGAGTTCATTTTAAATAAAAAACCAGCACTGATGTATATATATATGCATATTTATCTCTCTATCAATATGTTGATCCTTCAGTGGTTCAGATATTCTGTAATTCCTTGACTGCTGGTAGCCAAGACTAGATAAGTTCCTGGACCCTTCTGGAACCTCACATTTGAACTTCTACAGCCAGCTCTTTCACAGAGTGACTCCCTCATTTGCAAAGCTGCAGACTGTATTTACTTTCTTGGTACTGCAGGGAATTTAGTACTTCAAGATTTATGGCTGACTCTATGTTTATATACAATCTGATATAATGAAGCCAAGATCTTCATGGAGGTCCTGCTGGGCTATCTGGGGATGTGGAGACAGAACTCAAGTCTCCTCTTGTCTTGAGCTCAGAAGCAGGATTCTCACTGACCAGTGCAGAAGCAAACTGTTACCTAGAAGAGAGAACTTCCGTCTTCTTCTCCTTTAATCACCATTGAGATACAAAAGCAGATTGCATTAGAAATATCACCTTTAGCATGCACCCTGCTGCCCAAAACTTCTCGGAGAGAAGAAAGACTGAAACATCTGAAGTGTCCCTGCTGAGCAGAAGCCCAACTCTACTACCTGGTTTAACCAAGCGTTACAGAAGTCGAGGGCAGTGGCATTTGGAGCCACACAAACTACACAGGCACAGCAATGCTGTGCTGCCTGCTGGACCAGGCAGAGCTAGTTCCACTAATTACATCTAATTACATTGTTTTGACCTCTGCAAACTTTCTGTCACTGTGTCCAGGAAGCTTCTATTGCCTTTTTCTTAAGATTACCACAACCAACCCTATGTTTTGAGTGTGTCTCTCAAAGTTCTGTCTAAAAAGCTTTATAAACTTTCCCCTGCATAGAGGAAAAGTTGTCTGGTTACAGTTTTCATAGGAAGTGAACAGTTCACGTTTTGGAAGTTCTCATTTTCATTCTCATTTTCATTCTCATTTCCCCTTGTTCAGTTCATCACTGTTCCAGATAACTCACTTTGGGTCTAACAGGCTTTGTGTTTTCTGCAACATGTCACCTCCCAGCCTAAGGGAAATTATATTCACTCCTTCTGAGCTACAACAGTAGAGAAGACGCTGCTGTGTCACAGAGTGGAGCAATGCCTTGTCTGTTTCTGCAAATATTAAGAAAAATGATAAAAAGTGCAAACATGGCTATGCAAAAGAATGCAAGCATTCTTCTTTAATGAAGAGAAACAGAAAAGCATACATGTGTTGGGCCTGCATGGCAAGGTTTTGGTAGCAGGGGGACTATGGGGGTGGCCTCTCTGAATAGCCACTAGAAGCTTCCTCCCCCACGTCTGATGGAGCCAATGCCAGACAGCTCCAAAATGAACCCACCGCTGCCCAGGGCCAAGCCCATCAGTGACAGTGCTAGCACCTCTGGGAGAACATTTAAGAAGGGGAAAAAGTTACTGCATGACAGCAATTGCAGCCAAAGAGAGAATATGAGAGAGAAACAGCCTTGCAGACACTAAGGTGAGTGAAGAACTGGGAGAAGGCGCTTCAGGTGCTGGAGATGAGATTCTCCTGTAGCAAAGACCATGGTGAGGCAGGCTCTCTCCTGCAGCCCACAGAGGACAACAGTGGAACAGATACATCTGCAGCCTGTGGAGGATCCCTGTCCTTATGCCAACCCACAAGCCTTTCATTATATTCTCTCTCCCCCATCCAGCTGAGGAAGGGAGTGACAGAGCAACTTAGGTGGACACCAGGCATCCAAACAGGGTCGACCCACTGCAACACATTAAGAGGAGTGAAGATAGATATTTGAGGAACAGAGATTTAACTCCCAGGAAATTGGCACAGAAATCAGCAACTGAGACTCCTGAAGAGCTATTTAAACCAGCAGACGCACTCATCACTTAGATCACCCCTTAGTACTTTTCCTTTCACTTAGGACAGCTTGTGACTAGGTAAAGACCATTGAAAGTCTCTAAAAAAAAAAGTCCCTAAAGTAAGTCTTCCAAGTCCTAGTCTGAAGGAGCTCCTGGCCTATCAAAGAGTGCTGGTGTACAAGGTATGATGTCCTCCAGCCTAGAGGCCCTGACGACAGGCAGTAAGTACCCCTCTTCCAGAACCAAAATCAGCATGAATATAGTGGCTGAGATAGAAAGTAAACCTGCAGTTAACTTCAATTTGAAATTCATTCCTTATCCTCCTAAAGTCAGTTTTATGGTCCCATTCTGATTCCTGCTTTCCCACCTTACTCAGTTTGCAAACAGCCCTAGCAGCAGAAAGACCCTCCAAGAGGCTGCTCAGGTCAAGGTAAGGAGGAGCCTCAGGAGGCCTCAGAAACAGGCTCCCAGTAAGGACTCTGAATATAAATTAGCATCTCACCCACAGAGCTTTTGCAAGCTTTATTCCTTAGCCAGCTCTGCTTGTAAACAGGCTGCTTTGAATAACGGTGAAGAGGTATGTTCCTATTGTAAGAGTCCTCACCCTAACAAGCTCTGTGTGGGAAGGCAGAAGGTAAGTCCTACCCAGCTATCAGATCTCCAAGGGGATAGAAAGTCATTCCTGTGCCCCTCAGGCCTGCCTGTTCTCCCTGAACCTGGGTGAGCTGTGCTGCCAGGGTTCCTATTGCATCAGCCTGGCTGGCAGTGATGCCAGACCAGGGAATGCTCCCACTGATTCTAGGGACTAGGAAACCATCCTCCAACTGTGGCTTGAAACTGTGGCATCAGGGAGGGCTGTATCAGGAAGTGCGCGAAGTGGGAGACCCAATAACACCAGGAATACGTAAAAACTGGTGAAGAATTGCTTTCAGTCTTGCAGGTGGGCAGCGGCTGGCTTCAGTGAAAGAAGCGTTGCGTGTATCCTACACACAAAGACAGATGAGTTTGCTTGGAAATCCAAGCAGGAAGCCCAGCACGCACATCCTCTCCTTCCACTGACCCACAGTGAGCTACATCTGCATTATCAGAGGGAGCCAGCCGTGGGGAGAGATGGGGGGGCCCAGCAGTTGTCAGCAGGCTGTCCAGAAGCAATGATCACAGACAAAAATAACCTCAACAGATCTTTCTAAATATAGTTGCTCGTTATTGGTGCTGTATCAGTTTCATTTCAAGCTGTGTCTGGCAGTGTCCCTCTCTTTTTCCCTTTAAGAGAACACCAACAGGTCTTGAGGCACACCAGGGCCTGCCTCTAGAAAGGGAGAACAGAGGAAACATCTTTCAGTATCATGACAGACAAAAGGATGGAGAATTCTTGCTCTCAAATGTTTGACCTTGAAGGCTCCCTAGTTAAACAGTCATAAGCAGGGTGAGCTTGCCAGAGGCTGATGAAGCTCACAGGGTACAGCTGTTTCAAGGCACTGCTGGACATATTGCAAGACCAGGCTCTAAGTTTGGGCATGGTGACATAGGGAAACCATGTGCAGGGCCTGGGTTGCTGCTAGTAAAACCTCACCCCACGTATCTGGAAGTGTTCAGTCTCACAGGACCAGTTTCAGCCAGCTGGAACCAAGCTGTGTATTACCACCTGATTTAAAGCTTCAATGGGTGGGAGCTTCTGGCATGGAAAAAAAACAGTGAAGGGAGAGGGGGATATGAAATGCCTGCTTTTCTTACTTTTTGTGTCTTGGAAATTTTTACTGGCTTTCATACAATGTTGGCAAAATCCCACCATTTCACAAAGGAAGAGAACAGATTTACCCGGAGCAGTGTCTGTGGTATCTGCGAAAAAAAAGCACAAAGCAGTTGTCAGAATGCATCAGATGACTGCTTGGAAGTGCTAAATATGCCACAGGCACAGGGTAAGTCTGGTTAGGGACTGAGAAATGGCCATGGCTGGTTTTGAGCCATCTAGGGAATTCATGAGGCCTGCTAGCCAAAACATGCCATGTTAAGGGACCTGATACTGCCTTCAAGAAACTGAAGAAAATCTCAGTGACTTCAGAGGAAGACACGAGTTCAGCTGTTTGTTTTGATATGAAGGTAAGTTCTTACAGTGTGGTCCTTGCAGCTCCAGCTGCAGTACCTACAGGCTAAGCAATCTCTTCCTCTGTGGACAAGGAGAGCCAAACTGGCCCAGAGAAGCATGATCCACAGTGCCAGCCCCAGTAAGTGTATTTGTCCTGGAAAATAGCAGGGTGTAAACTATACGCAAACAAGAAATCCATGGTTACTTTACCTGGGAGGAATCACCCTCAACAAATCACAGTGGCTGCAAATCTGTCTCACACCACAGGTGATCAGCTTGCCACTGGAAGTTGTAGGGATCATAATCAGACAGATGCTACTTGTTGAGTTGAACCACAACTTAGACCTGTCTGCTTCACACCACACTGTCTCATTCACACACAAACATGGAAACAGCCAGCACTGTCAAGGCAGAGAGTCTTCTGCACAACTGCAAAGTCCAACAGCTTGAGTATGACCTTTCATGACCAGGGGCCTTCTTTCCCACCAAGGAAAATTCAGGGAGGAGGAAGAATGAACAATACACCATGTTACTCTCAGCATCTCACCAGCATACCTATCTCACCATGTAAATAAATACAAACGGGAAAGCATGAACGAAAGAATCAGAAATCTCATTCTCCCATTAATCTGCTATGCAACTGTAAGTAAGCAATTAATTTCTTTGTTTCCTGGACTGTAAATAAGGTGTCAGTTTTTTTCTCCATGGGGATATCTCAATGCTTTCTCTCACTAATGCCATTAAATTGTAAAGTGCTTTGGATAGTTGGCTCCCAAGGCACTTTAGAAATGCATGATTAAATTACACCCAATTATAAACCAAAGCAGGTGATCTTGTAAAGGAAGGGATATTGCTCTGGGGCATTAACAGTCTACAGAATGCTCTGGGGGAATCAAGGGGAGCTGCATGTGCAACTTAATTTCCAGTGTCCACTGCAAGTGCTCCATTTTCAGCCTGTATTTAAACACATTTCTTGAAGCCTTTATTACGTCCTTTTGCATTGGCATGGGGTCCCATGAGGGGTCCCCTGGACCCTAAAAGTAGCCCGGTATGGCAAAATTCTCTTACGAGACCTCATTCTCAGAAAACAGCTTATCTCCTCCTTATCCTTCAGTTTTCCTATCATCTCTCAGGCTTGTGCAAATAAACCTTGTGACTTGTCATTTATAATGAGAATAGGAAATCAGTTCACATCTGCTTGTGTCCTGCTGTTCTGCCTGAAGACAGGTAGGCTGTTAGCGAAGGACTGTTCAAGGGAATGCACTGCCAGGCCCAACCAGCCTAGCCTGCCTCCACAGACTGCTCCATTTACTTTTGCCTACATACACAGAAGCTACTGACGTTATTTCAGACTCCGTAAAATCCATGCCCTGAGTGCTTCCATAAAGAACACAATTACAGCCACATCACTGGAAGTTCTCCTTCTCAGCTGCACATGTAGCCAAAGTAACATACCTATGGTCTAGTTACATTGGCAACGGAAGGCTGATTGTTAAAGAGACAATTTGACATCTGATTACTCCTATTAGTGTATTACTTGATTCTTCTATTTTAATATACTGCCCATTGCTCTCAATGGGTTTAGAAGACCTGTAGCAGCATAGGCTTCTGAAGAAGTATATTCCCAGTCTGGTAATATATATTAATATATAATTTTATATTATTATACTGTTTATTACAACAGGCATAGTCCAAGCAAAAACATTTGGCTTGGATCTCACTATTCAGAGTACCTTCATTCTGCTTTGTCCCAGACTGGGCAGAAGAATTACTTACCATTTTGATTTGATGAGCTTGGCATGTTCAGTTTGTTTGGGAGTGCTGCTAATGAGACATCCTTATTCCTGATCAGTCCTGAGCAGGGAGCGACTCAACAAAGGTGAAGGTACTTACCTGATGGGGAGACCTCTGAGTATGTGATTTAACACGCTTTTAGGGACTACTTATAGGTTTGGGCCCAGAAAAACTGTCACCTAGTCTCCTATATGTGACAGATTTGTTTGCTTTTCATTAAGGAAACGAATCCCAGTCAGACTGGAAATATGCTACAAGACAAATGACTTACAATGCCAATCTTCTGTTATGTCAAGACATGATAATATCACCCTCCCCAAAGGTGATATTAGGGTGAGCTTAGTCCACTGTCCTGTGTACAAGGGCACTCATCTTCCTCCAGTACTGTCATGATTTTTAAGCTTACCTCTGTCTTTGGAGATGTGCCACGGCTCCTGTGAATCCAGAGGGTCAGTATTCCCAGTGTCATTGCAGGCAGTGACTTAGAAGAAGTATGTCCTCCCTGGAAGCAGGTCTGTGACAGTGTATGGATTGCTGCAGACCTTCTTTGCATCTGTGAACCACATGGCAGAACCTTGTTTTAGGACACCATCATCAGTCTGCTAGTCGTCTTCTACATCTGAGCTACGAATTAGGGTCACAGTGCTTAGGACTTCTTCAACCAGCTGCAGATCAGTGGGTGGTTAGGAGAAACCCAAGAATTAATGAGCACATTTAAGCATTGGTTTCTTCTGTTTGGGACCTTCCAGCTAATGTTGTTGTGAGGCAAATATTTTTCACTTCTGATCTGCCCTTCCAAGGGTGTGTCTAGGAAAGTACTTCTTTCCTTGATTTCTTCTACCCTAAGCACAAATTAACCCCGTGTGTGCATTTTCCAACTAATGAAAAAAATAAAGTTGATAGTTTTAAAAATCACTCTCTGAAGAGATGAGAAATACAAAATCTACTGCAAAGGTCCCTAACCCCCAGCAGATCATTGTAGTAATAGAAGTCTATCTAAGGAGCAAGCCAGCCTGCCTCCACTTGGTTGTCATAGACCCACTTGCAATGGGAATGGCGTCACCAGACTGCCGAGAGGACAGACACTGTATTTGTGCTGTTACTGGGACTTGCCAGACCAAATAATGGCATGAAAAACAAAGCAGCATTTGGGGATGCCTGGAGCAGTAACTGCTTCACCCTTCACCTCCACATGGGACAGAGTGAGCAAAGCCCTTACCCCTCAACTCTGAACTGGCTCTAGCTCTGAGCTGGTTGTGAAGGTGGCACTTGGGAAACAGAGACAACAAGCAGGAAAATCCTTTCTAACTGAGGAGTTGGAGAAGAAACAACATTCCGGGGTACTCCTGGGGCATTTTTTGGATAAGGGGTGTGTATTAGGGGGATTCCCCCCCCCCCCAAGAAAAAACAACCTTCCCAACTCTAATATTAATGCAGAGAAGTACAGACATAGTGTGACATTTCCATCAGGGGAGGAATACCTCCTGTTGATATACTGCACCTGCAATTTGCATTTGAATGTTGTAAAAGGCTTCTCTGTAACTGTGCTGGAGGATAATCTGGTACAGCTCAGAAACAAATCGCTTGATGCTGTGGATAAGGACAGGGAATGGTTCTTGTCCTCCCTCTTGTTGATATGCCTTTCTTTTCCACATCACTGGTGGTGATGGGGTGTCCTGGCCAAGACAAATGGGCAGCTATAACGTTCTGCTTCCTGACTTTAATGGCAACAGAAACAAATTGTGTCTTTGAGCACAGAAGGGGTATCTATGTTTACAGGAGCCACTTATACATGATCAGCCTGATAGAAAAATGTTTCAAGGACAACAATCCTAGAGATTTCTTCAAGCTGTAAAAGCAACAGCAGGCTTTGTCCCCAGCAAAGTGCACAGGTCTGGCTTGGGGAGATGCCAGTTAAGCCTTATGCTACAGTTCATTAGTTAAGTGACCTTGAAAGCAGAGGGAAATCAGCTGCTGAGATACAGGAAAACTTGTACAGTTTAGACTGGGAGATACATTCTTACACTGTGGATGATTCTCTAAGGTACTGTGGAGCCTCAGCTCATCCAGCAGTCCAGGCTTAAAAAATAGGATGCCCAGAAATTGCCCTGAGCCTCTACAGAAATGAGCTCAACATCAGAAATTGTACCTCAAAAAGGACAGTGTTGGGACGTCAAGCTTTGTTTTTACAACTGCATCACTTCTTTAGGTCACTCAAGGTTTAATCAAGAATGATTTCACTTCAGTTAGCATGGACTGTAGTTGCATGCTTGAAAAATTTTGCTTCTTGTGATGAATCAGAGAGCTTCCCCAATGTTTTATGGTTTGCTGAGCACTGTTGCTCCAGCTGCAAAGGGCCAGATTGTGCAGCTGATAAACCTGCATGCACAAAAGTCCCTCTACCCTTACGGCCACACAAAGCCTGATAAAAACACTAGCCATAAAAATAGCAAGCAGTTAGTGCTGGACTTCAAGAACCTAAAGCATTGCATGAGTTTTCTCCAACAGTCAACGTCTTTTAAACCAAAGGGATAGCTCAGGTGGTAAAGGCCAAAGGACAACTACAGCATCCATAGCCCTGCAGCTGTATTTCACCAGATGCCCAAGAAAATTCTCCTTGCAGGATATCTCCTCTGACAGGACACCACACAGAACCTCACAGGGAAAGCTGTACAAATGCATGCTGCTGGCCCAGCACAAACCACCACGTGGCTCTTCAGTCTCGTGCTCAGATCAAACCTACAGAGGTGGGGGGGGGGGGGGGGGGGGGGAGAAGGATAAAAGAAAAACAGGCAGAGAGAAATTTAAAAAAGTGTAAAGAGTGAGAGACTGAGTCATGCCTAGAGACTGGAAGAAGATACCTTCAACTTTCAGAAAGCAGCTAGTGTGAGGGTTGCAATGTTGCCAGCTCTTTTCCTTATGCCTACCTGTACCCCAGAAGAGAAACAGTAATGCCCTGGCCATCAACAGCTTAGTGATGAGCACCTACTCAGGACAATCTCAAGTGAGGCTGAGGTGGAATGGGAACATTTAAAAAACAGTTAATGTAAGAAGTGAATGAGTACAAAGAAAAAGAAGAGGCAGCTTTAATGCCTCCTAAGATGATTTTACTGACCACCTTCTGCCACAAGCAATTTTGCATGTCTGTTTCTGATAAGACTTCTGATACTCTTCAGGTCTGCATGTTGCCAGTCCACACCAGAGAACTTTGTTTGGAGCCTGCAGTCCTTCTGGGATTTTTTTGGTGTTTCTCTATTTGGAGATGTGGTAATGAAGCCATACTGCACAGATGGGTTGTGTAGAGACTGTAAAAAGAAACCACCACTTTTTTTTTTTTTTTTTTAAATCAGTCACCTGGATATTGCCTTCTAAGACTTCCTCAGTCAAGCCCGAATGTCCTACTCTAAGGAATCAGCACTTTATAACATGACTCATGAATCATGCATCTTTTCTTGCTGGCACTACTGCTACTGAGGGCAGTCAGCAGCATGCTTTGTTACCTTGGAGTATCTTAGACATGTCTAAATTTCCAAACTAATAATTAAACATTTGTTAAGTCCTAAGCAATAAAGATTTAAATACTTTGCTACCTCAAATAGTAAGCTATCTAGAGATTTCACAGCAGCTCAGGATACCTTCATTCTCAAGACATAATTAGTGTCTTTGAAGCACAACCTCTGATAATGTTATTTCAGCTTTGCATGCTGGCACCTGACTGTTCATCCCATTCAAACCAAGCGCCTGAAAGCATTGTAATTCTGTCTCAGTACTCCTGTATTGCAGCAAATGGGCATTTCAGACATGAAGGTTTACTTGCTGTAGTACCGACCCTCCTAACCCATACATAGGCTGCAGTAACCATGACAGGAATCAGAGAATCTTCCAGCAGCGACCTCTGTAATCACATGAGATGTGATGTCAGAAGTCAAACAATGGAAGAAACAACTGCCACTATAGCTGACATTCAGGGGACAGCTCAGCAAGAAGAATGTCAGAATGATTTTAAATTAGGCTCAAGGACTGTACAGCTTGTGCTGCCCTCTATCTCTGAAAACTCACCAATAAGGAGAGCCATGATGTTAAATATACTTTTGTGCAAGATGAATTTGATAACCCTTTACAAAACATGGTATATTCTAAAACCAAAAGAAAGTAACAGGTGGTGACTGGGAGTTCCAACTGGATGGATACTGCAGGTCTTACCTCAAGGTGGCACTGCTAGAATACCCTCCTGTAACTCCACTGCTTCCCCTGTGCCAGCTTCCTTCACAGCTCAGGTTCAGAAGTAGTATTTGTCTCTCCTGCAAGACTCCCACAGTGTAAGTGGTACCAAAGATAGGGATCTTGGTGCATTTTGTCCATTTCTTGGTGTCCTTAGCTTGCATCTCCGGTACGTATCCTGGCAGCACTTCTCCCTGGTCTGGCTCCTGCCAGGCTAAGGAAATGCTGAAATTGGAGCAATCTACCACCTTCAGAAGTCCTGGAGGCTCCATGACAGCAGGTGGGCTGTGACACACTACTGTACCCGCAGGCCTACACTTGCACAGGTGAATAGAGAGCTGTTTCTAAGATGCCAAACCTGCAAGATTTTAGGGTAAAAAGAGCCTTAATAAACAAAGAGCAATTTCTGTCCAAGAAAACAATGCAGTTCCTAACATGGCACATACATGTAGACCCATTTCCAAAGTTGTCCATTTAAGAAAAATCCTCACATTTGACACAAAATCATCCAAATTCAGCTTGGAAGGGGCACCTTCCATAAGCAGCACTCGTTCTCCACATGTGTTTGGGAAAGGTGTTGAGCATTAAAGGCATTGAGCATTAAAGGTGTCAAGTATTAAAGGTTTGCTCCTGTCTTCCTAGCAGACTGGTGAGCTCTGCAGTACATTTCCTATCACCTGTCTTGTATGGCTCTGCATGCCTCCTGTCTCTCCTTGTTTAATAAATCTCTCTTACAGTCCTGTGTAAAGTGGTCAGGCGCTATCTGGACTGCTTGGATTAGTGAATTTGCTTATTGCCTTGCAAGATCCTGTTAATGTTCTTTATTTGCCAGAGATTACAGTACCCCTAATTAATAGTCATTTCTAAAAACACAGATCTTGCTTTTTGCTCTTCAGTCCACCTTGCAGCAGTCTGGTTAGATTTCTGTAATACATAAGAACAAAAGGTGGAATATTAAAAAATATCTCTATGTTTTTAATCAAACAAATAGAAAGTTGTGTAGCCAAATTCACATTCTGCTATGAAAATCTAAGCTGAAATGCAATGACTGTCTCCCCACCCAACCAAAAAGGTCAACAAGTGCAGCATGCTATGACAAACTTGATGCTCGAGGCTTTTATACAGAACACTCATACAAACATGCAGGGTGATAAGGAATATGGTGCATATGGACAGCGCATATTCTCCTAGGCCTAATGTGAAATAATGCAAGTCTTCAACTAGGAGAAGAATCACAGCTTCAGGCTTCAAATTGGTTTTGTGTTGTCTTCTGATGTAATGGAACCTGAGTGCTTTCCCATCTGAGTAACTGTTTAACCTCAAGGCTCTTGTCTGCTGTGTAGAATTCTCCCATGTTTTAGCTGTATTGGCTTCCACACTTGGCCAGGTTGGTTTTTTCTAAATTATGTGCAGCTACTAAGGCCCACTCCTGTATCTATTACAAGATTCCATCAATAGCTTAAGCTATTTATTGGTAGCCTTTGACAGCCTTTTGCTTTTAAAATACTTCAGTTATATGGTCATATAGAGTAAGAATCATTTATAACAGGCACAAATAAAACCTGCCTATTTCAGCATTTCTGGGGCAACTGTAATACTTCGGAGTTTGCCTGTGGTTTTGATCAGTCCAGAATTAGTCATAAATTCTTCACTACTAAAAATCCAGTATTAAACGAATGTAAACAACATTCATGAATTCCAGAAAAGTTTTCTCTCCTTTTAAAAGGGCTGATGGGAGACTAATGAAAGGAGAATACTAATATGTATGAGAAATTATTTTCTTTGTCATACATTAGGGACTTCAGCAACCTATATGTGAACTTCAAGTACTACAGGTATCTACACCTCAGAGCGCCTTTAATGTGTTTATCTCTGCTGTTTGCATATACTCAATTCACCTCAGGTGGGGATCTCTTACTGGGTCCTTCTTAGTAGTTACACATTTTAAGTGAATAATATCACACCTTCAGGCACTTAAATTATAATTACATTGATAGCCAACAGCATTAAGGACTTCCTTAATCTTCAGTTATGCTGTAAGCACAATGCCGTCCCTTACACTGAGCCAGGCTGGAACTGCCACATTCTCTCAGATTGGAGTAATTTGGTCATCACATACACATTTAGGAAAACTAGACATTAAGTTGTGATAAACATCCTGATTGGATTCTTTGCAATGAGAGGCTGAGAGGATGCTGAGAAGCCCAGGGCCTGCACTGATATCACACAGAACTCATTCTGTATCCTCCAGGAAAATATCTACTTGGAATCTAGTACCTAGAAACACACTTGTTGCTATTAGACAGCTCTCTGAGAACACTTTTATTGGTGATTGAATGGTCACCAATTTTTTAATTTTTTTACTTGCTTTTGGACTGTGATAAACCAAGAAAAAAATTCAGCTCACAGACTGCTGGAGAACAAAACAAATTTCATGGGTTCAGGGACCCCCTTAACTAGGTTATAACCTTTATTTCTCCAGTTGTCAGTTCCATTTTCATATCGCTTTTCCTGAGGAGAAGACGAAATTTTGATGCATATAATAAGAGGAAAAATGCATAATTTGCTTTCTACTAGATTGTGGTCTATAGCCTGGTATAATCATACATGCTGGGGAAAAATATCTTCATGTCTTGCTCCACTGACTTCAGTGGGATTTCCCATGATATAATGAACCTAACAGAATAGACAAGCCTTCCATAATCTAACCTTCAAGCAAGGTTAAACCTTCATTCTATTTTGAAAAACCTCAGGAACTAAATAATTTGCCTAAAAAAGTGAGTAACATTGTTGCCTTAAGGAGGATATTTTTGGATAGTGTGATTGATTATAACTTAATAAATAAGTCCATTTTGAATGAGACAGAGGAAAGAATCCAAGAAAGAACCAAAATATTAACAGAAAAGGAAAAGCAAAAGTCTTGTTAGTCAGATGCTACTGTTGATAGGAACACTCCCATGTGTTATACAAGCTGTGCTAAGCATGGATCATATGGTTGCTATCTGATGGATACAACAAAATCAGTCACTTATTTAGTTCAGTTCTGGTCAAAGTCATGGAAAAGCAGTCAAATTTAGGTAAAGAGAAATGTAAAATATAGATGCTTGAAATTAGGCACCCAGATCCATAGCTGTGACTTTCAGAGGTGCTGAGTGCTCTGCCCTCTCAGTGTTGCTCATGGGTATCAAGCCCTTTCCATTTGAAGACTTAAAATCTCACTTCGAAGAGCATGTGTCAAAATGTGTATCTTGCTAGATGTCATGATGAAACGTCCCTTGATTAATCAATACACTACTTTGCATGCAAAGCTTATCTAACCTTCCTGCCTACATAAAAAAAATATAATAATCTTGGTCTGACCTTGGACTGGTCCCTTGGTGATTGTGACACAAAGATTGCTGCCCGTTTTCCTTTTTTTTTATGACAATCTTGCACTGGGGAGCCTCCATCCTGGGCTGGGGAGTTCTAGATGATGGTGACAGCTTCTTTCCTGACATCTACACCTTGAGGCTGAGACAACTGTCTCAGAAGCTTCACCCAGAAGAAAATCAAATTAGCAAAGTATAATCAGAATTCATTGACTCCAAATAGTGTGTACGTGTTATATGTGTACATAAATACGTATGTATGTATAGCAAGAAGTCAAGTAAGGTAACATGTAAGTCTGGGTTTATTTACAGCCACAACCTTTTTCTAAAGACTCCTTTTCCATCTACTCCCCTCTGTAATTTCAAATATTGAAACATTAAAATTCTTGCACTTATTCCGAAAATGAGCTCTTTCTGCAATGCAGTACAGAATAGCTCAGAAACACATTTCCTAATCCATAGGAAGTTTAACAAAAATGCAAACTTTTAAATGAAAAAATTATATATATTATTTCAAGTTGGCAATTTTCTTTCTGGAATGTTTCAGAAGGCCAGAAATACTGTTTGCACTGTATCTTCTACAGTACGCTCTGGTGTTGGGGAAAGGAGACTGAAAATCGATTTTCACTGAGCATCTCTGTCCATACTGGAGAAACAGGAACAAGAAGTACCTGAACTCCCAGAAGATAGCTTGGCAGTGTTTTCTAACCAAGTTAGTTTTTGGCTGACATATTTTCTTTTTGGCTTCAAAACAAAATGTTTTTAAGCATTCCCTTTTAAATTATTTTCTCTCCACCTCCACAATATCTTCCAGAGAAAGACACTTTTCATTTCTGCCATATCCCACCAAGCTTATGTAACTGACACTAGAACAGTGCCTTAGTCAGTCCTCTCTTGTGGCCAGTCCATGTCAAGGGGTTTCGGAGCCCACAAACACTTGCAGTGAAAGAAACTGGGTATTTGTTTGATCTTGGTTATCAGCCTAAGTACAAAGCAGCTTCTAACCTGGTGCTTGGAATTTGTGCCCTGAAGCACAGGGGATGGTGGGTACAGGCAAGGAAGAAGACAAAACTGGTGGCAAGTGGGACTGGGAAGCCACATTAAAAACAGATGGCTAATAGGTGCTCCAGTAAAAAGGTCTTCTATTTCCAGGGCTCTATGAGGCCCTCAGAGTTGATAGCATGTATTCTCAATTAGTAGGCTTCCACCTTCTCCATATCAAATGTGGAGTAGTTGCTCTCCACCACCCCTATGTTGATCTACAATTTTTTCTCCAGCCCTCCTCCTCTCACTGACCATTGTCTGTGGGTGCTTTCCATTTTGCTTTGTATTTTCCCTGTGTGCTTTCCCGATGAGGGTTTTGGTTTGTCTGCAGTGTGAGCAGCTGGCCCGTGACATGGAGGGCTATTATTTAGAGGGTCATATCCTCTTAATGTAAATGTGTAAATCAGTGCAGATTACAGCAAAACTAAATACACTTGAATCACTTGATTTGATAACTCAGAGTCTGCCCCATGGCAAGATTTTTGAAGAGAAAGTCTGAATTATAGTGTCTGTAGGCAAGCATATCTACCAGTGATTGTCTTATAAAATGATTAATGACCTACCAACAAAGTTGAGGTAAGGATTGTCAGAAGCCAAGCCACACTAGGGTTTTCAGATTCAGCGTAATGACTCCACTGTCTTCTCCCACACAGGTTTTGATGGTGAGTAACATAGTCACTGGTGTTCTCCATGGACACTTCCTCTGTCACTTCAATACCATCTCTGAACCACATGACTTTGGGCATTGGCTTTGTCTCAAAAGGCACCCTGATGCCTGTTGTATGCTTAGCCTTCACAGTAATGCTGGGTGCAGCAAAAAGCTTGAGGACAGGTTCTTCAATAACAGGGGACTCTGCAAAGAACAGATGAAAACTGCAGCTGCAAATTTAGATTCACATCTTTCCTGTGTCTGTGAGTTCACAGAAAAGGTGATCCAAAGCTGGGCCCTTCATACACCCCTTCATATTTTTACTTTTAGAATTCTTTATTTTGTGGAAGTCTTCAGGGATACTCAAGATCTTCAACCTGTTTTGATTCAAGTTAATTTAGTTCTCTTTATTGTACAGGAAGCTGGCTGCCCTCCTTTAGTTGTTCAGCCCAGCAGAAAAAGAGGGACCTCAGGAAAACAGCAAGCCCCAAAGATCCTCACCTCCCTAGGGCCTGGAGATTTGATTCCAGGCAGTTTCTCTGTTTTGCAAGGCACAAGCAGCCCTTTGTGCTGTTCTTCCCTAAGGCCACACTAGGATATATATCTATGACCATGATAAAGATAGTAGGATCAAAGTTAGGTACTGCTTTAAAGAAAATGCTCCCTGATTTGTTATGTATTCCTCCATCTGTATATGGGAAAATGATAAGGATGTCCCGCACACAAAGAAAAATATCCAGCTTCCTCTTCATACTCAGTGGTTTTCCTTTTATTTTTGTCACACAACGTGTATGTTTAGAAATGACAATCAAGGCATTCAAAAATATTTTTGACTGCTGGAAAACCAACCCTCCCTATACCAAAGCTTTGTTGTGGATGGGATTTTATTGCGACACAGGTATGAGGACTACCGTGTGTTGCAGACACAGCAGCCTCACTGCTGGGTTCCTCCCCTCGCCTGGGTTCCGTGGACATGAAGAGGCTGTTCCCATGCACCAGGTGAGTCTGAGAGCCCAGCTGGCTCCATCTGGCTGCCAAGAGCTGAGCAATACCCACGTTTATACATCTCTGTGGAGAACTTCCAAAGAGGTGTTTTTCTGGTTGCTCATGACAACAACATTTGCAGTAAAGGCTCAGGCCAAAATTCTCGATTTATAAACACAGAAACCTATGCGTAGTCACTTCAAATCAACCAGTACGACTGTTCAATTTTCTCCCCTCAGGGAACAAAACAGCAGAATGAAGAGGTTTTGCTCATGCACAGTGTGGGGGTTTTGGGAAGTTCTTCCGTTTTCCTCCTTCTCCTAAAGAATTTTTCCATACTTGTTTGTCAGGGAGGTAAATGGCCATACTTAAGAGACACAAAAGGACCTGGCCACAGGGGGAGGGGTCCAGCCTGCCGAATAAAGGGGGTTGGGTGGAGCCCCTGGGGCTCTTGTTTTGCTCCCTGCATTCGAGGAGGAGAAGGTGCCCTCGTGGTGCAGAGAACTCATCCCTGCTGCGTCTCCTGCTCTCCTTCTGCCCCTGCTGTATCCCGAGGATCCTGCTGGGCACCGGGATCAGCTTGGAGAGAGGTCGTCCCTGCTGCGTCTCCTGCTTCTCCTTCTACCCCTGCTTCCTCCCGAGGACCCTGCTGGACACCGGGATCGGCTGCCCAGGGGGTTCGTGACGCGGGCTTTCCGTCGGCCATTGCCACGTGGGGCCTGAGCTGGCTCCGGAACGGCGGGGAGACCATCGCGCCCTCCCTGCTCCCCGGGAGCCCCCGAGAGGCTGGCACTGGGTGCCTGGCGCTGTTTGCTGTCACTGCCATAGTTATTGTTGTTTGTTTGCCTTATTATATATATTTAGTATATATGCCTGAAAGCCCCTTAATTTCAAAATGCTAAGCATTTGGAGGGGAGGGGGTTGCACTTCCATTCCAAGGGGGGCTCCTGCCTCCCTTGGCAGACCCTGTCTTTCAAACCAAGACACACAGAGAGAAGCCTGTAAATGGGTACAGGCCCAGGCAGGGAGACCTGGTGAAGCACCGATTCTGCGAGTGTTTGTGTGTGCCTGGTAAAGAGCAGCAAGGAGATGGGGTGGTTACCTGCAATGGCAACCACTGCTTCACTCCCTTCTCCCTTGGCTCTGACCGTCTGCCTCCCTCTGCACTCCTCTCCTGTTCTGGCAATGAGGAGTTTGTGGATGGCTCCCTGATTCGTTATCCAGATCTTTTTCGTGTCCATAATCTAGCAAGAAGATCGAGGCAGGAAACAACCCATTTTGCAACAAACACCATCTCCATCCCTGTCCATAAATCCTTGATCAGAGTTTCCTGCTCTAAGATGACTAAGCAGTCGGGATTTCTAGCTCCTACTCTGGTACAATGCTCTATGATCTACGGACAAAATGAATTCAGTGTTCTGTCATGCATGTCTAGATGAGGCACGGGGCATGTAACGAAGGGTGCGCATTGGCATGCAACGGACACAGTTACCGAGTCCTCTGGAAATCAGAGGCTGTGCGAGGGAGGAGGGTGAGAAGCCACATTTTACAGGCTGGGTAAATGGGTTAGCAAACGTGAAAGCATCTTTACAGGAGACTGGGAAGGAAAATTATGAAAAAGACAGAATCCAAATCCATAACCTAGTAAGACTTGTAATGGAGAAAATTGGATGATTCGTGTCAATAAGATGTGACAAC
>JANVCC010000046.1:5979051-6204951 GCA_025345505.1 Todiramphus chloris collaris
AAATTTTTATTTTTCTATTTAAAGACTATTTGGTCTCATTTATAACAGACTGAAGCTGTAGTAGACTGGGAAAGACTAGATCTGTTCTTGTCTGATCTGTCCATCTGTTTGTCCCTACTCAGAAGCCCTTTATTAACACCAGGACAAGTCCCACAGTAGCTATTTGTAAAAAAAAAAATTCCCACTAGGGTTTTGCAGCCTTTCATTATAAAGATGATACCATGGTCATTTTACCTATTTGCCATCCTTGAGCCAAATTTCTTCCACCTTCACATCATTCAGGACACCACAGAGCTCGGCAGGATGCCAAATTAGACCACGAACATTACACACATACTCTTCACGGTTGCAAATGTCTCTGGAAGAAATCTGATGGAAGCAGGTGAACAGAGAAACTGTGCAGAATAATTGTCAACCAAGCACTTCAAACACCAAGGAAGTATTGAACAGGAGGGAGATCTAACAAAATGGACAGGCCCTCGGGATGAAAGCAGTTTAGTGAACTGGACATTCTGGGAAGAAAGTAGGATGGAGGAGGACTGTTATTAAGTAGTTTTTGCCCTTTATGTGTGTTCACTGCAGAGAATGCAGCTGCAGGAATACAAAAACTGAAGCAGAAAACAGCCTCTTGGTACTGCTCCAGACCCAGGTGGTCCAGAGGAGCTGTCACACCAGCCAAACTCTTCCTCTACTGCCTACATAACACCTCTATCTGAACCTGAATTCCGCACGGGGAAAGATGAATCTGTAAGGCGCTGGACTGCAATTCCAGTGTGCACAGGAATTGTGGGCGGCTCATCCATGGCTTTCTAGCTTACCTGTGCCACAGAAGTGGTTTCTGCCCCACGGAATCAGGTCAGAGAAAGCCCCTGGCCCTCACCATCCCTTCAGGCCATGCTGGCTATGACCCACAGAGGGCACTCACACACCAGGCCTGGCACCCATCCTCCAGGAGTCAGGGCTTCCTTGCCCACTGCCAGCCACACTCAACCCAGGCTGCACACCTAGAAAGCCCAGACTGGGGATGCCATTGAGAAACTGCTCTCTTCTGGCCGGTTTTTGGAAAACACAATGAGAAGTAATACATGGCCAAAATACAACTAAGGGAGTAACCTCCACCCAAGTCTGTACACCAGGACAGGGTTTGCAGGGCATTATCTGACATAGAAAATGCAGGACTGTTAGGAAGAGACCAGCCTCACTGAGACATCTGTCAAGGGCTCCACTAGGGAAGATTAATCTTCCAGTAAAGAAAATCTGCCTGACATCACAGCTGAGCTTCTTTTGCCCCCTAAATTTTCCTTCATACTGTCCTACCAACTGAATATTCAGTTGTTCCTCAACCTGCAAAGGATACACTAATACCATTTTATCCTCCTTCCACACAGTTCATTTTAAAATGGTGTTAAATGATGCACTTGTCATGGAAGTCACCTGGGCATAGTTCCAAGCTGGTCCACATCTAACAGAAGTCACCTGAAATAACAACAGCCACTAAAATCCACACTCTTAACTTTCAAATTCTCCTCCAGCCTATGCTGAGAGCATGAAGCTAAGCTTTCCAACTTTTCTTCCTGTTCTTAACAGTCTTGTTTCTTTCTTTAAAGATCATAGACTTAAGTTTACCACATCAATAATGACACCACAAAATTAATTCACAAAACAAATATGATATTAAATATTTACCAGCCTCATGTTGTGCTGCTGGTCCTCAGCAGGCTGCAGTCAAATGTCCCACGGGTCATTTTAAAGAACCACGATAAGAATTCATTAGGACAACCCTGATTAAAATAAACAAAGTATACTTTACTAGGCTGGTTTAGGTGACACATGCAAGAACTTAAATGGAAGATTTACTGCTGTATACCTCTTCTGCTTTATACAGCAATGGGAAGTCCTTAACTATTATCTTCATGATACCAAGGGGGGCACAGACTACAGGCTTATTCCGTGTTAAACAATAAACAAACTGCAGAGCAGCATTACTTCACCTCAGTTTCCTAGCTGTTACAGCAGAGTAGCACTATTCCTCTGCAGAGTTCACTGAAAAACAATGCAAAGACTACTGTTCCTCCTCTTCTCTTGAGCCATTCACACTTACCTTCTACAGTTACACTGGCACTCCTCATTAGGGTCACTGTCTTCCGTAGCCTACGATTGCTGTACAATCTCCTGAGCCACTCAGCTCAGCACCATTAATGATAAGCTCTTCCCATCATGCTTCCTGGTGTACTTAGACCTCTCGATCACTCATCCATTCTGCATCCCGTTCAGGATGACATCTTCAGAAGTCAGCAAACAGTCCAGATAAGCTTTTCCCTTCTTTTTCTTGAGATTGCTGACAAACTGAGTTGGGAAAGGGGTTGTCAAGAAAAAAATGGCACATACTGGCAAGCAACTTATAAATCAAAACAAGTGGCTTTGCCTTGCAGTATAGAACATGGGCTCCTATGCAGGAGAGATTCCAGGCTTGGGGCTTTACTGTAGGTGTGAAAAGGAAGGCCTTGATGCTTCTCAGCTTCCCTGTCCACAGACTAGCTTAATGAGACTGCACCTTCCAGTTTTCTCAGCCCAAGCTCTGGTGTTTTGCACTTCACAGATTTTGCAGCTCAACCCCTGGTATCTTGTGTTTGATCCATCCACTGCCAAAGATGCTTTTTTTGCATTACTTAGGATCAATGAAGGGTGGATTGTTCTGCACTAGATCTCCAGTCTCAACACTGAGTTCTTTAAAGTCACTGGATAGAACAGTCTCAGTTTTCACAGTGCACGCCAATCCATCATCAGATGTGGTAATTTCATACTTCTCACTTCAACTCTTTGCCACTGAACTTCTAGGTCAAGTTTTGTACTTCCTTGGGCAGGTGGATTTTGAACACTGCTGTCTGTCTTTCACTTACTTTCATCTGCTTCAGTTCTGTCAGGAGTTTGGGCCTCACCTGTTAAAATGACAAAAAGACAAACATTCAGTCTGTTATTTTTAGTTCCTGATCTCCGATTTCCTACACTAAACAGCAAGAGGTCAGTGATTCATTCATTCAACTTCTATAGAAATTAAGCTAAACAGTTCTCAGTGTTCAGTAGAAGTTGCACACAATCCTACAAAGCTGCTTACCAACAGACACACTACTTTTCTGTTCATTTCTGCCTCAGCTTTGCTTTTTTCCTCTCCTTTACTGGAGGTTATTGTAAATGGTTTCAGGCAACTGCAGATGACCCCTAGAAGCATACCTAGAACCATATGGCAAGCTGAAGGAGGACTGACATCTTCCTGTGTTATCTGTCAAGAGTGCTGCAGTGCCTGGCACAGGATCACTCTTTAGCTAAAGTAAGATAATCTACAAAACTACCAAACAGCCTGTGCCCAAGTCCTGCTAAGGGCTTTATCAAAAAGGTAAATATTATACTCTAAACGTGGTACTTATGGCAAAGCTTATCTTGAAGAGATGGTCCTGCTGCAATGGTGCTGCAGATGGGCAGCACCACTTTAAAGCAAGTTTGCTGTATGTAATGTGGTTGGTTTTCTTTCAAAAGAAAGAACATGGCTATTTGTAAGAAACATATGCACATGAAAAAAAGATTGTTCCCATTATTCTCATGCCTATCCATTCACTCCCAAGTCCTGTATGAGCAAAGTTCACTCCCACTAAAACAACAGTGCCAAGGTGCATTTTATCATTCCCATCTTTTCCACCAAAACTGGTCCAAATTTGGTAGTGACTCACATCCCTACCACACTGACGTCAGTGCAGAATTTGGCTTATTATGTGTAATAGCTAGCCTTCAAACTCAACTCTGCTATCTCACTAAAGGTGTTTTCACATGGGTGCTCCAGTAATTGTGGGTTGGTTTATGACTTGTACAATGTTACATTTCTGTCCCAGCCTACAAAGACCAGTGAATCATCAATGTTGCAAAGACATACAAGAAAAGAAACTAGGCCACAGATTGGCCCACTAGTTCTGACCCTCCAATGTTTGTCTGCAGACATGGATGCTGTACACAGAACCTCAGGTACCTGAGGACAACAATCACCTATCACTCTCAGCACAACACAGAGTTTCTTGTCAGCCACAAGAGGACTGTAGGTGCCCAGGTCTCTCCCATTCACAGCGTGTATTTCATACCCATACGCTTCCTGTCATCTTTTCTCAGGGAATACAGGAAACACAAAGGCTCTCCCCCATAAAAAGCACAACTCTTGCACCTTTAGAAACACGGCTTCTTTATACACAGAAGGCAAGTGCTCAGTTTGAAGTCAGCAGGGGTTAGAATCTTTCACCTTGAGTCACCCCACTCTACCTACAGCAAATCTGCCTTGCAAGGACTCTCCATTTTGCCTAACTTCAGAATTCTTCCAAGCTTAGTTGTTAGTAACTGGTCTAATTACTAGTGGAGCCAGACCTCTAGAGCTTATCTTTAGTTGTGATCAAGGATACTGTGCAGATGGCATCAGGGTGGGTACTGGGCACTACACACTTGTAGTTATCAGTATCATCTCAGGAGAAACATACAGGTCTGAAAGAAAAAACACCAGAGAAAGCAATAAGCAAAACCTGCACATAGGTTGGGACGGTGGGGAGTGGATCTGGCAAATGTATTAGTGAATTATTTTTATTTGTGTTTAAATAGGCATATTTTTTATCACTAACAGGATTCACCTCTTGAAAATCCAGAATCACTGAGGGTAAAAATTTTGAGGCCAAATCCAATGCTTTCTCCTCCCTAAAGATCCCTCACAGTCTTCCCAAAGCCCCAGAAACAGACAGAAATCTTTCCACTGACAGTGAAGCATTTTGGATCAGGTCCATTCTTTGGCTTAAGGCAGCAAAATGAAGCCACATTTCTTCTTAGAGACACCTTTTTACTCCGGTGCTCTGCACTGAAGGTGAGATCACCCCTGAACTGCATAAGCAATACAGACATCACAGGAGGGTGAATGGAAGCTGTTGGACTTAAGACTCACTCAAGTATTGTAGGAGAAGAGAATTTGACCTGCTCTGGCTGGTAGACTTGTAAACAAAGGATTGCCTGAGAGAAGACATGAGTTAGAGCAGACTAAGAATTAAAGAAAGAGGAAATAAAGGGACAGAGCAAGGCAAGCAAGGAAAAGAACAGAAAAAGGGTAGAACTTTTGCAGCCACAGGACATCACAAATTAAACAGGGGCAAATGGGGACATATGCCCAATATTATGAAATATTAAGATTTAGCATTGATTTTGTCTGAATGATACACAAGAGGCATCAGGGCCTCACTATGCTAAACACAAAACTAGGTAACAAAACTAATGGTTCCTGCTCTGATGCTCTGTTTTCTGTTGATCACCAACACTGCCCTGTAAACACAGAGCAGCATTGGAAAGTAGCACTATTGCAGTAGGCTGGCTGCAAATGGGACAGTTTTGTTGCTGCTGAGGAATACTATAGTGCTTAAGTTTAGGGTTGTGGGGTTTTTTACAGTTTTTATTGTGGGAATAAAAAAAAATCATCTAATGGCAAGGAAAAGAGGTGTGTTAGCTTAGCAGATGCTTCTTAAAAGTACTGTCAAACACATTCTGGGTCCTTCTATTGGGACACACGCTCTCCTTTCCATGTTACACTGGGCTTTGATTTACCTTTAACTTCATCTCAGAATATTGTTTTTGTCTCCTAGAATTCAGGAAGAAACATTGGGATTAATGAATAAGAGAAATTGATCAGGGGCCTGCTACCTACTTTCTCTGTCTGGGTTTATTTTAAATGCATGGTTTCTTTTCCTGTCTGCTTCATGGAGGAGATTGGATTAACCCTGCTTTGCTTTTCTTTCCGTAGTTACTTCAACTTTACATCCATCACAGATACCACTCTGGTATTGAAAGCTGGTCATTAGCAGAGCTCTGCTCACTGACAGGAATGATTCGTGATTTTTTGTGATATATAATAAAGACTCATATGATCTTTCTGTCACTTTAGACAGTCACATATCTGTCATATGGGAGAGATTACACGTGATGGAAAGGCTTATTTACTTATGCATTAAAGGTCACATTCTTCCAGCCCCAGACAAATCATTCGACCATGAGTTTTGCATAAACAAGAAGTGCTGTATTTAAATCAGTAAGGACAAGTTTCCATCAGCTAAAATAAACAGCAGCTTTCCCACTGATTTTTGAGTGATCTGTGACAAAGCTCTAACACCAGTGAGGATGGGTAACTGCAGTTTGCACCTGATTTTGTTTGCCACTCTTCCAGTGCAGAAGATGATGCATCATATTTCCCTTCATAAGGCGGACAAATACACCTAAGAGCACCTGAAAATGCAGTCAGGTTTTGGCATGTACTAGGTAAAAAACTGTATTTCACCAGAAATTGCTGTTACTCACCCTTGGGTATTGTTGGTGGACAAGGTTTTTCCACAAATTCAGGAATGCTTTCTCCAGTAAGGCTCTCAATGAAGCAGGATGCCATACTAAAAGAGACCATCCAGTAAGGCAGAAGACTTGCTCGAAAATTCTTCGATCGGGGGGGGGGGGGGGGGGGGGGAGAATGTTAACCAAGCAGTACAGAGAGGCACTGCTTGAAGGATTTACTTACCAGGAGTGGAAAAGGGTGGATACAAGAAGCAGCCCTGAAACAAAGTTACACAGCAAACTGCCCCAGTCAGTTAAATATTTTGGAAGAGAAAGGCTGGCACAGTAGGAAGAGTGCTAGCTGTCCACAGGAGACTGCTGATCCATTCCTTCTTTCTTCCCAGTCTTTGTGCAGGATTTTTGGCAAGTCATTTGGTCTCTCTACCTGTCTTGTCATCTACACAATGTGAAAACTTGGCTTCCTTGCTGCAAAGTGCTTTGATGCTACATGTCATTCAAGAAAGGTATCAAAACTGGACATATCAACAGGCCCATCAAGACTTAACTCGGTTCTGCACAAGCTGTACTAAGCTCCTGAGCACTAGTCATGCCCTATGTATAGCTAAATACCCATAGTTTAAGACAAATACTTCTTTAACTGTTCATTTCAGGAGGCTCCAAAGAGCTGCATTTTTCCATGAGAATGAAGCCATTTAGTTTGGCTTTGTGTGAACTAATTCTTCAGTTCAGGTAAAACTATTTTTTTTTTTTTCCAGACAGACTGACCAGTAAGGAGCTGGCCCTGAATACTCATTTCTAACAGTTCCATGCAAACACTTCACCAGAACCAAAATATTTTTCTGTGATTAACAGCAAAAGGTCTCCATTTTACACCAGGGAAAAAAAAAAAAAAAACCAAAACCAAACACCCAAAAAAAAAACCCAACAGAAACCAAGCTAGCTTGGATTATTCTGATTTGTTCATTTAGACTATTACTATTTCATTATACGTTTTCTTAATCAAGGGCCTTCCCAGCTCTATTAAGCGCATCACATATAGTAAGACATGTGAATGGTACAAGGGCCTGTGCACACCTTGCTCTCAGTGCATGTGGCTGGGAACTGTGAGGAGGTTGCTTTAAACCAAGGCAATAAAATCAAGACAAAATGTTTCTAAACAAAGGCAGTGGCTGATGCAGGGACAATACCTGTACTCTTGCAATAGTGGTAGACCATGTGCTGGCCTTTGAGAAGAAGAAAAATTCTCACTTTCTCCTCAAGGCAAACCCCACTGCACAGATGCAGCCAATCTTTATCAGTTGCTGTGCATCACCTCAGAGGTGTTACTATGGGAAAAATTTCTGCCATCATGTAGCCTGTTTCCAGTGGGGACTCGGCTGTGTATAGCTATGCTAACACTGGTCCCTGCATGGAAGACAGTTTGGAGTAAAGGGATATGTGATTCTAGTCACTGAGGGATAATTTGACTAATTCCTTTGTAGGTAACCAAGTCTTCCCTACCCTGTACTTTCTGCAGCTATTTTACTCCTAGTTTTAAGTGTCTCAATGAGTTGTACTTCAGAGTGGTACTTCACAAGGTTCCTTTCTTGGAAAGGGAAGGAAAGGAAAACCAAAGTAGATATGAGACTAAAGCTATTGATCTCACACAGCCAGTTTCCACCCTACCTGCCCACTGCCACAGAATACAAAGCACTAAGACATTCTTGAGAGTATGTTTGTGTATATTTTACTTACACACACACACCTCCCTCCAGAAGCTAAGGTCCTAATCATTCCTAAGACACAGGAGCTTTCAAGACCATTACTGGCCTTTCTGTGTCCACACAGCTCACATGAGGTCCTGTAGATTGTTGCATTCCTAGGAAGACGCCTTGGTCCTATTACACTGGACAAACATGGCTTGAAGTAATTCAAAATTTAAATACATACTGGCCTCTTGTGGGCTATGCTGTTACATCCTTTACATTGGCTTCAGCAGTTTCTCATTCTTGTAATAACAGAATGATAAAACTTCAAGTTTGAGGCTAAAAGGTTTAAACCTTTATTATTGATTGTGACACCATTTCAAAACTTTTATCAAAGACAGACTATTAAACAACTTACCAGTCTTGTTTTTCCATTTAAAACCAAAATATGTGAATCCAGTTTTAAACAGTTAAACATTCAACAAATCCTACTTTGATGTTTAAGTCAGTCCCCAGTGCTCTTTTCACACCTCAGTGAAACAATCAGGATTTGTTTATTTCTAGTTATACCAGCAGCAGTTTCCACCATTTCCAAGCCCAGACAGTTGGTTCAGCTACTCAGACAGGGACTAGACCCTTCAGAAAATCAGTTCACATCTTTAGATTACAGAGCTCCTGCTTTAATCAGTTCTCTTCTACTCCTTAATAAGTTTGAGATTCTGTCACCCTTCATCATATGGAAAAGGAGAGTAAGGTACTTCCAAAAAAGGGAATGAATTACAGATCTCAGCCTGAGCATTTAGCTCTTTCTTACTTTAGCAGTGTTAACAGCAGCAGTGCTGAAAGAGCACCGGTACAAGAGGCCATTTTATGTGTGTACCAGTGCATTCATTCTCAAGGACACAAACTACGTATTTTGCTTGCACTGAAGGCTAAACTAGTGGCAATAAACCGCTTAACAGCCTGCATTTGATTTCTGTTTGGAACGGTCAGCTTTTATCTATTCCGTATTTATGTTCAATTCAAATGAAAAGGGAATCTAGTGCAGGAGGCACTTTGCTTTGCAAAACACAGGAACTTGGAAAATCAAAGGACATAAAAATCTAACCAGTTTCCAGGGGCTGAGAGGAATAACTCCAGGGGTAAACTCTGGAAAAAACAGTGGCGCACCCCCCTCCTTCCCCACCCCGGAATATATCACCTTTCCAGATGATCTTAATATGACTTCTCTAACCTAGGAAAGAAAGAGGAAAGTACCTACAAAAGAAGAAAATTAAAAAAAAACAAAAACAAAAAAAAAAACAAAAACAAAAAAAAACCAAAAAAACCCCAAAAAAACCAAAAAACCCAAAAAAACCAAAAAACCCAAAAAAACCCAAAAAAACCCCACCCCAAAACCAAATAAAACAAAAGAAACCGAGTGCAGAGGTTGAACCATTGTCAGCTTTTCCAGTGAGCAAAAACTACTATCTACAGACAAAATAAATACATGCTGTAGTTCCCAGGCTAAAGAAAGAGGCTCTGTGCTCTCTTCTCTAGAAGTCTGCATTCTTCTTAACACAGATGCATTTATCAAATCAGAAGTGCATGGATACAGGATTAGTCATGCTATAAAGTGGATAAGGTATTATTTATTGCTTGTACAATAACTCTATCAAGGAACCAACCTTCACTTACCTCTTTAGTATTCTAATTCAGGAAGAAGAGCCCAACTTAGCTACAGAGAAACCTGGTATCTGGGCTGGAAGTTGCATTCTCCCCAGTAAAAAGAAAACAGTGCCAACCCCTTCTAATTCCTCCCACCTATCCAAATCGACTCAAAAAACAGGCAGTCCCTTTTTGCCTTAATTTCACAGCGCTCATGAATCCTCCCTCATGCTTCTGCTCCTACACCAGCTAGAGTGGCACACTGAGTGGGCACGTGCGTACGCATGCACACACACACCCCCCGCTCTGTGGGAAAACCAAGGCATATGAATGAGAAGATCTTTTGGTTTGGATCCTTAAGTCCAGCCATGGTGCCAAACACAGGCCTCAAAAAGGGGAGGAGCGTGTCTAAGTGATCTCTTTGTTATCCCCGCTTTTGCAATGCTTGAGTGTTTGCTCTCCATATTCCTCTCAGCAGTCTAAAGCATGACGATGACAGTGGATGTAATGAAACCAATCACATCTGGTCTTCCTTCTTTTGAGACAAAAGGAGTCAAAGCTAATTTGCAAGAGGAGGTTTCTTTTGTGCCTTATCAGTTTTCACTTAATTCCTGACAATCTTTCTGGAGTCCACTTGAAGCAAACAAGCTAAGCATGCAAAAGAGAAAGAGCAAAAGGATCTATGCAGGATTTTTTCCCTCTGGTTCCTAGAGAGAAGTGTTGCCTCTGCCTTTTCAGAGGAAAGCAGACACCTTACAGCTGCTACTGGGACTAGGGGAGTTAAGGTTGAACATAATAAGAAAACTTTGATTCAGAAAAACACTACAAAGGAGAAATACCTTTAGTAAGATGTATGGTACTGTATACCTCTCTGTTCCCAAAATTATGAGATGTAGTGATGAAAAGGTATGCAGAGAAGGCCGAGCCCTCTGAAGAGTATCTAGCAAGACAGGCCCTCTTCAGTGGAAGAGATGATCCCTGGAAAACACTGGCTATCCACATATCAGATTAAAACTAGTCCAATGCAGTGACCTATTTAACTCTATTTTAAGCCTAAGAAGCAACAACTAGCTAAGAGAAAAATCAGCATGGTCCAGCAGAGAGAGATGGCCCTACATTATCCCAAGCTGATAGTCACTCTTGCAGACATCAGCTAATACACATCTACAGACCAGATAGAAAGAACAAGGTTATTCCCAAAGTACCTCAGAAAAAGGTTTGGTTTTTTTTCCATAGCAAATGTATAAAGCTTGTTTCATGTCAAAAATAGAGATGCAGTTATGATTAACAAATAGTAAATTCACCATTTCTCTTTGTTTAAAATGGTATCCAGGGAAAGAACACATAACAAGTAATAGTGCAGGTCCACTTCTAAACCTGCCAACTCACCAATTAATGGACATTCGCATTCTAAGACCACCTGTGTGCAAGCTGCATGGTGGTTCTGCTCCAGAGACAGCAGGGAAGTGACAGGAACCATGGCCCTGTTCAGTGATCTCTTCAGCATCAAGCCTTTTTGCAACTGCAAATTCACAGGTTAACGATAAGATCCTTCCAAAGCAAACTGTAGAGGAAATGTCCAGAATTGTTAGATACTTTAGAAAGTCTTGCAAGCAAATGTGACACTCTACTGTGCATGACTGCTAGATAGTTGATATTTCAGAATAATCTGACCAAGTCATCTTTACCTTGGTCCTTCAGTCAGACACGTGCTTTACCTGGGGCCAGTTCTTACTTTCAAGTACAACTTTAGTTTTTGTTTTCACGTAACTCTGTATCTGCTGATCTCAGAGTACCTACAAAAGGACAGAGCGTGTCATGAGTCTGTTACCATGACAGAAATATAAACAGGATAACACTGCTTTAGTGCGATGGCCAATGACCAAGTGACCAGTGCAAACAAGTGAGGCACAGAGCTGGGCTCTGCCCCATTCACCAACTGTGAACAAAGTTATGAAACAGAAAACATCACAATTAGTTCTAAATAAAATAATCTGAAATTTGTTATATACTAGCCTACCTGGAGAGAGGAATCCAGTCCTCTGGAAAACAACTGTGTTGTAGGTATTAATGCTGTAGTTTCTGGAACAAAGTGGCCTGGGCAGTGAGCTGCAGAGAGTGGATGAAGCATGCTAGGAATTTTTTTTTAATAGAGAAAGAGCAACCAATAAATAGAGAAGTCTAGTAAGACACATAGGCTTAACTTAGTTCCTATGGTCAGCTCAGTTTCAAACCTCCTGATTGCAGAAGCAGTAGCCCCACTCATCTCAAGTGCTTCTGCATGGCCAGAGCTCCTTTCTGCTAATCCTAAGCACTTTTTAAGATTACTGTTGCTGCCAGAAGAGATCAGAGCAGCTGAAAAAAGGTCTTTCAGACCTCACGTTCTGTTAAAAAAAAAAAAAAAAAAGAGAGAGATATAGAAAAAGACAGAGACAAAATGTTAAGTAGGTAAGGCCAAAGAGGAAGTAGGAGGATTACCTCCAAATCTGTTAGACAAGATAACTCTTTGAGAGGCATTTCGATCCAGGTGGCACACTCTCACTTGGTGTGAGATGGCAGCAGCACAGCCCTCATAACCAGACTGCAACTAGGCTGACATTTGTTTTTACTAGTGAATTGATGCAAAGCAGACCAATTTTATCAAGGACTACTCTCTTAGGACATCCCACAGACACAGAATGGAAGGGGACAGCGGGCTAGATATTCTTCACCAGTATAAATTATTGACTTCTGCTCACATCAGTGAAACACTGCTGTGTAATACCTGCCGAGGATCTGCACAAGGACCTCAAAGTCAGTATCTTAGAACACTTCATACCTTGCTTGCCATAAAGCAATTCTCCTCTAGAAATTCTCCTTGTACAAGAGGCAACTTATACATTGGACTTCTCTCCTGTATGCACACTTCTATCAATCAACAACAAATATTTTGTAGCAGATGCACAGGAAGCTGATGACAGAACAAGTAATTTTATTCACTGCGTCAGTTTTGACACTGAAGGGCACTGAACAGCTGAAAACGTTTATAGGGAGTTCCACTTAAAATATTATTCAGAACATTAGTGGTGCTTTTGTTATTTCTAGGGAGTGCTTCGATCAAACAGTGTTACCCCTTCAAAAGAGTCAGTAGCAGTGGGGAAAATAGAGCTAGCAAGGTTTACATAAAACTAACAGTCATGTTATGCTCAAAAGCTTAAGTTTATTGCTCTATTTAATGACTATCACCAGTACTTTAAAAAAATGCCAGTTCTTCCTGCTAGCTTCTCACTGAAGGAAATATTTTAAATACAGCAATAAAATCAAGTGGTTTAAAGATAACACATTTTACCACACATTCATGCAAACCCTGCTGACAGGATTTTTACAGGTTCATGGATACAGAATAAACACAAAGGATGTGTACTGAAATACTGGGAAACTTTCCCCACAGTGATGAAGTTGTAAGCACAACATTTTAGGTCCTACCCTGCACCTACTGACGTCAAAGGCAAAACCTCAGCGGGAGCAGGATCAACCTTTATTGTTCCGAAAGCTGCTTTACCTTCTCCTGATTAGTAAGTGCAGTAAATTCTCAGAATCTCCTGCACTAATAAAAGCAGTGGGGTTTGGTTATTGTTACAAATAAAAAGAAGAAAAAAATATTTTTAGTAGATCATTACAGCTTCTATTCACAAAACACTCATCTTTCATGTTATGGGTCTTGTGTTCCTCCATTTTCCTCTGCTCAATAAAGCACTTAAACATGTGCTTACATTTAAGCATTAAGCACAAGCTACAATCTTCACAGCCTCATTGAGGTCTAAGAAGAAAAGCACTGGCAGCAGTCTGTATTATTGAAAAGGAAACACTGTTGCATGGACAATTAGAATGAGCTAATGATTCTCTAAATTTGATTTGAGGGCAAATTTATCAAAAAGCAGCCAACATAACCAGATTGTTTGGTTTTTTTTTAAAAGCTGCCTATAGGATTTGCTTTAGTTTTAATAAGGCACCCTCAAAGCTCTAAAACAAGTTCAAGTTCATAAAATAGAAGTTATTTTATTCTTACATTTTTAATAAAGATGAATTCAACTCAAAATTCCTCACCTGATTTCAAACCTCAAATTTCAAAGGAAATTGTATTTGTATTGTGGTCTGACTACATAAAAAGAGAAATTACTTATAAATGCGAAATCTGATTGCAGATTGAGGTACCAAAATATTGACAAAGAAAAGCTTAAGTGTGGAGAATTTATGTTCAGATTAACTTCTACTGTTCACCTCAGATTCACCCAGCTGTCAGGATTCTGAGGTTACTGGTAAGAATTTGATTCACGTCATTGAAAAATTTGTTCCCCCTCAGTTCTGGCAACACTGGTGGTGGACTGCTTTAGAGAAAATAAACAAGCAAACATGATGTATGAAACGTCATTTCAATATGAATCTACTCGAACCTTTCAACGCAGAGGCTCAGAAGGTTTACGATATACACAGTATTCGGTAATTTTATATGTAAAAACAATCAGAAAGAGGCAAAAAGTTACTTTCAAGCTTAGTCAACATACGGCACATTTCAGCATGACAATTCCAAATGTTTCACACTGTATTTGGATATATTAGCAATGATCTTTTAAAAATAGCAAACTGAAGACAGTGGATTTTTTTTTTTCCCCACATTTTTTTTCCTTGCTTTTGTAACAAATGAAGCTACTATTCTTATTTACAGTATAAATAGCCTTTTTTTGGTGAAGATTATGTCCTGTCACATATGTTTAAGACAAGGCGCACCTCAGCTCTTAACTGTCAATGCAAACAAGAGCATAAAAGCAATATCAAAGTAAAATAATATATCATTCTTTCCAGCTAAGACAGCCAGGTTACCGTGTGTCTCTTATCAGATCTGAAATACATCTGAATGCAGTCAAAAGTTCTCCTGGTTTAAGCCTTTAGGAATATCATGAACACTTATTCTTCTGCTGCTCTAGAAAGCTGTTTTCCGTACAAGCTCATGACATGATGGACAAATTGATACTGCTCACAAGTCTGGATCATTCCTCCCCTGAAAATGAAAGAAAAAAAGGGGAGGGAAACAGCAGCCTTATTATGTGCAAACATAGGAGAAAATGACACAGCTAAGATGGAGCTTGTCACAAACGGTCTATTCCAAAGCTTCCTGAAAGGAGCACAAAGTGCCCAGTGATTGCAAGCAGCTCGCAGTGTGACCTCAAGCTCCCTATTGAAAGTTTCTGCTAACCAAGGCACAGAAGGCAGTCAGAACGGGAATGGGCTTTACCTGCCTTTTTCTTGGCAGAGGCCCTCACCCAGTAAGGCAACACCATTATCATTTACATTTCTATTACTGGAGCACCTATACTCCAAGCACCCTTTTAAACACTATGAAACACAATCCCCACCCCAAAGCTCTAGATGATAGATGGAAGCAGGGGGAATAAAGAGGAGGGGCAGCTTGTCCAAGACTTCCTGGCTGCACTAGGCACTGGATTCAGGACTACAGAGGGGCTGAGGCCACGCCAGCCTAGACAACAAACGTAGCACACAACTTTCCTATTCTGGAACCAGGGTTCTTTCCTCTGTGCCATCCCATGTTGTGCTTTTGGCAAGTTCACCAGGTAACTAGGGGATGGCCAGCAGGATTTTGGCACAGACAATGGTACTTTAACAAAAGACAAGGCAGATTTGTGCTGAACTGTGCCATGCACACCTTGATCAGTGAAAAGACTGCCAGCAAAGAAATCTAGTTTTGTTCAGCTTTTATTTCAGCTTTTGCTGTTCTCTTTAAAACTACAAACCTAAAAGGAAATGAAAGCAGGAGCACAGTTTGCTTTCCCATGTATCATTAGCCTGTACATTTCTGCAAGTAGCATATTAATCAACATGAGCACTATGGCAGGAGACAGAAATGAACAAAAAGATAAAGTTGTCCATTTTAATCAGATTTTACTAACATTTAAAATTCTGCTAAGAATACCTCATCAACAGTGATATGACCTCTTGATAATCCATTATGAAAATAATTGAACTCCATGGTGCATGCAGAATTGTGCCAGCTGATGCACAGATGCCAGGAATGCAGTGCCAAAGGAGGCTGAAACAAGTGGGGCTGAGGGACACGGGAACCCGTGGGTGGCCAGTGCCAACCAGGCTGTGTCAGTCTGAGCATTCCCTCAGAAACCTTCACCAGAGAAAGTTAACCAATAGCAGATTGCTGGCACCCTTCTTGGACACTGCCCTCTTCAATGGGGTCCAGCTTAACAATTGTGGGTCACACAGTAACCATACCAGCCAGGGGTAGATGAGTGCGCAAGACAATCTCCTCCCTCAGACTCTTACAGTTATTTTGTTAAGCAGTTGCTTGAAAGACTGACAACGAGCAGGGAAGGGCAGGGACACGTGCTCCAACTTCTCATCAGTAAGCAGAGGTGGCAAACACACACTGTGTTTCCAAAGAAACTATTTCCTAGCTGAGCAGCTCCTCCCCCTCTGCTCTAATACAGCTGATCTATTTCTGAGACCTCCTGTGTCACACACAGCAAAGAAATATATTTATGTCAGTCCATGACACACATGGGATGTTAGTCACATCTGGCAATTACTCCCCATGCAATTCCATTACCAGTGAGGTTGCACCCTGAAGCTGTAGCAACAGAAGCACTAGGGTGGTCACAGCTTCAGACCAGAGGAAATTATTTTCTTTTTTTATCTGGTTCCCTGTTATGTGGTGGCTTCCTCCCCTTCCTACACACATGCACACATGACATGTGTTGCTGTCCAGGCTTTGGCACAGGATAGAGAAATTACCTTTTCACCCCTATTTGCCACAGAAACCTTTCAAATCCAAGTTGCATTAGGGGAAAGAACAGAAAACATCTCTCAGCACTGTGGGAAGGATGCAGGAACGATCACTTCCTCTCCTTAGTCATACTAGTTTATTTTAGGACCAACTGTTGGCCAGTGGTGCAAAGCCCAGTGCGCAGGATTTTTCCAAGGGATCTGTGAGGGAATTAAGGGAAAGAAACATTTGTTCTCTTCAACCCAAAGCAACCTCACAGGTGGACCTCAGGGATAATGCAACCCCTCTACTGCTGTGAAGCTGTGAGGTGCATTCCTTTACATGTCTGCTCTGGCCTGCATCTAGCCCTCTTTCCCTAAGTCTCTGGTGACTCCTTTCCACCCATCCTATTTTCTCTAGCTAGTGACAACCAAACAGGAGAAAACAGAGGGGTTTCCTTTCTATAGCTGCTCGGACACTGTCTTACCATCTCGTGCTGCTTTTGAAGTCACCCAGAGCTTTTGTGGGGGTTTAGTGAAAATGACAGTGGGTGGCAGCATGACTTCCAAAAGACTACAAGCCCCATTTTTCAATCGCTGAAGAAACTGCTCTCTGTAGCAAGGAGGGTGATTTGACTGCTTTCCATCTTGAGTATTTTCTCCTGTGACATTTACATGGCTTTTTCCTATCCCATCCCACTTTTAAGAGGTACACAGCAAATAAAGAGGTCCCTGCAGTCTTCCCTTCCCTCCACAGCATTCTTTAAATGTGATCTCCCTTCTTCAGCCTCTGCAAATGATTGACAGCTCCCCTCTTCCTGCGAAGTTAGTGGTTTTAATCGGCCTTCTGTACCAAGTGCATTGGTAAGCAAATGTCTTCAACCTTCATTTGTATGGCCCTTTTCCTGTGTAACATTAGTCACAGAGACAAGATATTTCAGACCCAGACAGATATTTCACTTGGACATGGGTAATCAGCACTCACTATTCATATTTTGGTTTTCATTTTCTCAAGAAGCCTTTCCTTATCTAGCTTGAAATCCATTGAAATAGCCAAACCTATAAGCCCCTGCAGGTCCCTGTCTATCAGAGCCTCAGCAGGGCAGCAAGCATTTCATTTTCTGCCTCCCACTAAGCATAATTTTTCCTCTGAAATAAAGTTCAGCGTGGGGTTGAGGTTCTTTTTTTTTCCCCCCTCAGAAAAATCTTTGGTATGTTTTTCATGACATCTCTTCCCCCGACTACATTTATCATTATCATTAGAGAGAGTACTGAGACATGTTTTGATGGCACTTGAAACCAGTGGGAGAGGAAAAATAGCATCTCTGGTGCAAAATTCAAGTCTATTTACTTCATAATCAAACTCAAGGTGGTGTGTTAAGAAATGCTTAACTGGAAACCATTGAATTTCTGGAGATTTTCACAGCTCCTTTCATATGTCTGCAAACACTCCAGACTGTGCATGCTCTCCCTCTCCCTGCAACATCCTAAGCAGCCATACCCTCCCGACAGTTCTCTCAGCTCCAAGTAGGAAAGGCCAGATTTCTTTACTGCTCCTGGGAGCCAAGTACAGTTCTGTGGCTCTGAACTTAAGTACAGCAGACCTTTGAGCTTTTGCTTCTATATGAACATAGGGCCAACTCCTCAGCTGGTGAAAGGTCATCCCTTGCTGCACTGAGCTGTGAAGCTCTGCAGATTTTGATGCCAGCTGTGAAGCTACCTCAGTTCTAGGGCTGCTCATTAATGTTTACTACTCATAAAATAGGCAAAGATTACAGTCAAAACTGATTAGGAGAGGACAACTTTGTTTCACCTTACATAAAGGGAAAGGTTACCATTTTTCTTTTTGTTGTTGTTTTGTTTTGTTTTTTGTTTGTTTGTTTTTTTGTTGTTTGTGGAAAGGAAACAGGCTTTCTTACCTGTCTAACCGTAACTGGCAGGCTGTTCGCAATATGTCAACTATGCCCTCGCTCTTCAGCTGCTTACAGCAGACACTAGTTGCAATAAAGCAGCCAGTCCTCCCGATGCCTGCACTGAAGGAGGGAAAAAGCAGAGAGAGGCAGTGGAGACGTTAGAATGGCTTTGGAACTTTCTTGTTAAATGAGCGCCATTAAAACAGCAATCAAACCCCACTATCCCTTCCCTTCCTCCCACCTTTGCCAGGTGGGTACTTGCGAATAGAAAGCCATAACTAGGAACAGATACTGACTTCCATGGGACACCACAATTAAGTGTGAGCCACTCACAGCAAAAAGGTGAACGTTGCACATACAGTGCATAAAATGTACTATTAGGTACTGTTTGACCCAACACGTCAGTGAACCCGTTATTCAACCACTGAAAAAGAAGTAGTTAAACACTATTTCTCAGAGAGACTTGCTTTGAGGGCAACCCTTGCTTTGAAGGCAACATGTGCTTTGAGATTATTAATATTAATAGCTTCTTTGAAAGCTATTTTCATTCACAGGTACAGTAACTCCTTCCCCTGCCCCCCCCCCCCCCCCTTGCTTAAATAACTAGAGCTAACAGCAGTATGGTGTGATGACATTTGCTGATCAGATCTATGTTCTATTAATTCTCTGAATTAGCAAAGGATACAACTTCACTATTAAAGACATTTCTTTGTCTTTCCTGAACACCTTTGTATCTGATTCAGTCCTTGCTTAATGACCAGAATTGATTTTATTCTCAAAGGGACAGTGCTATTGAAGCTGTGAATTCTTATCACTTAATAAAAAACTATCAGCAAAAGCTGACAGCCCTTCTCATGCGTTAAATAATTGAGCATACTCAGGACTAATTACTTGACACAACTGCAAGAAATCCTCCTTCCATTTAAACGGCACTGAAGCTGTAATACACAACACTGGCAACAAATGTGCGAGCAACAGTGGAGTTTGCACGTAGCTGCTGCCCACGATGTCCTAATACCATTTCTCTGTGCAGACAGGGTTTTTAGCCCAAGTTTATGCTTGCTGGGGAAACACCTACATTGGAATCAATTTAACTTCTATTACAGAATGATCAGGGCAAGTCAATGGAAGTTTGGGCAATGGTCTTACTAAGAACTCATCTCAGTCTTTAAATAATTGTGATGGAGATACCTAGCGATTTAAAATTTTTGTCCCTGAAGCTCTCTATACCTCAGGTCCTGGCTGCTCATTTGCTTACTCTGTCTAGTTTGCTCACCAAGACTTTTCATCAAGAATATTCCAGGGTTTCAGAGGACTCTTTGCTGCTTATGGATGTACATCAATGGTTAAAATGAAAGGCCCTTTTCTCTTCCAGCTGATGTCACAACCAAACAGGTCATAGTATCAGCACTTGTCCCAGGACAATCTGCAGGTCTCTCAGTGGCTGAGTCCAAGTCATAACCCCCCCAAAGCTGTCCAAGAGCACTGCATTATCCACAGGACCTTAACAAGCCTGCTAGCCTGCCTTTAACATGAAGCTACTTTTTAGAATAGCTTCTTGATTACGTTTGTATTTATTTTTTCTTAAGTGTGCATTATTTTATATCACTGATGGCACAAACCACATTGATTATGTTCTACTGAGGATCTCCCATGAAGGTCAAAGGAGCTTCAGTACTCAGAGTAATACAGACCTTGGCTAAGGGCTCGTGCACCGCTGAATTCCTTCTTCAGATAAAATGACTGCAACTGAGAATAATCTGAAAGGGCTCTGGTCCACAGCACATAAAATACTTTATAATCCTATCACCATGTCTCTTAGTAGTTATTTCAACTAAAAATACCCCATTTCCCCCCAGATTATTACAGTGTCATGGGTATGACACCATACAAAAGGACAAAACAAGTAGGCAAAGCAAGAGCGACATGGTGACCAGAATCTTTACCTGCAGCAAATACCATAATACTTCAAGGAGCTCTTAGAGAGTCACAGATTTCCAAGGGCAAAGGGGACCTTCTTACAAACCATTTCTTATTTTTCTCTGAACTCCCCAATTTCTCAAAATCTGTTTTAAAACACAGGCAGAAAAACTGGACATGTGGCATCATATGAACATTTTACTAGCGATTACTCCATGTTAGCTTATAGGTGGATCTTTGATGATACAGGGCTACCAACCATTCATGCCATGAGTATCTTTAAAAATACTGCTGTTATATGATAACATCACATCTGCTATAGCTTTTTGATAGCAGCCATCTGCCATTTCAGAGAAAATCTTAGTTCTGTATAAGTAAAATTATTTACAAAAATCCCAAATATCAATTTAGCAAAATATATTTTATTGAAATTATGGAAGATTACCCTGTCAAGGTTACTGCATTGCTTATCAGGTTTTCCACTAAGTACCAGGAATAATTCTTTTGAGAACTGACCTGTAGTTTTCAAGTAATCACACAATCTTTATAAAAACACTGGCAAAACAGGACTTGATTTTATACCTCTGGAACTTCTCCAATTTTCAAAGAACTAGAATTCAGGTATACTACACTTCAATGGCTTAGAGCCTGTGGACCAATTTTTTTAAACACTCCTGGGTGAAAGTCATAAAGTATAGCTCATTTACTAATGGTTAGTAGTTGTTGCTTAACATGTTCCTTAGTTAGCAATGCAGAAGAATATACTTCATGTCTACAAGTGATAAGTACATCATCCTAGTTCTTTCTGAAGACAGAAGAAAAGTATCTACCTTCCTCTATTTTTTTCTGCTCTGTGATTGATAATTACAATTTCCTTATCAGGCTTCAGGTTTCAAACCATTGTAAAGATTTTGCTTCTTCCATGTGAGAACTTTTTGTCTTTGCCGGGGCTTTTCATGGATACTTCAGTTTTACTAACAATTGCATATGTTTCCTGTCTGTTGATTAGTACTTGCTGCAATCTGCTTTGCCACTGTTTCGTGTATTCTATGTATTATACTTAAGTTGTTGATTTTAAAAAATCCTCATTAAGCCAAAAACAAAGAAGGAATCTAAAAAGCAGAGGGTTTTGAGGCTTAAAGCTGAATATTCTCATTTTATTGTTTGCATGTGTCTTCCTACTCAATGTCACTCACAGTATGTTAATCTTTGGCAACCTGGCCCTTTTAAGATCCTTAAAGGCATATACTACTGGTATGGCAAATGAAATCACAGAATCATACCTTTAAGATCATCTAGTCCAACATTAACCTAACACTGAGAAGACCTTGACTAAAACCATATGCCTCAGCACTAGGTCTGTGTGACTCAAATACCTCCAGGGATGAGGACTCAACCACTGCCCTGGGCAAGCCGTTCCAGTGCCTGATAACCCATTCAGTAAAGAAATTCTTCCTCATATCTAATCTGAATTTCCCTTGGCACAACTTAAGGCCATTTCCTCTCATCCTGTTGCTTGCTCCTTGGGAGAACAAGCTGACCTCCACCTCTCTACAACTTCCTTTCAGGTAGTTGTAGAGAGCAATAAGGTCTCCCCTCAGCTTCCTTTTCTCCAAGCTAAACAATTCCAACGGGCTCAGCCGCTCCTCTTAAGACTTGTGCTCTAGGCCCTTCCCCAGCTCTGTTGCCCTTCTCTGGACACACCCCCGCACCATTATGTCCTTATTGGCATGAGGGGCCCAAAACGGAACACAGTACTCAAGATGCAGACTCACCAGTGCCACGTACAAGGGTAGAATCACTTCCCTGGTCCTACTGGCCACACGATTCCTGATACACTGTTCCTACAATTAACTGAGTCACCACCAGCTTACATTCAGATCAGTCTGTATCTGAATGCAACACTTGGGAATAGAAAATTGTCATAAAATTGTAGAAGTTCCAAGCATATTTCAGAAGCAGTTGGACAAAGTCTCCCATGTCTGACCTATGGCCGATGTGACGGTATTTGTACTATGCAAACGTGTGCAAAGAGTGCCCTAAAAGTCAGATCCACCTTTACTTACCTGCAGTGAACAATCACTGGGGCATTCTTCTCTTCTGCACTCTGCATGGCCTCTTCCACTTCCAGTACTAGCTGTAACAGAGGTGGGGCTTGATCTGGTGTCTTCTGGTCTGGCCAGGATGTGTACCAGTAATGTTTCAGGTTTCTGACTTCTTCTCCTTTCTGCAATCCAATGAAGACAAACACCACAAAGTTTTAAAAGAACTTTGGTTGCAAATACATGTCGAAACCTACCCTCCCCTTTAAGAATGAGATGAGTAAATCAACTCTAAATGGAACAGGAGATCCAAGTGGCAAGCCACACAACACAGAAATCTGGATTTCAAATACCATGTCTGCGCTTCAGTAAACTGCCTTTTTAAAAAAATAAATAAAAAATTCCCTGCCCAGTATTCTGCTCTTTTAGTGCCAAGATCTGTGTGCAAAACACTCCAGGCAGCCTGTTCCCTCTTGACAGATTCATTCAGCAAAGCCAGAGCTGTGCTTGTGACATAATTGCTTTCATAATGTATTTGACAGACAGAGAGCCAGGAGCTGTATCTCCGTCTCTGATAGCTGAAGCGATAGATGAGGTATAGAGATGGAAACTTATTTTTCCATTTCCTCTGACAGACAGACTGATATCAGCTTCCTGTCAATTCTACTCTTTTAGATATGGCGAGAAATTTAGAGACACTACAGAAGGTGGGAATTGTATGTAGCTGCAGTCCAGGGCTTTTTGAGACACAAATTCCAATTCTCTCTCTGTCCCAGCACAGCTCTGAATATAGCAAATGTGCCATTACCTTTTCTGACTGCCAAGTAGTACTGTGCACTTCTGATTTTGCGTGTTCAAAGTGACATCCTTCTGCCTCATTTCTAAAGGTGCCAAATAGTAACACGGAGCTCAGCGAACCTGCCTTACCCTCTCAGCCATTACATAAGCCAGCTGGCATGGGGCTAAGCAAATGTCTTCAGAAGGTCCAGGAACAGAAGTGTTAGCTTCCACAACCTTTCCTTAAACACATGGTTGACTAAGTTTAAGTGGGGAGGAAAAAAATTGAGCAAATTTCTTTCTTTCTAAAAGAACCAGGTACACAAATCCGGAAATAGTGTGTCATCTAAACTGCTACATCCCTGTGACTGTCAGTTGCTGGATGTTAAAAGTGCTTTGTGGCTGTGCCGCTTTCCATCCTTCTCTTATGCACAGCTTCCTGGTGAACTAGATAAGGGAAGTGATCTAGTTCAATCTTTTTTTCTTTCTCATGCTGGATTAGCTTTCAGATGGTTGGATCAGTTTCCCTCTGGCTTACCACACAGTCACATAAACACCTCTGCAGGCACATGGGAGATGGCACAAGGGTAGAAACAAGAGAGCTGGACCAAAGGAGGCTGGACTTCACTGAGTTCCAGCTTATACTGGGTTTAAAGTGCTTACTCAAGTGCAGTCATAAAAACCTTAAGGGTAGATCTAGCTCAGTTTAGGAAGAGTGTCTTGCTGTCATAGCACAGCACCTGGCCTTAGGTTATTCATCCTAAGGAGAAGATACTCTGAGAGCATAACCAGTTGTCATGCATAGTACTTGAGCTCACTACAGTAAATCAAATCAACATTGCTCTGAAACATGAACACATAGAATTGCTTTTGAATGTGTGACTATGTGTGGGCCACAGAAGTTATGAACACAGGATTTTTAAGTGGGTTGTGAAAAACTATAATAAAAATGTTGTCAATAATACTGAGAGAACAGTAAAAGTCATCCGAAGAAAAACATGAATCACTACATAAAGTCGCTCATTTGACAAAAACAGAAACCAGACAAAGTTCTACTGAGGGACTGTAGCTGGTATACACTTCTGCTTAGAGCACCCTGACTTTTGTGGTTCTGTACACTTCTGCATTGACTTTAACAAAATATTCTCTCCTGGTGCTTTCTTGAGACTGGGAAGACTTAGGAACACCTAGGAGGAAGCAAGATTTAGTTGACAGTTTCAAGTCTATTATCATGTATGCTGCAGCTTGAGGTGATCATGAACCAGTGGCTAGACAGCAGCAGGTTCCTTTAGGAAAGGAAAATCAGCCTTGCCCTATTGCCTGAGCTTGTCCTAAATTCCTAAAGCTTGCCCAATCCTGTCCCTATACTGAGGGAAGTATGACAATCCACCCTGTAACACATGCATTAATCATATATTGCCGGTGGTATCATATATTTCTGATCACTCCTGTTTAATGGAAAAGGGGAGTCGATTGATGGTTTCTCTGCTTTTCACTACCAAGTCATTTAACATATGTATGGTCCGGAATTGCTGCTCCACTATTTGTATTAAATGATAAATGTACAACTCTAGGCAATGGCAATTCAACAAGTGGAATCTTTATTTCAGTTCTAGAACTCAGCAGTTCACCTCCCGTAAAGAAATATGTATCTGTCTCTAAATTCCAAAGCTCCTTCTCTAACACAGAGCACTTCATCTAAGGAATAACTACATGAGTAGGGACAAGAGAATTTGGGAAAACACAGAGATCGCTGTTGGAAGAAAACAGTCTGCAGGAATAAGTGTTAGCAAGAAAGGTACTTGTGAAATGGGAGTATGGACTTCTTATGCTTCAGTTGCTGTATATAAGTTCTTCAGGACTGTTTCTTTGTTTTGTGCAACATCTGTTAGTGAGACTGGTTTTTGGAAATGCTACTGCAATATCAATATTAAAAAATTACTCCTTTAAAACTCCTATCTGAAAATGGAACTGACTATTACCTCTCTAAGGAGAATTTGAGTGATCCTTCTTCAGGGAGAGAATGAACTTTTCTTCCATAAATACAGAGGAAAAGTGGTTTTTTTTTGTTAGGGAAGTTAAAAAACAAACAAAACACAAACAAAAAAACAACAAAACATTTCAAACTAAATCTCTACATTTAATGTCAATTTGAAAAAAAAACCCCAATATTCACTAATATTAAAAAATGCTGCATTTAATGATTTAAAACAATTCCGAAAAACTCTTCTGGCAGATATTGTAGTTTATATTGGGAATTTTTTTTTTTCTCATCCTAACTAAGAAGTGACTGGTTCTGCTAGATATCAGCATTCCAGCAGAATGAATCTGTGTATTATTCTTGCTAATGCACTGGACTGTTTGAAATAAGTTGTATTTAAGACCTCTGCACGTCTGCAATATACTTGTAAATATTCTTTACTTCCCACTTGTTAGGGGGTGTGATTTTCTCCTTGCTGCCTTTGCCAAAAGCATGAGTGGCAGACTTTCCACACTCTCAATCCAGACATGGGATTTCATATGCTGGCTTTCTGCCTATTAGCATATGGCTGCAGAGACTTGAAACTGGTTGAATAAAAAAAGAGTTTTTTCAGCTTGGAAAGGAATTGGTGTTATAATGAGGTCAGAGGTAGATCTGGTAGATGAAAGATGTATGAAGTTTAGGTAAATAGACTGTTCTTATTAAAACATGCAGCTTGAGATTCTAGAACCTAGTTATGAAAACATCAAGTACCAGAACATCTAAGTACTTAAAAAATTAAACCTGTGTTTGAGCTCTTACCATGGTACCTATTAAAAAGGGCTCAGCCATGGTGAACAAAAGTGGTGCTACCACACCACTGATAAGTGCTTTGCAGACCAGTAGTCCCACTGCTGATAAACTGAAACAGGTAAGCAAAATTAAAATGCCTTTTTGCTCATTTCTCAACTTCCACACTTTTTGTTAGTAGCACATATCATCTTCAGTAAAAACAGCTGATGGGTATCCAACATACCTAATAATGATCATAAAAAGACAAGAAGCACAATCTCAATATTTCCTAGGGGTCCCCCCTATACTACCAGATATGTAAGATGCCATTCAGGTAAAGTTCCCTGTTAGTTATCAGTAACCCTTTGCCTAAGCCCAAGGCTCAAAGAACAAACTACCTTTAAATTCTAGAGAACATCATCACAGAGTTTAGGGGGTCATTCCGCAAGTGCTGTCTGTAGTATGGCTGGTAAGAGGCTATCTGTGAACTAAAATGTCACTCTAAATGACCAGTGATCAGAGGACACGGGCACAGAATGAGTCATTGGTTTCTTCCACTAAGTGAACCCTTTACTACTACACCTGGTCTGGTAGCTTCAGATTAAGTTGAAATCTGACTGCTTTTTTTACTGTAGTCTTTGTATGTTGGTTAACGAGGCAAAGCCATAATGACTTTATTAATGAAAAGTGGCATTTGTACAGCAGTACACTGTGCAGAAGACTGTGACACAACTCTCCATTTAAGGGTTTAGACAGCAAAACTAATGTAAGTACATTGGAATGATTTACCTTTAGGGTGATGAGCCTTAAACGGTAATCGTCTGCTTGTATGACTCGGTTAACTGTGATTTCTATTCCTTCATAGGTGATCTGTTCCTCTGGCCAATATTCTGTGCATTTCTGTGTGCAATATAAAATAAATCAAGTTAAGCAGATATCAAAGGAGATTATTTTTTACTCCTCTCAAACTGGATATAGCACATGCAGAGATGAATATGCATAAACTTGTTTTTCTATAATAAGTACAAGTTTTCACTTTCTAAACAGAGACCACATTTCAGGTGATATTTTGCTGCATTCGTAATAGCCTGATTGCATGATTAAAAAAGCACAAATCAAGTAATGACTAACCAATGCTTTTAAATACAGACATCCTTATTTATCTTTATGCAACTGATGTGCATTTTAAAGGTTCATTAGCAACACCATTGACATCATCCTTGTATATTTAGATTAATTATTTTCTTAAGATAATAATGATTAGTATAATATACACTAGTTACCAATACTTCTGTGATGTGTAGACACTGATACGGAGGCTTGAAATACACTTTCTCTATTTTTTAATGGGTCAATGCTCTCTGAAGATCATCATTTGCATAGGTTTTGTACAAAAGAATATGGCTGGTGTTGTTTTGGGAATTAGATTATGTACCAAAATCCACTTTAAATGGACACAGAGTATTTCAAAGCTAAGGAACTGAAAGGAAGCAATAGCTGTGAGAGCTATAAGACTACTACATCTGATACTGTCAAAAACCAGACAGAGATGAAGCCAACACAACCTGACAATCAGAAAAGCAGAAATTTCAGTCTATTTGCAAGTCTAGGTTGTGGTACTGATAGACTAGGGATGAATAGGTGAGAATTTCTACGCATTCCTACCCTGGAAGAAGACTGAAAAAGACTAGTTTTTTTGTATGCAGTTTCTCTTTAAACTAATCAATATGCAAAGGAAGAGAGAGGCACTTCAAGATGGTGCAGGAACTAGTTCACGGACACAGAATGACATGAACAAGGCATGGTCTGAGAAAAAGTCTCCCTTGTGGTAATGGAAGAAGCAATCTTGTTATTTGGACAAAGCTAGTTAAAGATGATGATCGTAAGCTTCCTTTTTTACATAGCAGTACACAATCTTGAAGGAAGAAAGTTAAATCATTTTGCTCTCCCCCACTAAAAAACCATTCCACTTCAGGAGAAAGACTAATACCACAAAAGTATCTTGCAAAGTTACTGAGTCAAAATTTTGTGGGGGAGAATCAGTGCTTTTCCATCTGCAGAGTGCATCAGTTAATAACCCACTGGGAGTGTGGCCCACTGTGTCTCTAAAATTATTTATGCAGATTGCGTTTTTTCTTCCTTTACTCTTAAACTGCAGAATCCATTGTAAAAATTGTCAAGAGTGCTAGCAGCTATCAATAGCATAGACGTTGCTCTGCTTAAAGGAGTGGAGTAAGAGTGCCCACTCATTTCTGTGGGCTGTCTGTCAGTGCAGATTAGACGTGACAGAGGGCTGAGATGCAGAGCTTTTAATACTCACATTAGCAAAGTCATTGGACCGAGGAAGAACGCAAAGCCTCTGTTACTAACACCACTGCCGAACAAAGCTTTTGCTTTTTAATCCACGTACTTCTGAGTCCTGCTATTCATATATTAATATATGTGTTACAGAAGAAATGGGATGAATATAGAAGACATTTACACGAAAGCACTTACCCTGTATTTATGGCTGAGATCCCTGACACCATTTCATTTTTGACACAAAAGGTATCAGAAAAGACTCAGCAGCTCTGTTATGATATACAGGCAGCAGCAAGCTCCAGGTACACAGTGCTCTGGCACTACAGTGTACTGCTTCCTAAGACTGATGTGATGGGTGAAATACTTGGTCAGTGTGGATAAGAGGAAATTCAGATGTAAAGTTTATTTTACATTCTTGTTATACAGTCTTGCTATGAAAACTACGGTGGAAGAACTTATCAAGTATGTCGTTCAGGACCAGTATTTCCTCTGGACCTTCTTTAAACCTCAAAGTCCTTAAGTGATTCTGATTCACTGTATTATAACATTTTAACATCTTATTTGCCACGAACCATCAACTCTGATCAATGATCAAGTTATTACTCCAGTGCTGCCTCTCAGATAGAGGCAGATGTGAGTTTAAAATGTTAGTACAAACAAAACATTTAGATGAGCAGTATTTTGCATCAGCAAAATCCTGTACGTATCCAATCAGAGGCTCTAACACCTGACCATTGGTAACTTGCGTGATAATTTTGTCTACTAAATTTCAACTACAGTTCAAGGTTACATTTATTTACTTCACAACTAGGGAAGCAAGAAGTTTGTACACATGCATAGTTATGGGCACTAAACTTCCAGTTAAGACATTATAACTCTGTGTATATGATGGAGGTACACTCAGGCTTCTGACTGTCTACAGCCTCTTCACCAAAGGAAACTCTCTTACCTACATTACCAATAGGTTCTCAGGTGTAAGCTTTGACAAACACTGCTGCTGCAGCTTAAGAAATGCCATTTGGATCTCTCCACTACACCCTGCTGCCAGTGGTGAGGGAAGATGCAGAACTCAACACACATCTGGACCACTTCCTCACATCCTACACTGACAATAAAGGCAGACATAAGCTCAGCTACCCACCTGAACTGAAGCCCTGGCACATGGTTCTTACTACTCTGCTACAGGGCAAGTATTTCAGCAGCTAAGTAATGAACAGCTGGAGGGCAGCAGTATTTTAAACTGCAAACAAAAATCACGTTAGGTGGATTAGCAGAAGCACTCTGACAGTTTAAGCTCTGGAAGTAGGTGGTGAATAGAAAACTTCAGCATCTTAATTTCAGTATTTCAAAAGCATTTCTGAGATGCATTCAGGAGAAAGTCCCCCATATCCAAGTCAGCTCTAGTTGCTGATTACTGTAACTAGCATCTTTCACAAGTCAAGGACAGCCTCAATGAAATGTGGATATAGAAAGTGAATCATTTAAGTGCAAGATAAAGCAGCACAAACTCTGTTGATTTATGATATTCAACCATAGTACTTATGGGTGCTATTGTTTTTGATTCCTTTAGGATTAATTTGAAAAAAAGTGTCAGCAAATAGAGCCAAGTTTGTAGAGGTTTTAGGTCAGCTGAGAGAGGAAAAATGGCAAAACTAGCAGTAGGCCAAGTCAGACAGCAAAACAAGGCCACTGAACCAACTTCTGTTCACTAGTCTAGCATCTATTCCAAAAATATATGCTAGAGCACAGACAAAAATGCAGACTATATGTAACACCATTACCTCATTCATCTCTTCTATATTGGTAATCATGACAATGATGGGAGAACGCTCCTGCCACACCATTCTCCAGAAATCACTGACAGTATTAACTATCGGTCCCTGAGTAGCAATATATACCTTTTCCTCTCCTCCATAGCCCTGCCAACAAAACAAGAAGAGATCAGTTTTTAACAGGGATGTTCACCACAACCATGAAGGTTCAGTCTTTAAAACATAAAGCTACCATTGGTTGAAATGGTGACTCTGTGGCATCAGTTCTTCCCCTCTTTATCTCTCTCCTGAACATGTGTATACAGAGCAAAGGCACAACATGGACTCAAGTAATTCCAGCAGTGAGGGTCCACCAGCCTTGCCGTGACTCTGGCTAGGTCAAGAGCCTTACTCAGGCTTATTATCTGGTTGCCTTGGTCAGGCCAGTTGACAAGCAATTTGCATCAAGAAGTGCAGAAGTGTGTTTTTGTCTGGTATGAACCTGCGCAGTTGCACTTTCAGATTTGGTTTTCCATCAATGTAAGTAGGAGAGACGAGCAATCAGTTTGGCTAGGATTCCTTTAAAAGCCAGTGCACGTTGCAATTCTGTTTACTTTAACAGTGGTGAGAGAGGCTAGGCAGACACACTGGACTGTTGCGCTCTTACCCTGATGTAGTTAGCATTGATGTAAGAGCTGAGGGGGTCATCCTGATCAGCTGAGGTAAGGCACACTCTGCTGTGAGGATCTGAAAGGTGTAAAGAGATTAGTAACAGTTCATCCATTGCTCAGAGAGAAAGACACAAGATTGTTTTGTACAGTGAGACATTGACGTGCATTCATGGCCATCACAATAGATGCAAGTGGCCTTGGAGAGCTCCCATGTTAAAACATTACCATAAAGAAAGGGAAAAGAGAGCTGGAGTAATTTGGCTGCTTCTGATAGCTTTACCCACTCCCCGAAGCCTGCTTAATCGTTCCAGAGTGGCTCTGGAAAAGCAGTTTTCTGCTCCAGGAAATCATACCTCAATCTGTTATGTCAACAGACTCATTCTGGCTTGTAAGACATTAGAATGTTTGTGAAATGACAGCAAACTGCAGTAACAGACAATAGCTCTTCCCTGTTTGATCATGCAGTGAACTAAACTCTAAGATGTACTATTAACAAATGTAATGGTTAAAGAGAAATTAAAGAATATTAACAGTCTCTTGTACTTTGCATAAGTCTCTTCAGTACTTGAGTCTCCCTCATTGGGGCTGTTTATGAAACATTATTCTTGTTTTAATGAGACAAATGAAAACAACATTCCACCCGAGAAGTTCAGTCCAACTCCCAGTGAAGCCAATGGGAGCTGTTCCACTGATTTTAATGTGAGCTGACACAGGCCCACGTTCATCCACTTTCACTAGGACTACACAGTTTGTTATCATTGACAAGAAGCAACCTCCTGAGAGAGGCCTCAGCAAATAGCAACACTGTATATCACCAGGAGAAAATTAAAAATACAGATGAATTCTTCATTAAAAAAAAATCCAGACAGCTTAGACACCAGAACAAAATAAAAAAAAAAAAATGCAAAAATAGTGTGATATGGGTAAAGCACAAAGCACTAAGCAAACAGTAATTACTACAGTTCTACAGACTTAACGTGAAACACTGTGCTCAGAGAGAACAGACTCATAATAGATTATGTGATAAAAAATAACATCTGTTCAGACTAAAATGATAAGTACAGTTGAGGACATTTTTGACTTCTCCTCACTTTGCTAATCTGACACCAAACCTTTTGGGCTTTGCAAATAGAACTGCTGTGGCTAGTGGCTGCATCTTCCAAGTTCTACTCCTGGCTACAAATAAAAAAATAGTGTAATAGAAAAGTATTTTGATTTTCTGTATCATCTTAGTACCTTCAGGCCAGCTCTCAATATTCTCAGTTTGCATTTGAGGCATGATTCTGAGAAAAACATTGGTCAGGAAAACAACATTGCAAGAATAGTCCTTCTAAAGGAGGTTAATCAAAGAAACCACTAAGTAACATCTGAATAAACACACCAAGTTCCTGGATAGAATTTTTAAGCGGCATCGAAGTATGCAAATCTAATGACTTAAAAACCTAAATGCTGATTATATTCAGTGAATTTTAGGTTCTTCATGCTCTATACCTCTATTGAAATTTGATTTATACTTTGAAGCCACGTAGCTGCTTCGCAAATCTGGCCTTTAGGCAATACATCATAGTGACAGGACACTTTATGCGTTCTGGAAAGCACAAAGCCCTTCAGCATATGGAATAAGCCACCCTGCCTATGTGACTTAAGAAGCAGAAACTTACTTGGGAGAATTGTTTTGTAGCGATTCTTACGTACTAAACCTGGAATATCATATTCCTTTGGATCAACAAAGTTCATGGGGATTTCCTGTTAAAAACAAAAACAAACCCAACAAAACAACAAACCAAACAAAACCATAAAACACATCAGTTAGTATTATTAGATTCACAAGAGGAATAAAAAACCCAAGCCATTTACGTCCTGTGTGAGAGGAAGGCAAAGGGATGAAGTCAACAGGTATATGGTACAGAACTTCTAGCAATTTACCACCAAAACATGATTGATGTTTCCTTTTACTGGCATGGGCTTTCTTTTCTGAAATCCTTAATATGAAAAAAGCTCCTAGTGACTAATTCGTTGAGTAATACGCACAGCGGGCATTATGTTAGCTCCCAATATTAGAACTGAATTGCAAGTGTAGGCATAGAACTAAGCAAAAGGTGGTATGTAAGATATTCTGCTCCGAAAGCGATGGACCTCAGACACCATCCCTTCTGACTCATTTCTTCCTCTCTGAGGGTGGTAGGAAACAATTTTCTAGTGACTCTCACCAGCAACAAATTCTGACACACTTGATGACAGGTTAGCATACTGACATGACTCTGTGGCGCTGGGGGAGTGTCACTCTTTTTGCTCAGCGCACTTTAAAGCTCCACGGGCCAGGACAGCAAACGGGTGTTCAGGGACTACCTGCTCTCTACACTGGTAACCCAAAGAACACACAAAGATGGAGAGGCTGCTTATTCTCCATGACTAAATTCCTGCAAGTAAGTAGCCAGTTCCAGGCAGGAACAAACATGAATCTTCCATTAACTGGAGTCAGTAGGCATGGGATGAGATGGGATGTGTTAACCAGACTCAGCAGAGAAAGGTACCATGGGAGCTTGGCAGCAGAAGTGGTTATCCCAGCTGCTGTATGCTGGAATTGAGGCCAGTACTAAACATAACAGTAACAGGAGTCAGGGTTGAGTAAGACAAGCCTCACTATGGAAAGAGGTTAAGATAAGCAGAACTATGGACTATGTTAAATTCCAGAGCTTTAGGAGACTGACTATCTGCATTCTGTCTCTTACAAAGATAGAACTGAGTGTACTGTCAGGCTTAACCAGAGACAATCAACGATGAAAACATTTTGTTGAAGTAGTTTCCTATCAGTTTAGAGAACTGCATGGGAACAAAACCTTTATATATTCCTCAATTGTTACTTGGCATTTACTCATCCAAGACTCTTCTTGAGCCAGGCTCAACGGTCTGATTTTGGGACTTAGTCATGCAGTGCTCAAGAAAACTCTTGGTGAAATCAATAGGACTCGTGCCTGAGTGAAAACTCTGTGTCTTGTCACTGCAGGGCTGTCCTGAAATTCTTACATCTCCCCTGATTTCTGCAGTGACATCTCTGAATTTTCTTCCAAAATAAAACACAGCTGCCTGCTGCATCATGGGTCTGGACTTCAGAAAACCAAGGTTAGACAGACTGAAAATACATGATGCAGAGCTAGCTGGTGATAACTATTTAAAAAGACCAACTAGTTTACAATTTTTAATTATAGAAGTGAGATTTTGATTACACACCATTTTTATCTGCACTTTTTTCAGTTTTCATTAAAGAATGAAACCAGTTTGGAATAGTTTGGCTGTTGAGTGATTTTCTGGACCAAGAAAACTAATTCAAAATCTCTCAGAAATGAAGCATATTTTTTCCTACTTCTAACATTATTTTCTTTGCCTGGAAGCTACAGCGCACCTCAGAGACTGATGAAGCTGTATGTGGACTTGCTCAGCAGTCAATTCAGACACTAAGTGAACATTTCCTCCCTAGAACAGCAATAGATACTTTACTTTAAAAGAATCAGGGCTTGCTTACTCAAAAGCTGCTTTTCTTCAACTTGTATAGCACTAAGTGAATTAAGGACTACAGATATCTGACAGTCTGTTTTAAAACAGAAGTTCAGACTGTCTCATCTCTCCCTGTGCTTGTAATGTGAAAAGAACTGCTAAAATTGCATAAGAAAGGAGGAGAGGGAGTGATAATCCAAGTGTTACTCCTGCCCTCTGGGACCATTACAGGTGTTAAAGGACAGGGGATAGTAGTTAATGAGAATGTATTAATCTGGATGTTTGGTATAAAGATGGTTTAGAGTACATAGATTAAGATATAAGTGTTGGTAAGAAGGAATTTCAGTGATTAGAATTAGATATAATGGAATAGTTCAGAAGTATTATGTGGGGCCTGAGCATGACACAAATGATAGGGAATAAGGAGTGGAGATCGTATGGGGTCTGACTGAGCCCCATAGCAGCCCTCCTAGTGCTGTGCTTTGCATTGAAAGCTAGAAAGGTGCTGATAATATACTCATGTTGGGGCTACTGCTGGGCAGGGCTCGCACAGCACCAAGGCTGGTTTTGATTTGTTTGGTTTTTTTTCAACATTACCCCTGCAGTGGGATGGGGTGGACAAGATACTGAGAGGACACAACTGGGATAGCTGACCCAAACTGACCAAAGGGATACCCATACCACATGATGTCAGCTGAACTATAAAAGCCAGGAAAAGGAGGAGGGAGAGGACATTGGCTGGTGCTCCAGAGCAACCACTATGTGTTTGGAGCCTTGCTTCCCCAAAAGGGGCCAGACATCACCTGCTGATGGGAAGCAGAGATTAAATCTTTGTTCTCTTTTGCTTCTGTGCATGGCCTTGCTTTACTTTTTCACTGAGCTGCCTCTGTCTTAACCCATGAGTTTCATCTTATTTTCTTCCCCCTGGTCCAGCTGGAGAGGGCAGGGGAAGTGATAGGGCAGCTTGGTGGGCACCTGGTATCCAGCCAAGGTCAAACCACTATAGGTCATAAAGGGGACAGGTTAAAAGGGCCATTATGTTAAAAAACATCATCTTCTTTCTGCTCTGCTGAGATTCCATGCCTAAGAGAATATTTGACTTGGCAGCATTAACTTCAGCAGCTCTTGATCACATGCTATGAAATATCACACCATGCAAAGACTGCGCCCAAGGTATTTCCCATCTTGTCCAGAAGTTTACAGCCCTGCCTATTAGAGATAATACTCTGAGCCACTGTAGAATTTTGCCTATTTTTTTCTCCAGATGTAATAAACATGACCATGCCTCTTGCATCAGCACTCAAACCATTAGGGAAGAGACTCATAGAATGCAAAGATCTAAAAAGCCAGGCTGACTGGCTACACCAAAGGTACCCAGACTTTATCTTAAACTTAGAAATCCAATTTTCAACTGCTTGTTTAATCTGCATACGTGTATTTTATCCTAAAACAAGGTAAAAATTTCTTTCTCCCAAAGCAACAGTGGATAAGAAACAGCCAAGAAAACACTTCAGAATCCTAGAAGCAACCAACAGAGCAGTTTACACCTAGTAACTAATTTTTGTGCAGAAAAAAACCCAGGAAGACACATTTCCTATGGCTCCTACTAAGTGACATAGCCATCCTATGCTTTGGTTAACAGGAAAACATTCAGGCTTGGAAAGTAGCTCCATGTCAAGAGCTCAACAGCAAAGAGCATGCACTTAGACTAATTTCATTCCTGGGGCAACTCCAATCAGATTTCAAGAAGTTATGCCTAAAGTAAACCTCACTTTTCTTCTGTACTGCATTGAAAAAGTTTGATTTGTTAAAATCTAGCACATCAACAGAAAAAAGACCTACGAAAACAAAGCTTTTTGTTTGTTGTTGCTAGAACCAATTCTCTAGCTTTCAAGTGACAGTATTACTGAAAGCTTTCCTTGTCGTTTCAAGGGATTATGAATTGGGGAGTTGTATTAAATGCTTCACTGATGGAAGCAGAGTTTGTATGTACTAATTTTAGACTTGCAGAAATAATAGCAAGGCTCCTAGAAGAAAGACAACATCCCATTTTTATGATGCTCCTAGAAGAGAGATCAGATACTCACAAAGAACTCGGCCTGGAGTATGAAAGGATCCAATGCTTTCTTGTGCAGTTCCTCTTCAGTAAGGATGTTTGATGCTGTCTGGAGGTATTCTCGGGCTGACTGTTCCCGTGGTGACATGACATAGCCAAAACCTTGCTCAGAACAGCCTGGGGTACACATATCTAGTGTGAGCGAAACATTTGAACCTCTCCTGCAAAACAGAACAAGCCAAGTTTGCCTACAGCAGATCAGACTGACCCTTAATTGTCAGCAGTGGAACAGTCCCAATGACAGATAACCAACAACCTGAGAAAAGCTGCAGCTGGTTCTGCTGTGTACATCTTGGTCGCTGTGACAACTGGGTGATGCTTCTTGTGTAGACAAGACTGGAAGATGATTTTGTAAACTGGAATATGAAGGCCAACGCTTTCAAGGTGTTGTCTAGAGTGAGGTAGCTGTACATTTTGTCATCTAAATAGAAGCAATTTGCTTGCAAAAGGTGCTGAGCAGGCAATTGCAGGAAAGCTTTCATACTTGTGTAAATCACACAATATTTTGGGATGACTGACTTCGTTTTCATTAGGCCAGATCCTACTGAATAACCACCTATTAGTAGCACAGCCAACATCAGTAGGGTAAAATCTTGGGATAAACATTACTAGTTCAACACTAATAAAAGCCATCAGAAGCCAACCATTACAGCAAGTAATTTGTCTATCTAAAAATCTTTTACACCACATTCAGAAGAATGGTAGAATGAAGGTCTCAACATTTTAAGTTACATTAAAAACAGAGATGCTGTTGAGTGTAGAATTTTTAGTGGCTTTACTGTAAGTTGGCCACACAACAAAACGAAGGAGTTCAAATGCCTGCACTGTTTATTGAATGCAGTTTTATAGCATTTCTGAGTGCCTGGCAATCTTGCATATCACAGACAAAAGAAAGATTGAAATGCCTTCAGTGAATCTCTATTTAAATATCTTTAAAAAAAAAGAAAAAAAAAGAAAAATATCATACAATGTGATGATTACTAGGTGTAATGTTCTATGCATCCACACAGTACACCTATTTTTTGATGACTCTCAACTGGCAAAATCTAGTTAGGGTTTGCAGGAACAGTTGAGATCCATGTAAACACACAGGCTCGACCAGCTTACTGAGAAGACGGTAGTAATTGTTACTTGTCTCAAAGCCCTTCTCTGGATTCAGTTTTCCCAAAAGAATGTGCAGCCAGCCTCCTGCTATGATTCACAGTCATGGGGAAGTGATTTCAGATGTAACATGACCACTAGTGGTAGACACTGAATCTTTAGTGACACCTTTCAAAAGATTTTGACCCTACACTCCTGTGTGCTGTTGAATAGCTACTACATTCCCTCCTAGAAACAGCTTCATTTGATAACAAATGCTTTTGGTTCTTTTAAGGTAGAAGAGGCTACATATATAAGATATTAATAGTTCTTCAGCATGAGGAAATGGGGTTTTTTTCTTCTTAAGAGTAACATTCAGTGCTGTTTGAATTTAGCTAGTGAGTACCCTTATAATGGTGTAGGTAGTTAAAAAATGAGAGGGAAGCAAGAAGCAGCAGAATGAATGTAAAAAGAGGGATTAGGGAGAGAATTCAACACAATGCCAAAGGAAGAGTGACCAATGCTTGATGTAAATGAAATCCATCAGAGCACAGATCAAACCTGAAATGATGTCCTGCTTCTGAAGAACACATATATGCTGAAAACAAGTTTATTTTACATCTTCAGTGTACACATTCTACCTAGTGTGAGAACTTCAAGAAATTGCTTTCTTTTTCTCCATCTCTGCTTTTGTAATTTTTTTATTTTATTACTTGAATTAACTTATATTCCCCAACTGACATTCCCCAATTGTCTTGAAACAGTGAGTGTCTTTCCCGCAGACCTGAGAAGAAATGTCAGCATGTGTAAAATAAGAGAGATCAAATGAAATCAGGGATACTGAAAAGCACAAATAGCTGATACATTTCAAGCCCAATCTTGCCCATAATGAAAAACAGCAGCAAAACTCACTGATAGCAGCATGTTCCGGGATGAGCCCCAGATGTTACTGCAATCTCATATTTAATGTAGAATATAATAATGGAAGGTAGGACATTTACGAACAAATGTTGTAAACAAAAGTAAATAAAGAAAAAGCAGAGTGCAAATTAAAATCCCCTTCTATAACACTCCCTTTAAGTGTGTCATGTGGAACTCTGGATACTCAGCATCACGCTTTCAAAAGTTTAAGTTCTGTCCTTTAAGTTTTAGATATGAGAATTAACTATGGTGAGAATGCCAATTATGCTTGAAAACCTAGAAATAAAGACAGGTGACACTTTGCTACATTGGGCCCTTCAGTCACCTCATTCTTATAACACCACCTTTGCAGATTTCTTCACAGGATTTCTATCATCAGAATCTTTGTTCTGTTTCACTAAGACAACTGACAAAAGAACAAATCACAAAACAGAAAAAGATCTTCCTTTTATCTTAACTGCCTTTCCCCAAGCATAAATCTCTCTGAGAAGATCCACTGCCGTGATGGTTCAAGCAGAGACCAGCTCATCCTAAAGATTCATTACTGGGTTAATTTCAAAGGAATTAATTTACTTTTGAACTATCCCATTTATATACAAATTACTGCAGAGTACCACTTGTCCTATGGTTTGCTTTTGGAGAAAAAACTAATCCTCCAGCATGAGCGACCAAAAAAAATTAACAATATCCACCTCTTTCAGAGGTAAAAGTTTACACCAGGAATGGCAAGAGAATGATCAAACACAAACACATATTTCAAAGGAAAGAAATTATGCTTCTGAATAACACTCATTGACAGCTGTGTAGAAACCGCATGCTTTTTGGCTAACATGTTTATACTTATGAACAAACTGAAAACAAGACAGGAAATAAAGCAGGTGCTTGGCTTTAAAACCACATTTTAAAGTGATATTCATGAATGCAATAGAGAGTCCTGCTGGGCACAGAACTCCTCCATCCAGAAAATCTGTGACCAGACTCTCCCCTGTCAGTCACATCTACCCTACCTTTCTTGCAAGCCCACGGATTTAACTGTTAGAGTAGCTGGATCTGTCTCTGCTTTAATATCCATTACGCAGTCAAAGACTGGAGTGTCTGGTACAGGATCCAAATCTAGGAAGTCATCCTCATTTTTATCCTCTGTCCACTCTGAGTAGGTGAATGAAGGCTGCCGGCTCACGGATTGGCGTCTGTCCTCTTGTAGCGGAAACGTGGGGTCTGGACGGGGCCTAAGCAGATGCCAAAACTGAAAGAAACAAACATTTAAGAAAGCTTTCTGCTTGTTGCCAGCCCTTCCATACAGACTAGAGGATGGGTATTTAGGGCAGCATCCCATCTCACTATAACGTATTAAAACCAGAGAGTACCAAAGAGGACAGGAATGTTCCATGCAGGAGTAGCTTTGTGGTGCCTGTTACAAGGATTCACATCTACCCATTCAAATTGGCTTTCAGCCACAGAGGCTTCCACAGAGCTGGCCAAGCTTAACTCAGGGATACAGTGGAAGCAGAATGTGCTTGTGACCATCATATGCAAGCCAACGTGATATCACTGTCCTTTTGTTCAGTTTCTTACCCTTCCTAGGCTTGTTTACAATGACAACAACGAAAATCTACTGTACTATTTTACAAATCATCCCTCTCCTGATTTCACAGTATTCCATCTAAAACGTAGACGGAGATGGCTTAAGCAAATATAATTTTCCCTGAACTGCACATCTTTGATAATCTGGCACTATACCAAATTCATGTATAAACTAATCATTTTTTAAAGAGGCCTTGATTTTGATGTACCTTGTTTTGAGGCTCAGAATGCCCCTATCAGTTTTTGGCCAGTGGAAAAGACTGTTTTCTGATCTAGTTATCTGATTTAAACATGGTATAGACATTAAATAATTAATCTTCTGAAGTTCTAAGACAGGAATGTAATACTAAAGTTTACATTATAAAATTAATGAAAGGTTTGAAACAGCATGAATCTAAAAAAAATTACTGTATCATATTGGTTTGCTTGGATGCTGTGGCAGGCTAGGTGATTTGGAGATTGTATCAGTAGACTGTTTTAACACTCCACACAGTTAAGAATTTCAAGACCACCTCTGCATTTGAGGATCTTTAGCCTTAGGTCAACTACAACACTCTAGCACTGAGCTAGGAGCAGTATCACTCAGGTTAAATGTTATACCAGCTACTGTACTGTCACACATCTTTCTGAGATGCGGAAGAGGTCTTGTTTTCCAATGCAAAGCCTCTGTTGTTCTTTTCTTACACACCTTTTAAATGGGCAGTAGAATTTAGAAAACTTGTCAGTAAAAAAGGTTAAATTTCTCTGCCTAGGCTGCTGAAAGCACTTTAGAGTGTACAGGATTTCAAACAATTTTCTTGTGCCTGTTTTTCTTCATCTATTCTCATTTCTTTGAGCCTGAAAAATGAAGTGAAGCAAGTTTTAATTTCTGTCCACAGTCAGCTTTAGCAAGTGTTAAGAGTCTCACAAAGCAGCAGTATTTGTATGACAGTCACTTTTGGAAGTTTTTTGTTTTGGTTAATCACAGTAATTACAAAAGGAAACATAGGAATATTATTACTAGACTTATTTAACACAAATTTGGGGCCAAGTCTGTCCTACATACTTGGCCTGCTGGATGACAAGCAAGAAGCTTGAAGATCTACTTTCTTTCCCCAAGATGACTCTAGAGCTTGACAGTCCCACAGTACTAGCCATGGTCCTTTCCCATCCTGCAAGACTGTAATAGATGAGTAGTTTGAGTAGTTCACAGTGTGAAGTGTCCGCTCAGTAACTTTGTCCTGCTGGAGAATGTTGTTGTTACTAAACATGACCACTTACGCTGAAGGCCAAGTGTAAGGTCTATGTACCAACCATATGCAACAGATTCTAGAGTTGGCATGGTGACACAGGACTGATTTTACTGGTGATTTAGCACACTGAAATCCAGAGGCACAAAAAAAGTTCACCCTAGAAGCAAAGCAGCTTTTCTTTAGGTTGAAAGAAGCGTGTGGCACATAAAGAGCTGCCCAAGACGCTGGAAGGAATTGTTATACATCAAAGTGATGGGGTTTAACTAAATAAGGGAAAAATAGTTGGCTCTGAAAACCTGTTCAGTAGCACTGGATAGCTCAATGCTGGTCCTCTGCAAGTTTCCTGGGTCTTAATACACCATTGCAGGAGACGGACAGGAAACAGACATCACCGATACAAACCTCAAACACTCCATCCAGTCTTATTTTCACTGGTTTGCTAACCTCCCAATGCATTCTGGGATCTGAATATACTCAGAAGAGTGCTTCAAATGTTAGCTGAAGTCTGCTCTCCTGAAAAATTTGCTCTACATGTATTAGTCAGAAATCCCCCAATATAGGAATGACCTAGACACCAGCACATGCACAGGCCAGACAGGACATTTGTTCTCTTAGCATCACTTCTAAGAATCCACTTGACCACCATTTCTCAGCCTTGTTAATGTGCCCTGACCAACAGTTATTGTTCTACATTAAAGTAACAAAGTACCTGTATAAACAGGCACATTTTCTCCTTTCCTCAGGGAACTACTAAAGCATTACTGTCAGTTACCACTGTTGCCGAATCAAAAAAACCAAACATAAGCTGCTTTGCACTGGTATACACACTTTATTCCCTAGCTACAGGTAGAAGCAGATGTTTTCAAATTGCAAAGCAGCATGACCTGAGATGTCAGAGTAAGGTAACAGGTAGGTAGGAAGGGGCAAGGCTCATATGGTCTCTCTAAACAGCCTCTCATTCCTAATGCCACTGTTAGAGAGAACATGCTGGCCATGATAGATCACTGGACCACCACGGGATGTTTCTTACGCCCTGATGCTCTGCAACTTGGTCAGAGAACAGGCTGTCACACAGTCACATTTATGCTTCCACTCTAGCTAGAAGCACTGTTAGCACAGACCACAGGAATACAAACGGAACAAGCTTGGCTACATAGAAATGGTTACAAACCTGTTTTCTGTACAAACATTTTAACCAACACTCAAAAATAGGCCAAGTCTACACTGGTGTAACTGTTCACTTGCAACGAGTTACTACATAGGCAAAGCAGTCCAAATTGAGATCAGAACTCTTGGGCACAGAGAGCTTACTTAAAATTACCTTCTGTACCTTCTAAAAATGGGTCAGGAATAAAATGTTTCCGTCCACAAAAAAAATAAATTGGGTATGCAGAAAAAAAAAAAAAAGAAAAAAATCACACTCCTGCTATTGTTCTGATTTCCAACTTGGAATGTTTTGCTGCAAATTTACCTGGAATTCACACAGCTCATCAGAATTCTCAGATGTCTCATTTTTGCTCTTTAATATATAGAAGATATGGACAAACTGGAGTGTGCCCAGTTGAGGGCTACAGAGTGCGCCAGAGATCTGGAGCACATGGCCTTTGAAAAAGGAGGGGGGAGTTGGGCTCACTCAGCCTGTCAAAGAGGAGGCTGGGGTGATCGAACCGCAGCCCACTGAGAAAACTGCATGGCTGACCTTCTCGAGTGTTGGCAACAGCCCTGCTTCAAGCAGGATATTTGAGTAGCACTCTAGAGGTCCCTTCCCAACAACAGTCCCATGATTCTGTGATGTACTTCATTATACTGTGCATCACTCAAATGGCATGTACAGCTTCAGCTTCCTGAGCTACCTGAAGGTGCACTGCTGTAAGGACAGGAGGTGCTGTTCCACCTGCATGTTCAGTAACTGCGTTCCCACTCTGGCAGAACAGTATATAGGGTTATGAAAAATCATGTCCAATTAGAGCTCCCTAAAGAGAAAGAGTACTCTGAAGCTTTCCCATCCACCACACAACTTTGTGCCAGTTACACAACCAATGGAGAAACACAATACACTGCTCCTGCTCCCAAACAGCTGACAGCTAACTAGATTAATTGTAGTCATGCCATTAATCTTGTTCTGCAGCTGGGGCCTTGGCCTACCTCTACAAGGGCACTACATTCACAAGTACACCGGTGCCCTGAACAGCTCTTTCAGCCACTTAAGTCAATGGGTGCTCTGCAGGCAATTCATAAGGCAGCAATATCAGATGGTCCCATTACTGGACCACATCCCATTTAAGTGAAAATAATTCTGCAGACAGAAAGAATAAAAGCCATCAGTGCACTTCCCAATTAATCAAGAAATTGAGTAAGGATAAGCGTAGTCATGGCTCCTTGACCTAAAGTAAGTAGGTAATTATATAGAAATAGCCCCAAAGATGTTGCTTTACAATCAACCTGCTTATAATGTCAACTTTGAGTAAGTCTTAACAAAACTCACTGAGAAAGGGCAAAAGTGTAGTTTGAATAGTAACTTACCAGAGATCCTACAAGTAACAGTCCTAAAGAAACTAAAGACAGCAGGATGTATGATACCACAATGCTCCCAATTCTAGTCTGGTCCTGTGAAACAACAGAATTGACAATGATTCATAAGGCATTTGAGGGCACAGTCCAGCATCTGCATGCAGGTCTTTGGCAAATTGCAAATTCATCCTTGGATTTTCCATCCAGCTTTAGTCATACCATACTCTTGTCTGTGGAAAATCCATCACCACCACAAGGTAAAAATGCCAGGCTTTGGAGAAGACTGAAATTGAAACCAGCTCTAAGCCCTCTAACGTGGTCTAAAAACCGGGTTTCACTGGGCAGGCAAATAGGAAATCTGCTTGCTACCCTTACACATTTCGAACATTGGGATCTGGATCCATGATTCCATTTTGCAGCCTGGACCAATGTTTCATTGCCAAAGTCAGTGTGATTTTTATCCTGTGGCAAAGGGCTTTGAAGAAAGTTTAGTGCTGTTCCTGTGTCTGCGGGTCCTTACACCAGAGGACTTTCCCATGTTTTCTACACATTTGGTGAAATACCATCAGGTTTATTCACAGCACCAGCACTGAAATTCACTCTGATGTTTTAATCATATTTAAGTAGTTTAGAGCTCAGCATATTCTCAGCAGTAGGAGCAAAATTCAGTTCTGATGGGCTTCAGCGGGCAAAGAATTTTACAGTTTCTGACCTACCAGTAAAGCTAGAGAGCAATTAGGAATTAAGAGATTTCATTTGCTTATTTTAACATCGGAAGACTTCTTTGCCTTTACTGTTTTCAAGTCTAAATTTGAACAGTAAATAGTGCTATAATAATCAGTCCTCAAAGATATGCATGAACATCTGCACAGAGTCATACTTGGGCTGTTCTTGTGGTGCATTCTAGGAATCAGTTTCCTCCATACTGAATGCTTATTTTAAGTCAAAATCCTGTAAATCAGGGATATTCTCTAAGGAACAATTTGTTAATGATTGACCCACTGCAAATAAGATCCTGGCAATACTCTGTGAAGAGCTCTGACTATGCATAATAAATCCAACTGAGGGCAAAGAGAAAGTGCTTCTTTCAAATAAACAGACGACCAGGTGACATGCAGCTCACACACACGGTTAGAGAGACAGAAACACTCTCCACTGTATTTCACCCACAAGAAGCACTGAGTCAGATCTCCCCTTTGTACTGCATAGCCTCTGCTGCAAAGATTACGTACAATGAATCTAAGCATTCTGATGGCACATATAACTTCACCTGATTTTTGAAAGTAGCTGCTACCATTTAATTAAGCTTCTGTCCACACTAGAGAAATCTGCACTGGGTATAATTACCCCAGTAATTTATCAGATGACTCATACTGCTATATGTGTCAAATGACCATGAGAAGCTAAGCAATTTTACTGGGGTAGCTTTGTAGGTAATTGAATCTGTACACCTAGTACATCTGAAATTCCTTTATTGCACACAGATACACTCTAAACACTCAACAAAAATAGAATTTTGTGACTATCTTGTGATTTGTACCTTTTATGTTGGTTGATCCATTATTCCAGAATTTAAGCTTCAATTCATCCTAATAAATTAAGTTCCATCTCTCACTTTACTGTGGACTAAACCTTAGTGGGCCAATTTCTTACTGCATAATTTCTTTTGCAATCATTTGAATATTATGAAAAATCTGCTGTGCTGATCTAACATCACAGCCAAAAATTCAGCCCTGTAGTTTGAAGATAAAATATGGATCTGCTTTCAGAAAACTATTCTCACTGCTTCAGGACACACACACAAAGCAGCAGTCACTATAATATACGAAGTATCTGTATATTATACTTTTAATCAGAAGAGATATTACAAGCACCACCCAAGGCTACTGACATCATCTATATAATCAGGGAGGAGTACAGGGACTTACCTCTCCTTGATTTGACAAGAACTGTTTAAATGGGGTAAGCCAGTAAGAGAGCAGGTCAAAGGCATTCTGAGCTGCTGGGATGGTCCCGTAAGTGCTGTACCACAGCATCATGCAGAGAAGCTGTGCAATCAATCAGAAAATACATAATGAGCATCTCTCATTATACAAACATCCATTTTCATTTCCAGACTGCATAATTAACTAATTTAGTTCTCATTGATTTCATGTGGATCATTTTGCTTTAAGTCAGGTATTTTCTAGTCTGTAGCTTAACAAGAATAAAAAGGCTGAAGGCTGAATGCTCAGCTACCATTAACTAGACACATATCACTGAGTGGAGCAAGGTTACTCTGATCTACACTAGCGAAAGAATTGCCCACGGGAGCCCGTTCATCAAAAGTGCAACAGATTCCTCTGACTGCTGAACTTTCAGAATGCTGACTTTTAGATCAAAACTGGTGAGTCAATAAATTTTATATGTTGTTAGAAGACTATCTCACACTGTGCTAAGCTCTTGCAAATAGCCACATTCACATAGGCATCCCTATAAAGAGACACACGCACAAACGTACACACGTTGAAACATCTCATTCGGACCACTTAAGGTTGCTGCACACACCACGGTTCACATAAAACTACAAAAGCAATAATGTTACATCCAAGAGCCTCCCAGAGAAGTATATCCCCATCCCCGACCACAAGCGGCACGCTGCCATTTTAAAGGATACACCTCCCACTCCCTCTTCAATAAGACAGTTATTTACCCCTATGCATTGCAGCTGCAGAAAATGGATTTGATGGCAGATGGGTCATGGGGCAAAGGAAGCATTGGCAGAGAGGCAAGGAACAGGATGGGAGTCTGGAACACTGAATGGCAGGGGCTGTTTGCAGAGAAAGGCTGAAAGGTGGCTGCAGTAATGAGAGGACTTCAGCTATATCCATTGCTACATCTATAGTGAATGAGGAGGAAACCTCCCAAGCCAACAAAGCTTAAAAGAAGCATCAGAGCATATCCAAATGATGACAAGATGCCTTACCAGTATCTGTGAGAGGACAAACAGATACATGCTGTCTCCAGGCATTAATCCATTCCACCAGGCAGTCCAACCAAGCACTGCTGTTTTCTGGGAGGTTTTCAGGGACTGCTCCTTCCTGTTCAGCTGTCCTTGTTGTCCTTCAGCTTCACCCATTGACTCCATAACAGCTGGATTGGAAAGATCTTCACATGAAAACGACTTGTGCAGGGAAGAATAGCACACAACCCTGCAGCCACCGCAGAGGCTGCAAGGGCTATTGTTTTCCTAGAGACGACGGTTACCCCTCAGTTCTGCATCAGTAAGCGCAGCTCGGGATTGTGAGCGTCATACTCTGCTAGTGCAGCTGCATTCACCTGCCTTTGTCAGAAAAAAGTGAGTGTGGGCGGATAAATTATTTTCCCTTTCTTTCCGGAGGTGCAGGTTCTGGGCTTTGTTGTTAATAAATTCTCATTTACATCGGTGCACCTTTTCATTTTTACTTTTCCAAAGGAACCATCTGTGCTATTTCCTAGGTCCACACTTCCTGGCTACATGGTGGCAGAGAACCCATTATGTTCCTCCCTGCCTCAATTTCTCTGTTTCCTTTTATTTGTCTGCTTTGTTTAATTTGATTATAAATTTCTGAGGTAGAGACTGTATCACGTTGTATGTCTGAATAGCGCTCAAGGGCTCTGGGTTTCAGCTGAGTGTCCTAAGGCACTAATAAAATAGACTTTATTGTAATAACCTACTTGGATGAATTTGTACTCAAGAGCGATTTAATAATAGCTATTCCATTCAGTGGAAGTATGCACTGAAGTGGCTAGTCCCTCAGTAACAGTATTTTGAACACAGATATAGACAAATTAATTTACAAGCTAAAAAGGAGTGAAAGAACGGATCCATTTGATCTAAGTACTACTGATTTACATCTTTCTACATGAGGAAAGCCACAAGGCTGCCCTGTGTACCACACTGTAGCCCTAAGCCTAAACCAGCCACCCGTGCCCCAGGGAAAGACCACATCATTGGCCCTTCCATGGTTTGTGGAGGTCAGATTTCTACAAAACATTGAGAGAAACATCTGATGAGAGGAACCTCTCACAACAGCAACTTTAAGTCAGGTAAGCATCCATGAACTAGCTGCAGGTCTAATTAAGCAAATGAAACATTGGATCTGTGTATTAGCTGAGGGTCTAGTCATTCAAAAAACGACCCATTATGATTTCTAAAATACAAAAGCATGAGTGGTCAGGAACAGATTTTATTCCCACTCAGTGATTGTTCTCCCTCCTCTCGCTGAAACAGACCTTTGGAGACCTATCCCTGCACAAGAGAACAAGGTGTCTGGGAAATGCCGATGGCTTCCTCTACAACGTTCTCCATTCCCACAGCTGCCCAGCAGCAAGAGGGTCCCTGTTATGTAATGACTAGGGAGAACCAGCAACTGAAGGAGGAGCACCTGCAAGGTACTACCAGGTACTTCCCCAGGAGTTCAGGCTACTGGTTTTTAACTTTCAAAATACCTCCAGTCAGTTTATGATGGGTAGTGGTCTCAGCAGGGTATGCTGGGTATAACTGGTTATATGTTGCTATTTCCATTGTCTTGGAAGAGGTGTTTCTCAGGAAGCATAGAGAATGTGCATCTAGATAGACATACACCCATGTATGTCATACTATAGGTACATGCTGAAATGAACTATTTGCCAGGAAGGAATCAGTACAGTAATTTGCATAAACGCTATCAAAATTTCATACCCAATACAGGTCAATAAACCATAGAAAAATATGGAACTAAAGTGATAAAACCTGAAGCATCAACAATCCAAGCCTATATTTCTCACAGTGGTAAAACTTCCTTCACTTTCTTCTGTATGATTTTAATGCTAGGAAACAACTGCTTGAAAACACCACATTTTGAAGAAAAGCAGACAGATTTTGGAATCTAACTCAAGAGATGATGGGAGCTCTATCTCTCTGTCCTTCAGGCTCCAACTGGTAATCTCCAGTTCATGACAAACTCTTTCAAGACACACAGAAAGCCCAGATGCGGTCCTTGGTGTCCAGGGACACTGACAATATGCTTAACACCTGACTTCTGACACAATGCTACGTAGAGCTTAAAGTTCTCCAGGAGGACAACACAGCAGCTACCTTAAGCAGCCACAGTTAAGGCTGCCTAAACACTTTAAAGGCTGACTTTTGTTTTAATTTTCTACAATGTGCTAAAATTTAACAAAGCTGAAAATTTTTCCAGCTTCCAAACTGATTCTTGACTCACTGGATTTGGACAAGAACTGAGGAGAAAACCCGTGTTAATTGCCACTTTTTTCCCTGCTATTTTTGTGGGATCTTTAGGCTCCGTGTTTTTCAACAGAAATTTGAAATTTATCAGGGACAGACTCCTGATATCACAAGTTATTTTTGCCACCCATGCATAAAGACATGCACCTGTGCCTGAGAACTGTATCTTCAAAGATACCTATTCACATATAGCTTATTTTAGCTTGCTCCTAAAGCCTGCTACCTTCTATTTTCCCTAAGGACATTCTAAGTTACACTTCTCCTTTATCAGGATTAAATAATACGCTTCTGTCCCTAAAAATGGCTAATGAAATTGTTTACTGTTTTTCCAAATCTTAATTACTTCCTTTTTTTTGGGTACTCCTCCCTAAAGCTCAAGATAAAATATCCAAAGAGCAGAACTAAAACATCTTTGGTAAGACAACCAGAACAAGAAGCCAAGAAATGTAGATTTCAAGCTCAACTTTCAATTATTTAAGTCCTAATATTTCAGAAGACCTTTTTTTAACTGACCAAAAGCTCATTCATCTGCCTTATGCAGCAGGTAACAGAATTTCTTTGTTTCATATCTGTAGCAGCCTGAGATATTACAAGGTAACTTCTGTCTAGGTTGGAAACGGAACCCTGACTCTAATATGACGATGTGAAAGCCACTGAACCACGTGCCTTCTGGAACAAAGACGTCAAAGTTAGGGGACCGCTCTGTGTCTGTAACCATGGGGATCTGTGCCTCTCCACAGCCCAGAAGCCCAATTCCCGGTATTCCAGTGTTGTCTAGCAACAGCTGTACAACTGTAGGAGTCACATTCTCCTTCTTATGACTGCCCTATATGAAGGACAATAGACTACTTCTACTTCCAATTTTTTTCACTGCATAAAGGTAGAGATCTGGTGTATGGACCAAGGACCCCAGGACTGCAGCTCTGCTGAACCAATACAGTTATGAACTTGTATTTTCACTGCTACAGTAAAAGACAACAGAAGCAAGAACTGAAATCATGGAGAACTGTCTGAATTCCTCAGTATAAATGCACAGATTAAGACTCACATCTTGGGTATACAAAGAAACTGCCCTGCATTAAAGTTCACTCAAAAATTTGCTACTCCAAATTGAAAAGAGGAGACAAATACATAAAGATGCCCATCTAGGGCTCTCAATGGATTTAACTATGTCAGCTTTAATCAATATATCAACTACCATTCATACTTCATCTTGCAATCCTATATTCCTGCATTATTTGCCCTATTAGGCCCTGGATTATTGCAGTGCACAGATGAGGTAATAAATGAGTGGCATCAGTAAAGTTTTCTTGTGCCAAGGTCGGTGTGAATGTCTTGAGACAGCTGACAACATTGTCTGCATCAAGGAGTGAAGTGAGCCTTTCCTCTGCTAGTGACTTGACTGACAGTGAAATCTAACATCCATGTGATATTCTCCTGAATTCCTGCATTATGGAGATTGGGATTCAATTCCACAAGTACTTCTGTGTTGACACAGGACTATGCTTGCTAGAAAAAAACCCTTTGGCAGAAAAATTAGAAGGTCTGACATCTGTACCAGCCACATGGCTTGTTAAAGCAACTTGAAATTTAAAAAATTTCAAAATTTCAATTTAAAAAAAAAACCACTTTAAATTTAACCTCATGCTCGCGATTCAGGGAAAGGAACTTCCCCTGGCTCAAACCAGGGATCCATTCATGCTGTATTCTTCCCTTACACATAGCCACCAGCACAAGCTGCCAAAAATAAATGGTGTAACACTTTGGTATGGAATAATCTGTACAGGGAAGCATCTTTGTCCCCTCCCAAGGTAACAAACAGCTGGCTTCTGCAACTCAGAAAAGGCCCATTTTAAACCCCTTGTGTGTCCATCTCTTTCTTTTTCTGACTTCTTATGTGGGTACATAAAAGGCAGAAGAATGAAACAATACCTATATATGCTCTCAGAAAAACATGTGCTTAGACTACTAGACCTAACTGAAACACTAAAAGGTACTGTAGTAATAATTCACCAATGCCTTGCAGTAACAAACATGCCATGATCCAATCGAATGGTGCTGTGGGTGAGGCATCAGCAGTTCTGTAACTCAACTGATTCATACTTAAGCCTTCAGAGAAAAACAAAACAAAAAAAACAACCCCCCAAGACCACATATCCTGGCTGTATATCCTAACGAAGTTAGCAATTTAAAAGGAACTCGGGTTCCTCTGGCAGACTGAATTTAACAATGTATTTGAGATTAAAACAGGCTTGTTCCTTATCAAAAGGATTTTCATAGTAAAAATAAAATGTACCCCAACAATGAAAACATAGTGCTCATCAGTTATTAGACTTCTATTTACATCCATCATACTGTGCCTGTGGGAATTATGCTTCTAGGGGATTGGGTGGTACTGGGATATACCAATTTTGTTAATGGTGCCTTTTTCTTTTTTTGTGGTGGAATCCCTGAGCTCTGTGGAACTACCTGCCAGACAAAAGACGGGAGGGAAAAACAGGCCTCAACGGTTCTGACAACTCTCAGGATGCAGCAGTCAACACAGCAGCTCAGCTGCACTGTCCCATATTTGGTTTATGTGTGTGGAGATCCATAGCCCTTTGAACCTGTCTATATTTTCATGACAGCTGTTCAAGGCAAGAATTTACCCTGTCAGAAAGTACCACAGTGTGGAAGCATTGCAAAGTATGAATAGGCCAGCCATACTTCACATCCATTGAAATTACCAATGCTACACACCAGAGTCCTAAATCCACATATAGCCTGTATATCTTTAGATATCAAAATGCAACTGCCTACTGAAATCACTGTCTCCAATTCCATCTGCTAGAGACCTGCTACTATAGAGAACATTAGATGGAGGTATACTGATACAGGGCTGCAAATCAATTGCTTGTTTTCACATGCACCTAAATTGCACATACAGGAGACAGCCATGGCATCATACTTCCTAAATCTGGTCAAGCCTCGTTAAGTCCGCAGGTCAGTGATTGCAGGCAAGTCCAGATGATAGCAACACATCAAAGCTGAATGAGAAACTGAGAACAAAATACCACAACTTTTTGTATCATTACAGAACTGCTTAGAAAGACACAGTAACGACCCTTCCCTAATACGGAGTGAGTAGAGGGTTAATTTACCCTTGTGTGACCCACAAATATCACCAATTTTCCTTCACACTTGCTTTGTGAGCAGCAGCCTGCATGCTTTAAAACCAGCAGCAACCTTCTGAGAAAGGCAAGTGTTCTCTGTGGAGCTCCTGAAACAACAGTATGGAGAGGGAAATGGGCATCATCAACTAGCCAGGAAAAGCACTGGAGACTTGCACTTTTCAAGCTCAGCTGGTAGACTCTGGCTGCTGCTTAAGCCAAACTCAGATTACCAAAATGGAAAGACTCATCAAGAGAAAAAGAAAGCAAGGAGTAAAGTCATGCAGAAGATCTGTAAGGAAGCCAGGCAGTGAACTGAGGCCTACATATTTCTAGTCCAATGCTTCTCCCATTTCACTGGCAACATATTTAACAAATCTGGGAAGAAACTTTTCTCGCTACTTGAAAAAAAATCCTCCTGAAAAGAATATGTGGTGCCTTCTCGCTGCTGGTGGGCTGCACAGCTCCACCCATAAGTGGCCTATTCTCATCTCCGAGGGAACAGGGACCTGATGCCAGGGTGTGCAAGGAGAATAGTTGCCTTTCCACTCAGCAGCTCCCTGCTGAACTGCTGAGTCACACATTTTCTCCGCATTCATTTTCACACTGCTCCCACTCAGTCCACCTGCCACTTCATCTGGGTTGGGTGGGAGGAGAGAAAAAGAGGTGAAGTCAGAAAAAATGTTGATGTTCACCCAGGGCCATTATTACGATACTGCAGGGTCACATCTAAAAATCAAGGCTGCAAGCTGCTAGAGAGGGATGGGGAAGAGAAATAATCAGACTACAAGACAAACTGCCTCCCCCTTTTCTTCAACAAGAGGAGACTGCCCAGCAAATAAGTTCCAAACCTCATCTGATGCCCGATCAGTCACTGATGTTATGTGCTTGCTGATACATTCTGCAATTTTCAGACTTCAGACCAGACCTTAAGGTTTTCCCTCTTTCATGTGATTTAGAAGAGCTTTCAAGACACTGATTTTTTTCACCAGTCCAACAAGATATTGTGTAGTAATTCATTGGCTGCCACAAGGAAGTGCCACTATGATAAGTGCCAATACCATCTGGATAGATGCCAGCTCCTAAGGGCATCTTCAGCTGAGTTACTGCAGTGGAAATGTCTGCCAGCCCCAACTTTCATCATTCAAGAAGATGAAGATAAAAATCTTAGCCATTTTCTTGCAGCTTCCATAAACCCCAAGAATAACAGGAGCCAACATCATCTACTACCTGTTCCTATGTAGAAAAGGGACTCTGCTATCAGTGGTGAGATATATGTTTATCATGGTCATAGGGGGTCCATATTGCTCTTAAGGGGGGGGGCTGTACATATAGAAACATAGATTAAATCATCAAGGTAGTATTTTTTCTGTAATTTGATTTCTGGACAGTAGTTTATAAGTCATGAAAAAAAGAAAGTGCCCAGAAGCTTCCTAGTTTATTAAATCAATGATAGGAAAAAGCACTTCTGAAACTGACTTTCAGACTAAATCAGGACAATTGTGATTCATTTTCAGAGTAAATCTTAACCTACTGCTACTGTCATTATTCAGTAGAAGAACTGAGAGCTTGTTAGGAACTAAATAAGGACTTTGTTTTATTAAGCAGAATTAACAACTCAAAAAGCCTGTTTTTCCCTATAAGAAAGGGTTCGTTCTTAGGTAATGTTCAGTCTTGCTTCTCAGTAATTCTTCTGGTTCGAGTCCATTCACTTGAAAATGTGCTTGTGCTCTACAGGCCTGAAATGCAAAGACGAAACCCTGTCTCAGAAGAGTTTAATGACATCACGGTAACATGCCTTTCTTTATCAACTTCCACTCCACACCTCCTCAAGTAGCTCATCATTGTGTTGTTCATGAAAAAATATGGTAACTGCAGGGAAAGAGAGACACTGGAAAAAGAAAGGCAAAACTCCAAATGTTCTCAAATTTCCCTGTCTTCATACAGGTTTGTGTATTCCAATTCATCAAAATAATTCTCAAGACGCAATTTTACAAGACAGGACTCTGGTCTATGCAGTCATTCCTGAAGAAGGAAGGATGCAGCTTGCCACCAGAGACTTTCACCAAAGGGTAAAGTCTGGGAGACCATTTGAGCTGCTGTCAAACTCTTCCTCCCTGGAAGAAACCAGATGCTCAAGCCTGCATCCACTCCTCACAGACCTGGAGTCCTACACAGTGCTATTGGCTGCTTAACATACCTAGCCCATCTAATAGGAGAGAAAGTAACTTACTTGATCATCTCATCAAACCTCTAGACCATAACAACTCACATGAAACAGAATTGCAAGGGCAAAGCAGCTCACAATACACGTGGCTGACACCATTCTGAATAAGGTGTGAGCCTCACTCCAATGGGAGTAAGAATAAAACAAAGTCATCAAGCTCTCTGCTCTACAAGACAAGCCCCCCAGTTCAGCAGAGATGAACTGTGAGGAGCCACCAGAAGCAGTAAGGGATTGTCAGATAAAGCAACCATATCAGCAGTACGTGGGAGCTACTGTACCATCTGCTGGGGTCTGATTCTCCTCCAAAGCTCATTATAAACTGCTATGTATCTACTAATAAATGGGGAGTTGCTCTTCATTTCCATGGCAAGATTACTTATGCCCTTGTCCACATATTTGCCCTACTCCCACTACTAAATCAAATACACACAATGTTTATTCTTAATGGCTCTACTAATGCTTACAGGTCCTAAACACAAGATTTGTTACCCACTATGCTCCTTTTCTCCTGCAAAACATATCAAGTTAAGGGATATGCTATTTCTCATGGCAGCTAGGGCCCCTAGAGCAGTGTTTGCTTCAAAACAATTAAAATATTAAATATGGAGTCAAATTACAGCTCTTAAGTGAACGTAGACCCTTGGGGGGCAGAGACTGAATATTGACTGCTATCACACCCACACATAATTAGCATTTGCCATCTTTCAACTGCAGCTCTATTCAAAACTTCTTTTGCTTTTCTTGCATAAGGCTCTGTCCTCCTTTCCTATAAAGCCCCACACAGAGGGTCTGATTAGTGTGTATCATTTAGATGCAATTATTCCCCCCCCCCTTTTTTTTAATAAATAATACATTTCTTTGTTATGCTGTTTTCTTCAGCAAAAAGTTTTAAAGTGTCATAATTTTGGAGGTGCCTTGAGCTTTTGTAAACAAATTGCAAGCTGCCTTTCAGTAGAGTTGCTTATTCCCAAATTATTCCCGTCCTGCAGACGCCCTTTAACACTGAAAATGGAAACCCACAAAGCAGCTCTGTAATTCCACAGTTGAAGAGCTATTGCTTTGACTGCTCATGAATCAGCCCTGCACAGACAACGAGCAGCCAGGGAGAACTGTCAACAGCACAACGATGCAGATTAACATGTACAAGGTTGAATTATCTTTCTGAAACAGGATAATCAACTCTCCACTCCCAAACCCAAATTATCATTTTTGTGCCTTTGGCCTTTAACTGCAGGATATACTTAAATGTGACTGAATGCATAATCAAAAAGTAGCAGCAATTTTTTTTAAACAAGTCAAACAGCTTCTGCAATATAAAAGCTATTCTGACAATTGAAAGAAACAAGCACATTCTGGTTTTACACACTTTTGAAAATATTTACTATCCATACTACTAACACCTGAGTTGGTGTTAGCACACTTCTATTGCTTGAGGAAAAAAAAGCATCTTTCTTCTCATGAATGAATAACTTCACTTCTAACACTAGTACTATTGCGTGTTCTTAATTTCTCTTTGGTGACTTACTAGCCTGGTGTCCTGTAAATCTGCTTTGTGCTCAGGGTTTGCAGCTTGAAGCAGATGGGTGATGTGCTGGCTTCCTGCCAAGTTCAAATGTGAACATTTTGATGTCATTCATTTGGGGATAGTCTGCTTTACTAAGTGACTAAAATCTTATGCCCTGGAGCCTTCAGCAAAAAAACATTTAGGAAAGCTACTATCACATTCAACATTTATTTCAAAGACACTCTCTTCTCTGAGCCAAGTAAATTATATCAAGACCAGCTTCAACAATCATCTTCAGCCGCAAACCTGATACATGCCTCAAGGGTACTATCCCAGCATAAGCATTTCACTTACTTTCATGCATTTAAAAAGGCTCTGCTTGCACTGCTTCCTCAGAAAGCAATGGTATCGTTGAGATACTGTAACTTAGGCTACAGAATAAACACTTGCATAGACACCTAGAAAAAGGATGTCCACACTCAATTTTCTCTCTGGAGTGCTATTTCCATCCAGGGCTACTCTATTATGGGACCAAATGCAAAGCCTACACAATTAAGTATCACTGCTTCCAGTTCAGTGCTCTGCTACCTCTGTAACTGCAGCCCTTTCATGTTGGGGGCATGCTTAGATTAATAATGGGGGTTCCTATACTGTGCTCATCAACATGGATATGCTGCCTTTAGTGAACTAAAAAAAAAATAAAAAAAACATACAACAGCTTGCCACCTCATCCTCTTCTCAGCAAGGGAAGATGCACAGAGCAGTGTTTTGTCTAGATAGATAAGCAGACATGCACAAGTTGTTAAGGATCTATGTCAGAGAAGGTGAGATGAAAAAACCATATGTTGATGATGAGCTTGCAATTACTCTGGAAGGATTTTGCATCACTTGCCTGCAGTCATAAGCTTCGCTCTACATAACAATCCCAAGAAACAAACCTCTCAGGGATGCATACATCCCAAGGCTCTGCTTGATCTGAGGTGACTGCATCTCATACCACACAGCCACATGCAGAGGTGATGTTAATCAGCAGGTCTTCAAGATGATAAGCACAGCTCTGGAGAGATGCAATTTTGGATCCTGCATTAGCAAAGCATTTCTGCTTCCAGCGTCATGGCCAGCTTGGTATCAGACAGCTTAGGGATTTTCATCCTGTACTCAGCAAATAGTGCAGAGGTGCTCTTTGATACCTTAGACAGAGACTGTTCTGGAGAGGACTTGAATATGATCTACTGTTACACGGCAGTAGGTATGTTGCATTTGTGAGAGGCACAGCCACCAAGAAGGTACACTTAACTCTCATTGCTACAGGTATAAAAGGTCTCACAGTACCTCCTATTCCAAGGATGAAAATGTTGCCACCTCATGTGTGCAACACAAATTGAGGGTATTCAACTAACATTGTTTACTCCGGCCTTGATTAAAGCACTTCTTCCTTTACAGGAGCTCCTGGTTTTGTAATATTTATAATTCAAGTCATCACAAAGGCACCAAACATATCCTTACAGACTCCTCGTTGCCCCACTGCTCTGTCTCCACGTTGAAACACCACTGTGTAACATATTTTGAAATACAGATAGTCAATTGCCTTCCATAGTATGTTCCTTATGAAGTGTGGGTGACAGCATGGGCCAATGAAAGCAAGATTCCATCCACACAGCTCTATTCCTACTACAGCACCCAGAGCACCACATTAACCTTCTAAATCTCATTCTTAGCTCCTAAGGAGCAATGCAGCAGGACTTGCAAACCCACCCCGCTTCTGTCTTCCTCCATGGGGGCCAGAGTCTACTAGAAGATTTTCTTCTTTGCAGCCCTCAGCTCCCAGTGACAACTCTGTGCCACACACTCTCTTGGTCCTTTTTCCTGGAGATTGCATTAATTATTCAGGGAAGATCATAAGCAGAATGGACAAGAGAGAGCTATGTTTTTATGCATGGCCCAGGTAAAAAGAAGCACTGTCATCTATTTCAGGTATGCTCTGCGGAAACACAAAAGATAAAAGATGAATCAAGGAAATCTAATTATCCTCCAAAAGTAGAACTTAATAACACTATAGTCTATCCTTCCCTCTCTACAGATCTTGAAATGGTCTTACCATCTGAAAAGACACAGCATCACTGAATCCATCCATACTTCCAATAGGAATAGCACTTCAGTAACATGCAGAAAATCCTCAAGAACAAAGGAAGCTTCACTTAAGAGCGTGTCTTCCCCCATGTAAAACAGCACAGACTCTTTAATGTCGTGGCAAAGGACATTCAGAACCTGCTGTACCGGTGAGCACACAGGGTGCTAAAAGGGGCCATTTTGAGAGCCCCTGCATGAACACAACAGAAAGAAAAATGACCTGTTCTGAAAAAGCTTTCGGTATTTATTCTTGTCTCCCACAGAACGCATATGAAATGGAAGGCATTTAGTGTCTTTCAGGAGTGCCAGCCCTCTTCCTGAAAGCCTGCAAAATTAGTTAGATGAAACTTTGACCTACGGCAGCAGGAACATTGACTGCACAAGGAAGCTGGGACCAAACCTTGCAGCTTAAGCACCTCGCCTCCTATATCTGGACCTAAAAGTAAAAGACCTTTTTAAGATGCATGTAGAGAAGACAAAGGCATTCAAACTGCTGAAGACTTTGCAAAGCAGCAACTCTGGACTGTCATATGAAGGTCAGTCTCCAGTATACAGTATTTACCTCCCTATTGTCAAACAACTGCTGGAGCAGAAAGAGTTTTAATAGAGTATGTTACTTAATTAAAACTGGAACATTAATGGATTTTTCATAACACCATAGCATTGTATCTATGAAAAGCAATGAAAAAATGGTTCTATTTAAAAGTGGTAATAGCTGTAGTCTTTGAACATATGCTTAATGAATAAATCTGTTAGGAAAAAAAGGCCTGTGTGTACTGGAGGGGGTTAGTATGTTTGTTCTCACTTAAAGCGTGCCATGATGGCAATCATCAACAGCAAATGGCCTCTATTGTTGGGACTAAATAAAATTCCACTTGGCCATTTACTTTCAGGTGAAATTGCATTTTTTTCTTTTAAATAACACATTCTTTCAGCTAAACAGCTAAGTTGAAAATATAGCAATGCCAGATTCATGTTATTAAGGACACCTGATAAGTGTTCATGCTCTTTGGTAGGTGTAAAGAACCACAATATAGTAATATCCAGGCAGCTTGCTACCACAGCATGGGGTGCAGCACACAAGAAGCCAAACAGACTACAGTGAAGAGGCATTCAGATCCCATGGTGAGAACAGTCTAACAACCCAGTGCTCGCACAGAACACAGTGCTAGGCACAATTTCAGGGATGAAATTACGCAGAATACAGTGCAACATAAAACCTGAACAGAATAGAGCATTCAGGTCAGATAGATGACAACCAGAAAGCTACAATGACAAAGCACACAAGAAACTCAGTCTACTGGGTTTCCATTTCCATGGGCCAGTGGATGAACCTAATAAGCTGGTAATTTGTTTGTGAAATTAAAATGACAGTTCCTTAAACTGGGAAGTAAGTATGGAAAATATCCACAGTTAAGCCACAGCTGGTTAGGTGTCTATAAAGGAAGCTTGACAGATGTTGATAAAATGCACTCCAAAAAAGTCAAACCTGTCAATATTTACTCAAGTCCTGTTCTCCCAAAAGATCTCACAGACTACAAGAATCTCTCTCCTCTCCACTAAATCTGAAATCTTAAGCTTCTCAGTTCCACTCTAAATGCTCCTAAGGAAGCTTCAAAGACAGACACCCCTTGCTGTTTTTTCCTTCAGCAACATGCTTGAACATGGCTTTTTTTTTTTTTTAGCAACATAGCCTGATCTCAACTGGAAAAAGCATTTTGTGGTGAAAAGGCCACAGGGAACTCACAGGTTGCATTCAAACACATTTTCTTGTGCAACACACCGCAGCTGGAAATCTAACAATAGTGAGACCACACCATGATCACCTCTGCTTTGACAAATCCTCTCAGCAGCAGAGTTGGGAAACTACTCCTCATTGCTTTTGGATAGTTGAGCATGACTCAACGCATACTGTCCCATCAGCTTTGCTAACTTCTTCCTTGCAGTCCCTCCTCTTTCCTTTAAGAATTTTTCCCTGTGAATACACAGAGAAGATCCAGATTAACAAAGATCAGAGATCATGAGTAGGTTGAAAGTGATAAGAAGATGGACAGAGATAAAGCAAATCTCAGGTTCCCAAGGCTTTCTTTTCAGAGAAAGAACAATGAGGAAAACATTCCATCCTTAAAACCTCTCATTCTTGGAGACAGTATTGCGCTCTCACTCTCTTCTTAATGCTGTTCTTATTGTCATACTTTTCTGATTGAGGTTTCTTGCATTTTCCCCATTGTGACAGAGATGTCACCAGCAGGCATAAAGAATGCATGAAACCTCAATCTGCACACTGGTAAGGCAGATGTCTAGAAAGCATGATTTCCAGAAGCAGAAGAGGTTTGAGATACCGTGACAATAGACATTAGACTTCCAAACAGTAGCTTACTCCAGCTAAAGTAACAGTTCCTAAGACTGTTGCAGTCATATCAGTAAGGTTCTATTCTCAAAAACTACTAGCATTTTTACCAGGCTGTTTTTCAGCTTATTTCAGCATGCAGTTAGGGGATTAGTTTGTCTGTTACTCAGTCAGCTTGTCTACTAACTCAAACAATGACCATAAGGCATGCATAGTTTGGTATGTATGTTTTATATATATTAATATATAACATACAAATTGGTATGTAACAATATGCCCAGTTCAAAACTCTGCACCATTTTGGATCCCACATTCCTGAATCAAGCCCTTTGGTATTTTTCACCTCTAAAATGTCTGCTCTACAACATTAAATCACATCCTACAAAAGCACTCTCATCAGATAACATGAAAGATGAAAGTTAGGCTAGACAACGGACTAGAAGCAACAAGCAGAGAAAGGAGAAGATAAAGATGTCAGAAGTGACAAAAGGTATGTTTGAGAATAATGGAAATGAGAATATCTAATGAAAGAAGGAAAATAAATACAAGGCCATAGAAGAGAAGCCCACAGGAGGAGGAGGAGTGTGAAAGCCTGGCAGAAGGACTGAGTGGAGACTATAAACAGCATCTGGCAGCAGCTCAAATCAAACAAGGCAGCATATGCAAGAAATGAGGTACACTGAAAACTTCCTTCCTCTTGAGGATTAAGCAACGTCAGAGTTAGGGTAGAGAGTCTCCCTCTCTCTCCTCTGGCATACCTTGCTCTAAACTCTGAAGCAGGGGAAAAAAACAAGTAAAAATAAATTTAGCTACAGCTTGGCTACGATTGTCATTTTTCAGTTGCCACTGTGAGCTCTTCAGGAAAATTTTCAATGTCAGAGCTGCAGAAATCAGCTACTGTTACTGGAAATGAAGTGTTTATCTGGGGAAGAAAGAGGCAGGGTGGTAGATGTGTATCCCTGGGGAAACTAAGGAAATACAGCTGCTGAGGAAGCAGCAGCATAGCAGTTAGAATACCTTGCTGTGGAAACCCAAATTACAAGCTGGAGCTTTGCACCAGAATACTGTGCTAGATCAGCCTGCGTATCTTTTACTTGGGCTGCTAGGTTGAAGATAGCAACACACACCACTTCACAAAACACCACCAGAAAATTCTGTCTGCAGAAACCTGTATGCTCTAATTTACAGCATGTGTGGCCTGCTGAAATTCAAGATAAACCTCTGTAGCAGTTAATAATTTGAAAATGCATACTCCACCAATACCAAACTGTCCACACTGCCAGAGACCAGCCAGCTTCACAGTTTTCTAGTTACAGTGACACGATGAATGGCAATCCCTCCATGGTGACCTAGAAAGTCACTTAGTGATACAGAGACCCAGGGATGTATCAGCAAATAGATTCTATTGTGTTCTCACACAGGATGTGTGAAAATGTGACCAAAGGATTCCAGTCTCCACTGCAACTTCAGTAGAAAACAAATTATCAGTTTCCTTAGATGTGTCTCAAAATCCCAGTCTGAATAACAGAGTATTATATTTCATATCAAACAAAAAGATATCCTTGGTATTACAACCGCTCAGTTGGGCTAATGGAAATGTCAGAGGAATAACCATACAGTGAGGGATAGCGTCAACAGGTTCAAGTCCCTGCAAGTTACAAATGCCAGTTTACTAGTTACACCCCTTACCTGGTACAAGGCAAGAAATCCACTTTACGCACAGGATAGAAGAAGAAGAAAGAGCATCAACTCACTTGTACTTGATCCTTTCTCAAGCTGGACAAGAATTAAGAAAAACACGTAAGAACATGTCCAGCCCTTCATCAAGGCATACCACACAAGAAGTGTCTTCCAAACATTACTTTCCAAGGCACTGCTTATCCTTTAAGATCTTGACAAAGATAAAGTTTTGCTATCAGTATTTACCCATGTTACCCATACAGCATATAACACACGGTGAATACATGTCACATATTTAAACCACTGGTAAATGCTGAACTTTCCAAACACGGTTACATTTCTTTTGATTCTCCTCAATGTTGCAGTTGACATTTTCACCACTTTTACCTAGTGAACTGTGAACGCCACTTCTTCACAATTTGCAATGGAATAGGAAGAAAAACAACCTTACAAGAAAATGGGTGTGATTTTCCATGCCAAAGTCAGAGTGGCTTTTTTTCCATCATTCTATCTGCATTTCACCATGCAAGCATATGGTTAGCCAAGCTCTACTCACGTTACTATACAAACATTTCAGAAGCACACATCTCTTTCTGAATGAAGCATTTGTCAGAAATGCTGACCGTTTGTAAATGCTACAGGGAAATCATGGAATGTCCACATAATGAAAGCTAAATGTTAAACGCATACTCCCTCAACTTGTACTTGTAAAACCATTAAGTCAAGAAAACAATCTTTTCTTCCTTCCACTATGTTCACAGAGAAGTATTCTTTCCTCTGAAAGCATATTGTTATATTTTATTTCTCAAACAGAAGCAGTCTAATTAACACAGAACCAGACTAAGGCTTCCTTAAATCACTCTTTGTAGAAGATCTCCCTAAAGTCATCAGGATTATTTGTGCAACACCATCAAATAAAACCAGGATTACAATCTGGCTCACAAGTAACAGCAATTATTCTCTCATGCATTGCAGATACAATACAGATATAAAAGGTACTGCAATACCTTTCTTAAAGTAAAGTTCCTTGAAGGCAAGCTGTATTATATAATCCTGAAAGAAACTATATTGAAGCAATAAGGACTGTAGAACTAAAACTGGCACATGATAATTTACCAAATAGATACTTGTCAAAAAGAATAAATTGATTTTTAATTTAACTTTGTTGAAATCAGGGTCCCTGTAGATGCAGTGCACCTTGGCATTACAGACTGTATCATTTTCCTATCTCTGATTCTTATGTGCTATTGAGAGACGGATTGAGATTTTCATCAGTTTAACTTTCTACAGTGTTTTGTGTACACACTGCAGAGGAAACTTGCTTTAACAAAGACTTGACTGAAAGATTTCAAATTCAAAATGTCAACCCAAGTGCTCACTCCTTCAAAAACAGCACATTAATTTTGCTCATCCCCACAGACTCATGTGACCTCTTTTATGTATATTCTGTTTTCCACCTGCATCACAGCAGCTCATGGCTACGTCACACAGCTACAGCACAGCTATTCCAGCCTGCAGAACACCACCCAGTTTTATTTCACTCCGCACACTTTCTGCTTCATGCACTATGTTGGATGCAAGCGCGTGCAAAGTCTACCACAAAGCAGTTCTGTGAAATAGCCTTCTGACTTAAAAATGACCATTTTTCAATCTAGTCCATCATTTTTGGTTCCACCATCCCTTTTCATTGGCAGGCACAAACACATCCTAACAGCTTCTCAAGGCATTTTTCAGCATTTGAAGGTTGACACTGGTTTACATTTGCCCTCCAACCTACCCTAACCAATCAATGCATTAGAAGTTTCTGATTAGCTCACACACCCTGCAGTGAAAGTAACAGTATCTCTTTGTGTTTTACTCATAGTTCAGCTCGGGCACTAAAACACTGTAAACCTTCAGCCATGTTCTATATAGCATTTTCTGCAATACTGAAGTTTATTGTTGTGTTTGACAACTGCACAGAATGATACCTTTTCTTAGCCTAATTTGAAACAAGGGCCAGTCTACAGTTCTGTGACAATGCTCGGACAATGACTTTTACTTGAAACATTTATCAGAGCATCATCCATCAACTTTAAAGACATGGATCTGCATTTCATACACCATTTCCTGAGACTTGAATCCAATTAGTATCATTGATACTTTATATTTGTCTTTGCCTCTTGTGACAAACACCAGTCTGTCGAGCCATCTCGGACTGAGGCATTTTCAGGGTACCTTTTCAGCAAGCACTCAGCAGCCAGAGGCAGCCTATACAGACTTTCTTCCACAGCACTTCATCAGTGCTTCCATGCTGGCGCTGTTATGTTAACACAAAGGCATGAGTGTGAACTTCAGCTCACATTCAACTGGAAAGCTTTACAAGTTTGGTTTTTTCCCTTTGTTGGAACTATTCCACCTTGGTGTCATGTGATAAGTGATTGTCGATCTTTTCTTTCTCCCCTCCCACATCAGGTTTTCTTAGGCTAAGCTTTTTTGCAAAGCAGAACTACCCACGCCTTATTCTGCAATAAAACCCAAAGTGTTTGAAAAACTTTCCTTTGTACTGCCCACATACAAAGAGTAAGCCAGTGTCAGTGCTGAATTAAAGATCTTTTTGATGAACAACCTGCAGGCTATGTGCATGAACACATGATATTTTCACGAAGCAGAATTCAGTGGAGATGAGGAGAAGCAAAGGAAGAGGGGAATGCTTCTCAGAGGGCAGTATCAAAGCCTAAGTAAAAACACAAGGGGAAGAATCAAAGTTCCCTATAAACCAGATGAAAGGAAAACAAAAAAAAAAGAGGGGGCGGGGGAGCCCAGAACCATTCCCACATTTTCCCCTCCAGAGCAGCTATATCGGTGGACAGGATACAGGAAGTGAAATGTGAAAGATCTCTGAATATACTAAGTATGTATAAGAATCATATTCTGGATTTATAGCACTTGTTTGGTTTTTTTTTAAATAGTTAAAAATAGGATGTGTGTGTAGTTTCTGTGTTGGTGGACGGAGCAACTTTACTCATGGCTTAATTCCCTACTTTTAACTACATTCTACTACAAATTTCAGTGCAGGGAGAAATTTCATAAACTCTGCAAAGTGATTTCTGAACTCATTATGTTTTATAACTATCAGAATTGCATTTACATCTTGCTTTGAAATTAATATACTCTATAAAGATCAGGTAACGTACAATAGTACGTTTTTACTTATGCTAAATTATCAAGGGTAAGTTCTCTGAGACAAAAAGCGCACGTTCACCGTTTACTGAATGGTTGTATGTGTCCTAACAAAGGCACATCTGCAATAGTCTGCAAGACATCTATACCTGCAAGATGGTATGAAAAGCTGATCCAGTGCAGCATTAAGGAATACTGAGCATGTAACCTGGAAGTAAATAGAATGGCTAACCAATAAAAAAAGTTTCATCTATACCAGATGCATGATTCAAAGTCCAGCAGCTTTAAGAGCCCTCACTGTGCAGATAGAAAACAGTTTCTGGTAAGAAACAGAATATGCTTAGAAGCAAGTCCAGAATGACTTGTTTACTCATCAAGGAAGTGGGTGTTTTCAAAACTAATTTACTTACTGCTTACCACACATAAATAAAAACCATGCTTGAGGCAGCTATGATCTAGATTTAAAAGGACTTTCTAAAGAACTTTTCAGGAGACAAAGGCTCAAACCTTTAGGCTTCCTTAGAAATCCGAGTTTAAATGAACTTCAGAGACACCAAGAAGGTAATGAAGGTAAAATGGACTCTTTGCATGATGCGAGAAGCAGAGCAAAATTAAAACATATAATGCACTACAAAAAAAAAAAATTAAAAAAAAAAAATCATCTAGAGAATGCTAATTGGGCTTTCCAAATAATTTACAATATACAATAAGTTTTCCTTTCCTTCACCCCCCTGACCCGCAGCCCCTTAGTCCTTTAATTCTCAAAAAGCTTAGGACAAGTTCTAAAAGTGTGTATGACTGTAATTTTCATCTGCACTGAAGTGACAGCATGATACATCTGATCTTCCTTGGCTTACTTACCATCTGACATTCACTCAGTCCTTTCAGTCACATAGTAGCTCAGTTCCAATGTCTGCTCCAGGACAGATGGTCCTCTTGGATTATCATTTATGTCCTTTACACACTAAAATCCTACAAAATAAGTGAAAAGTCTAAGTTTTAGCACTATCAGATGTCCAAGAATCATTCACAGGTTTTACACATCATTTTTCTTGAAAAGAAATTCTAAAAGACCATGATGTGATATTCAACCATAAATGAAGTGTCAAGCCACTTATCTGTGGGGTGAAGCATGGAAAACAGACGAAGCACATTTCTGTGTTGTTATTGATCCACTTGCCTTTGCTTATTGCCTACATACAGGAACTGGGACCTACCTGAAGTCTTCCAGGTATACAAAAGGTATGTACCATAATGTCTTTTAGCATTTAAGAAAAGGGGATGATCCATAAACTAAGCTTCCTTAGGAGCCATCTGCTCCATATGGAAAAAGCCTACTGCTGAAGTTATAATGGCCAATTTCACTAAAATTGCAGAGAGCACATAAAGATCTCAGTACATGACAGAAACCCTTACTACTTATTTTTGAAGGCCTGTTGAACATGTCATAGCTACCACAGAGGGGGAGTAACTGAATACACAGTCTGGAAACAGTACATCATAGCCTCAGAGGCTGTGGCCAACATGCCACTCAAAGAATAACAAACACATGGGTAAAGAGGGTCACAAAGGCACGCAGAAAGAAACTTGCCTCTAACAAACTCCAAAATCATTTTCCTTTGTTACAAATTCTGCTAAGGGAAGGGCCAGAGGTGGATTATTTGCCCAGATTATAAAGTGCTCTGCCTCCAAGGCTTCTATGATTTGTCATCTACTTCTGAATCACCTGCACTGTGAATATCAGGCCAGTCCATTCATAATCTCATCCAAAGCCCACAGAAAGCAACACAACTCTTTCTAAGATGTCAACACACTTTGCATCACAAACCCAACTAAGAAGTCTCCTGAAGAACAAGAGTATAAAGGTTTAAAACCTGCAAGTACCCTCTCCTACAGAGCTCCTGTTGAAATCACAGAGTTCATTTCATTAGAAACTGATCTTTCCAGTTTTGAGCAGGCTAATAAAGACCACCTAGATATCCAGACTTCACCTCTGACACCGGGACCACTGCATGTTAAAGAAAAACATATTTAAAAACAAGTCACAATTTTAGAAGACACCATAATACAACAAGACAGCATACAAGTAAAATCAGTCTCTTTTGTGAGGCACTCCTCAAGAATAATCACCTCAACCAACATAGCACATCTTAGCCTTAAGCAACCCTCTGCTACCCAAGACATGCAACTATCAGAGTCAAGGGAGAAAACTTGCTGTACAGGCCTAGATACACTTGTAACACAAGGATAGAATGGAGGAACTATGTAGGTCCAAGAGTAAGAAATACTGTCAGTGTACGCAGTGAGCATCAAAGCATAATGCAGGAGTTTTTCTTAAAACCCAGCAAAATCAGCCGTATAGCATACAGATGATATTTATACTTTTACAGCCACTTCGAAACACCTCTCTCTCCCTCATAGGGAAAGATGACTATTATTTTCAGCTAGATTTTATTATTAAAGTTTGTTTCCTGATGTGTTTTCTTAAGTCAAAGCTCAAACACAGAAAAGACGTCTTTCAGACCAGTCTCAAGGGGAGTCAACCTTCTTTTACAAAGCAGGTGCCATTCAAGACAACTAACAAGCACCATAAAACGACAGTGTGAATAGCTCGGAGTTCACCCTCAGCATCCCCTTTGCTCCTTTAAAACTTCTATTGAAGACGTAACAGCAGCTCTATGCAACAGGCTTTGCAATGCACTCATTCCCCTCCAGCAGCATGTCCATGAGATGCACAACCAAGAAGCAATGGGATTTTGTAAGCAATTGCCACCAGAAAAAAAGAATGTGTCTCTTGACTCACTACTGAAGGCCAAATTACATCCCCAAACTGTGTCAAGCGGTCTAATAAAAGATGTTATGCTTCTCTATACTGCTCTCCCTATGCTACCTTGTGTTGACATGCAGGGCTGAGGTATCTGAACAGGTTCCATAAAGTTAATACTTCTGTTAAGTGGAAGTGCAACTGGACTCTGCACGCTCTCAGTCTAATGCAGACAGAAGAGAAGACTGCTAAAAATCTAACCAGAAGTGCTGAGTGCTTTTACAAAAGCAGACTAAGAACACGTATGCATAGTTACTGTGGCTCAGCTGACATTGGTAACTTGATCACACATCTTAATTTAAAAAATAAAGCTGTTTGCAATGGACAGCAGCCCCAAATGCTGTTCCTTAACCTTCCTTGGTGCCTGCAGTCCACCACAATAGTCAAATGCTGGTATAGAAGTGTTTCCTTCACGCTGCTGCAGTGCAAGTAATATGGTATCACATTTCCAGAGAAGCCAAATGAGTAAGAATAAATGCTGAAGCTGTAGGCAAAGGCCTGCATCCCTAGGTCCTCGTAGCTTCTAGAGTTAGTTAAGGTATATGCAAGAGTTGTAATCTGCCATCAGTACAGGTGCCTTGCCAAACTTCACATTTAATCCTTTTCTCTACATACTGTCTCTAAATTCAAGCATTCCTCCTCTGCTTCCTCTCTTCCCCACCACGTAGTAAGCCCATCTATTGTGTAACACGCCCCTTCTCTCCAACAGCATGTGAAGATCAGAAGTAAACACCACTAAAGCAAGGACAGTTCAGAATCACTCCTGTCTCTGAAAACACACACAACCTTGTTCTCAATTATCTTACATCTCACAGTTATCACCAATGCAAAACTGATGTGAAAACAATAATTCAGATTTGGTAGCACTTTACACCTGCTTTGCACTGATGTAGAAGAAATATGCTGCCAAGTGCCCATGACTATCAGGAAAACCTTGAAGGCAGAGTAGTTTTAGAGAAAGCCAGTCACCTTATTAAAGACAATACAACGGCACGACCTTGCTTTTAAAACTCTTGTGCGTCCTTCATTATACTGACATGAGCAGTTACAACTTGTCACAGGAGTACTTACTCATGCACATAAGTGCAGGCAAAATTCAGGCTCCAAGTTAAGAGATTTCAGCACTTCCTTTTGCTCTGTGTGAAACCTCTAGAGGATGTGTCACAGAGGACTGATAAGCAATTGCAAAACTTCTAGTAGCAAGTACTCAGCAGCACATTCAGACTTCTTCATGGAAGCAAGACTGACTTTATCTTGTGCTTTGTAAATTCACGCGTTTTTAAGCTACTAGGTTAATTTTTGCTGAAAATACTGGCCTAGTCTGCCAGGACACAAGAAAAAATCATGCACATAGTTATCTGGATACATACCCTGGCTCTCACAGAGCAGCAAAGCAGGTTGCTGTGCAGGAGCACCATCACAGAACAGCAACACAAATCCAGAGAGTGAAGCACAATACAATAAAATGGTTTATTGCTGCTGTTCAGTTTTTCCCTGTTCTGGGAAGGGCATATAGAGAACACAATTCAGGCAACCTCTAGCGATGCTGTTTTAAGATGTTCCCTCATTCCATCTACAATCCCAAATTAGATGACTATTTGTCTGAAAAGGAACTACACAAAGCCACACACTCTCCTTTTGTCCTTATATTCCCTTTACTCCATCTTAAGAATGGACAAATCTTAAGATGGGGCCAAGTCTGCTGGAGCAGAGGAACAGAAACGCTATTTTAATAAAGTGTGCACATAAGTGGTTTCTGTCTTGGGATCTGAAAACCAAGTTTAATTAACCAGCTGAGCGGAAAGCACAGCTTATATAATGCAGACTATCTACAGACTCTCACCCCAGTCATTCTACACAACCCCTTGTAACTGCTAGTCCACAGAACAGCAATTTTGGTTGGTAAAAATAAAAGTAACTGCGATGAGAGATCTAGATGCCAACTTTCACAGAGAGAAGGAAAAAAAAAAAAAGATGCTTAAAATAGAAGAAATGGAGACCAATCCATATGAATTACATAGGCTACTAAATAGTTCTATAAGGGACAGAAGCTTCATTGCTTCCTGAATTCATATGAATTACTTCTTCACCAGGAAGAATGTTATTCAGTGCTAAAAAGATACTGGTAGATTCTGCCACTGTCAATGAGACAGTTCTGGAAAAAATCTGAAGACTTCTGCCTTTCTCTACCTGTATCCTGGAAGTCTGCCTTCTGCAATGCTTAAGAGCCAGTGAAAAGCATGATAAACTTGGAAAAAATTTATCTCTGGGAACAACAGTCTGCACACTGAATACTCAATCATCTGGTTGTCAGGCCACAGAACTGTAACTTGGCAGTTTGGGATTCTGTCTTTGGTTTTCAGTGTCTCCATTTTTTAAAGATTCAGCTCAAGAGACTGCCTTCCATTCTGTGTTTACAGAGTTCTTAGCTCAGTAGGTCCTTAATATTTCTTGGGCAATTTAAACGAGACCACCATCCAAAAAACCAACACTTAAGGTTAGCTTCACTTCGCATTCGCTATGATTTAACCTTACACTGCTGCAGAAAGAGCAGGGTTTACTTCATCCCGTTCACTCTACTGCATCATAACCATCTATCTTATCTATCTATGCAGCAACAAGGCTGCTGCTTCAGCTTGCAGAATTGATGGAAAGCTAATTATTTTGGGGGGTGGATTAGTCATCCTTGGAGGAGTGACAAGGGGACAACCATCCTCAGTGGAAGCTCACTGCTCGATCAAATGCAAAGTTGAACTGCGCTCTGCTTACATGGATTTACAGAACTGCCCTGGGTGTTCAGCTCAGTAGTATATTGAGTGCACGTATATTTTAAAACTATGGCTAAGGCAGTATCAAATGGAATTCAACTGCTTTGTAAAAGCATACTAATTGTTGCAAAAACTTAACACCAGTTTTATCAAAGAAACAGTGATCAAACCTCAATCAGGGTGCTTAAATACAAAACTTCCCAACAACATTCCCACGGGAAAAAAGAATAGGGATTTTCCAGCAATTAGAAGAAAAAAGTAAACTCAGGTAATTACATATTATCTGCACGGCTATCCTAATGAACATTTATAGCAGTTACTTAAAATTCTGATGTCACTTCACAACAGATATATCAACTGGTAGTTTTAAAAACTTGATCATATATTAAAAGCTATGACCAATATTGTTTTCTGTGCATAGAGATAAACATCCTGCTCAAGGATCTGAACTCCTATTTAAAAACAAAACCAAACATTAAGAATAAAAAGCACTCAGTATGGTTGAGACATATATGTGGCTGCATTGCATATTCCCTGCCTACACTGACAGTGTGGGAGCTCTGTTAGTCATCTAACACGCAGATTTGCTTGGCACAAAGCCTTTACTTTCTTATGCAGGCAAGAAAGATGATCACTGGCTTTTGTATTCTTACACCTTCACTGCGTGTTCATCAGTCAGCATGACCAGGGCTTCCCAATTCAAACGGCAAGCTGTTAGGAGACAGACCAGTTCAAAGTGAAGCCAAGAGACTGGAAGGTTGTTAAGCACATCTGTAAAGACAAGGGTGACTTTTAGATTCCTGCTGCTTAGACCCATTTTTTGGTGGGACCTAACAAAATGTTTATTTTAAGAATAAGGACTTCTAATTGAATAGAAGCCTAATCTAGTTTTGCTTTCAACCCCAACACAGATCCTGTCACTACCTTCTAGGGCAGTAGAGGCTCTCAGCTGGCTTGCTTTAACTGTCCTTCTCTTCCTCCACTCTGTAGGAAGCTGAATCAGAACCTGAATTTAGTTTTCAAGTATGGCTGTTACAAAACCTCTTAGGCCAGACTATAGCAGGATCACAAAGATCCCATCCTTCTGGCACCACAATTACATGTAAACCATACAAGACATATACACAAAAGGTGTGCCTTTTTAGTGTAATATAGACAATGAAATCTGAAGAGGAAGGGAGGGAGGCAAACCTTCCAGAAGCCTCAATGTTGTCAGCCTTTGAAGGACTGACTCTGGCCATTTCTCCTGCCAATGGCCCCGGATGCTGCAAAATAGTATTTTAACACAAGATACTTCATACTCCAACCTGCTTTGCACAGAATCAACATAACATCAGTTCAGTGGCTTTCTGACACATGGAGGAAGAAGTGCTTTGAGGGGAGGCAGCTCATGCTGCTTCTGAGATATCTCAATGATGAGCCCACTTAACACTGACTAGTGTATTTATATCAAGGGTAAGTCTCATGCTGCCCTGCTTCACTGTGGAAACTGGTAAGGCCAATCTGCGTCTGCTTTGCAGGACCTCTTCTAACCTCCTCCTTATTTTAAGTGCCTTTGGCAATACAGGCTGCCATGTCTTTGATGGTTTTGCCCCAGATGAGCACAAGTTTGTATTCTTGAGTACACTAGTGCTTTGGTTTAACGCCTGCTGACTGCACTCAGTGTGTTAGTATCTAAGTGAAGGCAACAGCTTTTGACAAACAGCAGTTCAGGATAGGTAAGATCTGGTGGAGCTCTATCTTTAAATTCTATGATGGTAAGACAGAAGAAATATGTGGGAAGCATCCACAACAACCAACCATCTCAAGTTAATTAGCAATTAATTTAGCGAGCTACTGAAGTCTAGCAAAGATGAATCCTGAGAGATTCTGGTCACAGTTACCCTGATGTAAATGTAGATTAAGTCAGAGAAAGAACATCCATCTCAATGACGGTTACTTCAGATTTACACCGAGCTACTCTGAATTTGTGCACTTGTTTTCACAGTCGTGTGGGAGATCTGGCTCAACACAAATCAGCTCTGCTCTCCTGCAGATTCTGCAAGGTACACAGAGTTACATTTCTGTAAAAACCCAACCTCAGTGGAATGGGGAAATTAAATTCTCCGCTCTGATGAAACCTAAGCCTCCCACGTAACAGACAAAAACCCTGCTACAGAGCCAGCCACTACAAGCAGTCACAATACCCTCCTCGTCGATGAGTCTTTGGGCATTAAGGATAATTCCCTCTCACTGGATTTCACAAAGCACAAGAGCAAGCATCAAAGTTACTACATTCTTCTGCCTAGGACTCCTATAAAGATTAAGAATACCAGATCCACAGAGTGCAGAGTTTTGAGTCCAGTCACACAACCCTACCAAAATCCAGGTAACTCTTTCTCTCTAAGATGGTAAGGAGGGGGATAAACACCTTCAGGCCATTAGCACTGCCCCAGGTGATGTACACTGCAGCTTCGACAAAGAAATGCAATACAAAAGAGGAACTCCCGTCCTGCCACACAGCCCTTCGCCCTTCTACCAACTCTACTGAACTCTGCATCCCCATCTCGGCAAAGCCATTGCTTCCCCTCTCCTTTACCCCTCAAAGTAACCACGGGATTAAAATTTTATAATGTCCCTTCTCACCCACATGAATCTCAATCCAAGTAGTGCAGCAATGCTCATGAAATTCTAAGTTGATTCAGGTAGGGAAATGTTTGTGTACTTCTGGGTGAGCCAGAATGCAGGTCATAAGTAACAAAGAGCACAAACAGATGACAGGCAACACACAAATGTGAGTGCTGTATTTCTGAATTCAATGTAGGTCCAGAGAGCTTGTTGAACGATCTGTGGAAACATTACAGGGATACCTAGAGCCACTTTTGCTAGATGGCTTAAGTCCACATTAAGAACTTGCATTGAACTCATTCACCTGGGGATTTTTTTTTAGCAAATTACTAATCTCCCCATACCAGCCTAACTTTGGAAGCATTGGACAATTCCTACCCCTGTTCCACTGACTATTATGTTCACACTGCAGATCCTAACTGACCAAGTTTACCCTTCGCACGCACTGGCTGTCTGAAGGAGCCCAGATTGCGCTCGCTAATCCTTTGTTTCATGCCGTAGCGCTGTTGATAAGGTTACTCAAGATGATCCAGCAAGCTCAGAACACTGTCTTCCTGTATATATAAGGAGCTTGAGATCTGTATTTCATTTTGGAATTTTTTTTTTCCCGCTTTCCTGTGCAATATTGCTCTGAAGACTGTTTTGCCATTAAATATTCGTGTGGATTCATGATCTCTCAGCATTAAGACTTTATCAAAAAGCAGCCCGATCAGCTTATGAGCAAGCATCATACTAGCAAAGCATATGGCATGAGTAAAGGTAGCCAAAATGTTCATGGTCCCCAGCATTTGTACAGTGCGAATATCTTAAGTCAAGTACATCCACAAGTCAGTCAATGCACAGTAGAATATATAGAAAAATATATGTCATCTCTAAATCTCTTGTCTTTGGTAATATTCTAAAATTAAAAAAAACATAAACCAAAAAACTATTTTCATGGTTGATGCTAGATGGGAGGGGCATATTTTGAATCTATAAAATTGCTTGAAAAGGGTCAGACATTTTAGAATGAAGCATTTTAAAAGCCCTTTAAAAGAAAAAAAAAAAAAAAGAATTAGTGGAAGAGAGTAAAAGATAGTCAGGTTTTTAAAAGAAAGATACATTCTCACATATTTAAATGAAGCAGTTGGGAAGTATTTGGTAACCAAAAACTTGAAAACAAAAATGGTAATTTTTAGGGTGGCACATTTTGAAAGGTAGTATAACAGCTAAATAAATGCTGATCTTTGTAAAAAATTACATTTTAGCCAATTCTAACAAAAGAATTTCTGCTGCATAGGCCAGTTTGTTTCTTATAATTAGAGCTCCACAAAACCATTAAACTTTTATGAATTTGTCTACAGATACAAGGACGAGTATTTTAAGAATAGCTATTTCAGAATGAACGTCTGTATATGAAGATGTTTAGAAAGTTATTACACAGTGATATATGGATAACCCAGAAATAGAATCATAGAATATTTCAGCTGGAAGAGACCTTCAAGATCATCAAGCCCAACCTTATTCCCAGCCCTATCAAAAGCCACTAAACCACATCCCTTAGCACAACACCTACCCAGCTCTTAAACCCCTCCAGGGATGGTGACTCCACCACCTCCCTGGGCAGCCCATTCCAATGCCCGACAACCCTTTCTGGAAAGAAATGCTCCCTAATATCCACCCTGAATAGTACAGAATATTGTAGCATTCTACAAAGAAAAACAATTCAATATTTTTTTCCTGAGATGAAGCAAAAATAACCCAGTCTCCAGATGTACTAAGAACTAAGTAGATCTCACAGCTCCCTTTAGTGCTTATCTCAGCTTCCAGAAAATTACTGGGCAGAAATAAAGCGAAACTTGCACATAAATCCCAGGTGCCTTTTCAGAACCTAACTGAGCTTAACCAACAGGTGAGACAGGAATTCAACTGGTTAGTGAGAACTGGGCATGAATATCCCGCTTAATTTCTAGAAGACTAACTGGACACAAAGCAATCTGTCTTTGTGCCTTTTCTCCAGGATCTCCCCAGCTGACTCATTCTCTTGCTTAAAGTACAGCATCAAAATAAACCAAAGTAAAACAGAATCTCTCACATTAGCAGAATCAAAATTGTTTTGTATAGTAGCAAGAGACAGACTAAAAACAAAGTGGATGCCAATTTGCAAGCTGCCATTAAATTTGCAGGAAGCTAATCCACCAAGGAGCATACCGCACCCGAGAGAGCCCTTAATGAATAGGGCCACATTTGCAGTAGGCTAGTTAAGGTTGTGTCAGCATTATTGTATGTTAGCAAAACAAACCTAAACCTTACAGAAACATGACATACAGGGTTCCAGTCCAGGATGACAGACTCTTGGAGGGAGGTGGGGAGAACCTGTTAGTACCAGGGCAGGTAGGATTTAATGTTTCTACAAAAAACAAAAAAACAAAAAAAAAAAACAAAAAAAAAAAAAAAAAAAAGCAGAGAACTTTCGGCAGGCATTTAAGGCCAAATCCTGAGAGTGGTAAATGCCCTTGACTCTAATCTTAGCAGGACTTACAGGTGGTTCGCATCCCCCCAGAGAATGAGGGATTACCAGTGTCCAAGTACTCATTCATATCAACAGGGGTGAGAGCATGTAACTGTTTATGGGGTCTGGATCACAGTCCGTTTGTACTTGCTCTGTTACTCCCAGTTTAGAGAGCTTGACCCTGCTTCCATCACAGGGCTGATGATGCCTACAGTACAGGGTCAGGAAGATCAGCACTCTAAACCTCCAAACATGATGAAATATACAGTGTATACAAGAGCTTTATGCACAGATATCCTTTGTATTAGATGGACCATTACTCTCCCCTTGATCTTTATATGTGGCAAAAGCACTACATTTTGCTACTCTGAAGGAACAAATTAGAAAACAAGTGTAACAACTTGGCATTGTTTCTTTAATTAGAAAATACACAGCACAAATTTGGAGCTCCCAGAGCTTCCTACCCCATCAGTTGGGGCAGAGTGCATGCCTCTAATTCTTGGAAATGGATCGCAGTAGCAGGGAGGGGGTCCCAGGGGAAGCATCATTAGACAATGTTAAGAGTGGACAGAGTAGACAGAAGTACTTCATGACCATCCAAGTCTGCAGTAAGTGGTCTCAGTACTTAAAGTAAGGCCAGTAAGGATGGTAAGGTGAAAGTAAAGCCAGTTAAGTGGTTTCAGTACCAAATAGAGGCCCATCTGCTGACTTCTTCCATCCTTCAGTGTCCTGAGGACCAGGCACTGGTGCCCCTAAATGTCCTGTGATACCTCTGATAGCCTTTAATGTTTCTGTTGCCTTCAGAGAGGTGCACATTTGCCCAAGAACAGCCTTCAGAGTGCCTCAGACTTTGCCTGCAGCCAGGTCTGTCCTACTTGTGAATCCCAGCCAACTGGCAGGGGGCGTGAGGGGGATCCCCCTTTCATCCTGCCCCATGCATTGTGGCTGTGTGTCCAGGTGGCAGTTTAACAATATCAGGGCCCCAGAGCCATACCACAGCCTCCCCTGTTCGGGCTTTAGCAGCTCAGCATTGATAACTACCTCTTCAAAGCACCTTCCTGTGCACAAAACAGTACGGATCTTCGGGAGTCGAGGGCTGCATCTCAAAAGGCAGCGGCAGTCTGTTATGGCTCTTCTTAGAAAGGATGCTGGGTGTTAACACCTCAGGTCCTAAGTCGGGACTCAGGAGCTCCCCACACTGTCTGATATAAGACTTCCCACATTAATACAGAATTGTCTTAATTCTAATTAATTGCATTAAATATTTGGATGCTACAAAAGGGCCATACATACATGTACATGAAATATGACCATCCTTAACATACCCAGGTTTGAAAAGCTTATCCATTCAAAACACCAAGATTCTGTAAGTCAACAATCAAGACACTCACCCTGACTAGCAAATCTGACTGTTACTCAGAACCTTGCCTTTCACCCACTGTTGTGTCCCCAGCATAAACCATAATGAGCCTGACCTCCTTGCATAATTCCTCCCTTTCTACAAACAGGCTGAGTTTACTAGCATGGTAAGTTGATCTTCAGGAGGATCCCACCAGAGAGCAGAGAATGCTCTAGAAATGCAACAGTTTTCTTGCTTCCTCTATTGCACCAAATGTCAGCTTCCTGTTTGCTAAACAGTCGCCTTCTCAGGTTAAATTCCTCCATTGGTCTTGGGGTGTCACAGATCACTGAGGAGAGTAGAACTGGTTATCCCAGAAGAATGAATGCGGCACCTCAAACCATCTGCGTATCACTACTGTATCCATTTAGCCTATTGCTGCCACAGCCTCTCCCATCTGGGAGATTTCTGCCATCAAGTTCAACACAAAGAGAAATCAATCTTCATTTTGGGGTAACTTCCAAAGTTACCTTGGTCAAAGTTTTGTGAAGATACTAAACCTTACTTAGAAATAATGACCTGCATACAACCAGAGGGGATACTTGATTTCTAGCACTGACTTGATTTTTCACTTTTCTGTGCTGCAGTTAACACCCCCACAGATATGAGATGGCATATACAGAAAGACAGGTCAGCAAAGTCATTTATTTAAGGCCTCTTCTTTAACAAACTATCTTGCACAAAGGGGAACATCAGCAGATGAGACTTTGCTTCTGCATCCTATTTTTCAAACGTGAATGTCTGGTGGGTGCAGAGGGGGGAAGGAACAAACATTCTCTCACCTTTTCCAGACCTTGTTTTTCACTTCACACAAAAGATGCAGAAAAGAAAGTTTCTTTTGCCTTCCGATCCTTTTGCTACCCCCAAAACATTCCCTACATTAACCAATGTCACTGAGAAGTGGTCTGTGAAAAAGGTTTATAAATCCTCAAACAAAATGGGTTAAAGCATTCAGAATTATTATTAAACAGCTGCAAAATGTTCAGTAAGAGATTAGCAAAGCAGAGAAGCCTTACAATTTACACTGATCTTAGGTCTGTCACTAGCTCTTGCACAACAGGAAAAAACATTCTTCTCTTGGACAAAGGACCAATATCATGTAAATCACTATGGCTAGCAAGCAAGGTTTTACCTAGCCTGACATGTTAGCAGGATCTCAGATTTCTGCTCACCTGTAGCTCTCATAACTCATGAAGCATCAGATGGTAATATCATGCAGCAACTGAAGAAGAAAGTTGGCAGTCACAAGCAGGTAAATGCAATTCTTAAATTCAATATTTCAGGAAGTGTCCTAGAAACAGCTGGTTATATTAATGTGGCATTGTCCATTGACTGGTTTCAAGATGGTATTTCCACATACCCACTGTGTTCTCAGAATCAGAGAGCATGATGTCCATAGCAATCAGTTGTAAGAGAGTAACAAAAGCCAGAAGCAAAAGAGATTCTTTTATATATACTGTAGTGGTGTCCATCAGCTCATTTCAGTTCATGATAAAGTCCCTTACAAACAAGGGATTCTATAGCTTCTGGGGAAAAAAAAAAATGTTTCTTTCAAACTTGGATAAAATCAAACAGAAGCAGCTAATCTGAGAGGATGTAGTGGACAAAGAGGGCAGTTTGCACTTGCCTGGTTTGAAGCTTCTGTGGCAGAAGGTCACTCAGCACTTTGTGAGAGAAAGAAAGAGAAATAAATAGCTAGAGGAGATGACACTTGGGCTGGAGAGGTGACACAGACGAAAAGGATGAGAGCTATGCACAGAGCCACAGATTGGTACTGGCTGAAAAAATGCGGGAAGAAAAGCTTGAAGACACAGACAGAAAACTCTACAGTCCAAACCAGAATAAACATCTGGTTCGAAGGACAGTAAATCAGCTTAGAGATCTGCTCTCAATTTCTACTTCTGTTTAATATCAATGACCACAGGATGCCTCAATACAGAAATTCCCAAATGACAGCAGACGCTATTCCAGCTAGCTTTAGACTGCCTTCTCTTCCCAGCATAATCAGCAATCTCACAGGCACAGCTTTACAAATCCCAGGCCACTAGATAAATGCCAGTAAAGCCAGACACAGTGTTAGCAGGATCTGACTTTTAATTGAGCTTGCCAAGAAGAAGAGAATCTTTTTCTAAATCCTGGGTACAAAGGTGATTGTCTCCTCTGTTCAAATGCAGGAACCAGCACTATGTCCAAATCAGTGTATTACCACTGACACCATTTTTTGTGTTAAAAAAAAACTTTATGTAACGTTAAAGTCATGCCCAGGACCAACACAAAGCACCAGTTTGAGATTTAATCTTATACAAACTAATAAAATGTAATCTAATCCACTCAAGGATAACAGACTGAAAACTGATGTTCTGAGCTGCACAAAGTATACTGCAGATAAAGCATATTGTTGCTTAATTGCTGGTTCTCTCATTATCTAGCATCACCATCAAACTTCAGAGCTCTGAATCTCCATTTGTGATCTGCTGCCCACTGGCAACATGCAGAACTGTGGCAAATGGCCAAAATTATATTCAGTAGCAAGATCTACAGTGTTTCCAGTGAGGAGTTTGAGGGGCTAGGGTGCCAAAGAGTGCATACGAAATTCAAAGGGACAAAACCAACATTTTTTCATTAAAAAGTCAGAACATGATGCTTAAAGCTCAAAAAAGGTAACAGTTAAGAACAACTGGCAGAAAAAAAAAAAAAAAGAAAAAATACATAATTAAGAAACTAGAGACTTTATAAAACATACATAGCATGGAGAATGTTACGCATGCTTGCAATAATTTACCACAAAGAACAGAGCACTTACAGGTCTGAAAACACAGTTTAAGACAATAAATAACAGGCTAAATACACCCAGCATTTGGGTACTCATGTATGTCAGTGCAAGCCAGGCATCATGTAAATATGTGAGAAGTCCCCCTCTAATTTCAGGGAAAACATTAACTATTTTAATTATGGGGCCATTCTAAATGGTCTCTGAAGTGCAGAAACAATCACCAGCAGAATAAAATAGCCATTACATGCTTTTTAGTCACAGGGTTTGTTACAATAATTCACAAAACTCTCAGCAGTTTCATAACAGAGTAGCCACATCTGCAGTTTCACAGAAATGATCACGTTTGTGCCAATGTTTCATCTTACGCATGTTTGCATGCTCTGATTTCCATGTTTAGAGGAGGCCTGAAACAAATCAACTACTTAAATTATTCCACTTCCCCAGCTTGCTAGTCTCAAACTGAAGGAGCAAATGCATGGGTCAGTGTAATGGCACGGTGGCAGTCATCTGTACTGGCAAGGGAGGCCCTGCTCCTAAAAGCAGACAGTTACAGCCAAGCCCCAGCTGGTAATATGCCCCGCTAGCAAGACTGAAGATGAGAGAGCAGATGCTGTTGGAGTACAAAATAAAAGATGTTCTGGAAATGAAAATAAACAAATGTAGCCATACTCAACAAGTCAAGATACAGGAAAGAAGCACTGCCTGATGAATAAAATGGATTCCCTTTTCCAGAATCTCTGGCTGATGGTAGAAAAAATATTAAGCATACTTGTTTTAGTTTCTTTTTTTTTTTTTTCATACAGGTACAAATAAACCAAAACCTCTCCCCCCAAACTAAACAGGCAAGTGTAATTCAGTGAACAGACAGTAAATTCAAAAGTGGTACCATATGTCCAAGGGAATGCTTCAGATAACATCTCTGGCAAAACTACTACTCAGAGAGGCTGACTACATAACCTAAACACTGCAAGAGTGGGGAAAAAGGAAAGCTCAAGCCCATAAGGATTCTCACTGACACAAGCAGGCCTGCATTAGTCTACATTCCTATTTTATGGGATTAAATACCTGTATTTTAAATAGCCCAAATTTTGGTGAAGTCCAAGACACTGCTATGAGATGTAAAGTTCCTTTTTTGATTGAGAAACACATGGAACACATCCCGGAGATCCAGCTGCCTTTTGAGTATGCAGTTATTCAAGAACAGAACTGTAAGAACAGCCTCCAGAGTGGCTGTGGGGAAAAGCTGGTATTTACATATTGTCACCAGAACTGCACATGACAACTGTCAGCCTACAACCCACGGACTGCTTGTGACAACCCTGTGTTTGAAGGCCCGCTGGGATCAGCAAGCAGGCTCAATGGACTGTTCTGCTCATCTGTACTTTTCTCAACCAAAGAAGAAACTACTTATTGTTCACTTGCAACTGTCATTGTACACATGTGAAGTAAAGTCACGGTCCTGGCAAGCTGGTGGGAGGCAGGAACAGGGCTACAAAAAACAACCCTTCTTTACAAGTGAAATTAGGTAAGTATCTGCCTGAAGTGGGGGGGAAGGGGTCTTGGTCATCTTTTTGAATCCTACCTTCCAGTGGAACCTTCCTCTTATCTAATATCCATAAAGTATTCACCTTCACCTACAAAACTCTGCAATGCTGTTGGTTGCTAAAAAGTCTCCTGCCACTAAAGCAGCAGGAAAAGAAAGAAAGTAGTAATTGGAATGACCTGCTTTTATAGACTACAAGTCATCTATTATGAAAATAGTTATTATTTATAGCACCTGGGAGATACAGTTCAGAACAAATACCCTCACCGTGAAAACTTCGAGCTTTTTTTGTTGTTTCCATTAGTCAATATCTGAAAAAGCTGTGTTGTTACAAAACGCCAGCATTTGTATTTCCTAACAAATGCTAAGTTACCATTAGAGGCTCATGATACTGCTGGTGTTACAAACAGAGTATGTTCTCCCACTAAAGGGAAAAATGAAGGGGAGTAGCAACTATCTGCAGGGAAAAAGAAAATGTTTGTCTGTCAGGGTAGAAACCACAAGGATTGGTACCTTCTGGGGTGTGGAATGAAAGGGGAAGAGACAGAACCTCATTTTGAAACTGAAATATACATTAGTCCATATGAATTCATTACCTAAATTCATCATCTGAATTCTCTACAAATAATTTACTGCTTCTTTTTTTATACTTTACTGACTCCAATTTACAGACTAGTGCTATTCTTAACCAATTTTTAACAGCTAATTCTTAATGACACATAGCACATGTTATCTTTACCAGTAGCCCTTGCATGTGAGTGAAGGGTATGCGTCTCCAGACACACAACCTGGAGGACGTAGGGAAACGACGATTTCTAGGTACAATTCTTACTGCAGGAAACGTGCGTTTCAAGAATTAACAAATGTCACAGAGTCACTTTATGCTGCACTAGTAATACAAGATGCATCATTACCTGAATAAACAGCTGCAACTGTAAAAAGAAAGTATTCTTCTAAATAGAAATTATTCTGTTCACTATACAGATCCAGAACAAAGGAGTGGATAGCCAAGAGAACTCCTCATACTGGGTTTACTGGTGGAAATACCTATCTTTACCAAAGCACATGTACTTACAAGATCTCAGTGTCTTTGTTACACTTCAACTTGCATTGTTATTGGGCTTTGTTGTTTTATTCTCCTTTAGTTTAAGGTGTGATTTCACCAGCTTCTGCAATAGTAATTTAGATCCAAGAGTCTGCCTACACAAGCCTACCTACCAAAACAGCCATTCTGAATATTCAGACATATATATTTCCATTCTAACCGTCTGATTCTGTAAGAGGTATGCACATGTGAAAATGAGCTTGGCATGCCAATGGTAGAAAATTTACATATGTAAATTACCCCTCCATTTCCCAGTGAAATACATCCACCTCCTATGCCTCTCGGGGCCACACAGGAATGAAAGACGGGATTTGATCACTGGCTACTTCCAAATAGAAACATATTCTGCAAGGTTGCTTTCTGCATTTACTTTTTCTTACAAGAACAGCATAATGAAGGTAAAAAAGGAAATGGAAGACACAGATAAGATTTTTCTACTTTTTGAGATGGAAGATCTAAGTCCACTGGACTTGTCCACAAAGTATCTGATAATAATGATATTCCCCCCGCCCTCCCCCCCCTCCCAGGAGCAGTTATTAATCTTTTATCTGCCAAATATAGTGCTATATTGTTTTTTAAGTTACAACGGTACAATGTACTGACAGGGCCCTATACCACAAAAGCCTTAGTGACAAAAAAAATATTTCGCCAGGGTATGAACATCTTTCATATGAAATATTTTGCTTATTTCATGACATCAGTGATTTCATAACCTTTGTCAACTGCAGATTTCAAACAGTCTTCTGCAAATGAACTGTATCTTCAGAACACAGTTTTCGAAATGGAAACTCTTTTGGAACCGGTAGTTTCAGTCATGCTGTAAAATTACAGCATCCCTCTCCTAGGTTTCCTAGCAGTTCTAGAAAGAAATTAGTTCAGAAACGATGGATGCAGATCTCAGGTTTACCAGGGTAAATAAAATTACTTCTTCTAACATAGAGGGTTTCAATTCACACTCACAGGTAGAGAAAACCTAGTTGCTCCATAATCATATTAGTGCAAGTGAACAGAAACAAACATATCTACACAGGTCCTGAAAGCAGACTCTAGCCCACTAATAAGTTTTTTCAGTACAGTAACTTCTTGTAAAGCCAAGGACATCTAGTCCTCCTTAAGACTTACAATTTCAGACTAGACTAAGATGCCATCTTATGCTGTCAGTGTCTGCCAGGGACTAGAGGTCTATTCTCCATCAGCTTCCTTAAGAAACATTCTTATCTTGCACAAAACTGCTGTCTTCAGAGTCCTGGGTGCTCATCAGCACTTTTAATGAAACCTGATCTGCGGACAAATGAGTGGTAGAACAATTCTAGTGATATATGAACTACATCATTTGAATGATTTAAAGAAGCAGTGTAATTAAGAATAGCTGAGTCATTAAGAGTAGCTGTACCAAAACTTCTGCAGTTTGATGAAGTGGTGTATGCACACAGACATCAGTTTGCAGAGTGACAGGTTAGCTGTGTGCATGACAGTGGGCAAAACTAGCAAGCAGGCACTTTACATCAAAGCTTTCTAAATCTGACTGCGTCTCTGGCACACCCTGAAGCACCAAGTTTGCACACACAGGATTATGAAGATAGGTATCATCCTAAACAAATTCAGACACATAAAAGATATCGCACACAGCTGTAACTCTTTCTAGCACTCATCAATATTTGAACCCAGCATCATACTCAATTCTTTTAGAAAAGATGGTCTAAATGGCTTTATTATACTGCATTGACATCTGAAGGTGTAGTTATCTGATGACAGATAAAGGAGATCACAATCTACCCATAACTTAAGTGAGTTGCTTATAACCGAAGGACGAGTTTACATCAAAAACAAGAGTGTGTGTTGACAGACACAGTTGTGTCCACAGGTCAGCACTGCTAGAGGAATGCAGAAGGTCACACTATCTACTGTTACACCCATAAGTACTAGAGTAAAACACAGAATGAAACTAGTTATTATACAGAACACAAACAAAACAAGAAACATTTTTATTTTATTTTGGTTTTAATGCTATAAGTCTGCCTCTTAAAACACTAAATATTTTGGGCACCTACCCTTGACCTTAAATTAGGGTCAGATTGTTACTTTCTATTAGACTAGCCTCTTAAAGCTGCAAAGAGGGAGTTGAGCACCACTGCAACATGTTACAAAAGGCTGCTCCTGCCCCAGCCAGGTCAGAAGTCAGAGCAGATCACTAAGCATGGAAGGGCTAAGAGGAGAAAAGACACAAACCAAGAACACACAGAACCACTTACTGTAATTCTAGCTGGCCACAACTCTGTTGTCTTACAATGCAGGAGCTCAAAAAATGCTTCTAACATGCAAATTATTACCATACTAGCTCACATTGCTTAAAATCACAGGTTAAATTGGCTCCATACCATTAAGGGAGGAGTCTAAAAAGAACCAAAAAATAATTCCTGTGCCTGAGTTCCATAGCAAGATAAATCCTGTCAGCTTCCAGAGACACTGAAGACTCATCTTTCTTGAACATCATTGCTTGCACACACTCATACAGCACACACATACTCTGCATCTCTCCTGGTCTTACTCTGATAAAGATGCTTCAGCACTAATCAGCTCCTCAGTTCTTAACTTTCGCTTGCATGTTTTGTTTGCAGGGAGTATCAAATATCATTTAAAGTAGAAACACTGTATATCAAAACCTAAAAATAACCTCCCTAAAGCAGCAGCCTAAGGTAAGAATTCATGCCTTATCATTGCTCAAATCTTGGGGCCCATCAATCACACTTTGCTGTGGTCTAGACATAAGTGAATTGGAAGAGAACAATGATAGGAAAATTCTCAGTGATTTTAGTGATGATGGGATTCTGCCATGCACCTTTTAAAGAGCTACAATTCAGAAAGCCTCTTCTACAAAAGCCACCAGGGCTCCAGCTTCTACTGCTGCTTCTGGCTTTTGACTCGACATCCCACAGGACAGAGTCAGCTGGTTAAGCAAGTAGCAACAAACAAAACCTAGGAAAACTCCCTGACTTTTGGCAAGGGTTTGTTTGTGGACAATCATAAGGTAAAGACAGGCAAGTGGAATTCTTGAACACAGTCTGTTAGGCAAATTTACTCATTTTATTCTGGAAACACACACTTCTGAATTTGTACATTAACTTCACTCCCTTTGTTGAACAAACTTAACTCCCCTACATCATCTCTTATATTGGCGAGCCCAAAACAGAGTTCCATGGCTGATCTTTTTAGGTAGAGGCAGAAAGTCAGAACAGAAATTTTTTTTTGGTTGGGTTCCCCCCACCCCCCCCATGCTGCAAATCACTGTAATTGCTCCTGCTGCAGTAACATCTGCCTTTCCAGATACCAAGAAAACAGATACTGGAAAGCATCCCGATACATAACGGAATTTTGAGATCCAGAAAACAGAGTAAATGCTTGTAAGTAAGTTTTCTGCCCTCCTCCTCCCTCTCTCTCTTTTTTTTTTTTTTTTTTTGGGGGGGGGTGGGGGGTGGGGGGGAGGGGTTTAAAGCATAAACTGCATGACAGAAAACAGCTCTACCATTTCAAACCAGTTTAGGTACTTGTACGCTGGATGTGTTTAACTGCTTTTCTGCTTCATACTTCATCAGTATTAATAGCAAAAGATGTATGCTGTAATCATTCAGATTTGCATTTTTGTTGTGTAGTCTACAATTTAGCACACTAAATTATTACTAAATTGATGGTCTTGCTCTAGTTTTACATGCATGACATCCAGTTGGTAAATCTGCAGCGGAGCGACAAACATTTTAAAGCTTCGCCCTTAAACCACAACGATAATGCTACATGAAAAGTAAAAAAACAAAACCAACAAACAAAACAAACAACAAAATACTAGAAAGAAGAATGCCTATTCAATTATAACAAAAACAATTAAACAAGCAAACATGATGTGTTTACCTTCCTGCACATATCTACTGAAAACACTGGGACTCACTGTACACGAAAGTATTATTTCTGGTGTCCATTTCATTCACATTCAAGTCAACAGGCTAAATTTTCTCCTTCTCAAAGAGTGCATATTAAGCCCCTTGGCTTCAGATATACACTCCTACTTCAGAATATAAATATCGGCAAAAGCGCTACATTTTGGTACTTTGAATGAACAAATTGGAAAACAAGTGTAACATGAAGAAAAATTTTTACTTCAGATATTCCATACAGTAAAATTCAGCACTCCATCATGCACCAAACAACTTCTGCTGAAATTACATGAGCTATTGGTCTATCCAAGATTTGAACTCAATTCATTAACTGTATAATTTATACAGTGAAGTTCTCAAACTGCCTAACAAAAAAACTGCAATCAAACAAATTGTTTCCTCAGTATATACAACACTCATGCAGCCCCATTTCTTTTCAATCACTAATTTATTGCTCTGCCACAAGCACACAATACGATCCTCAGCTGTAAATCTTTGCCAATCAGGTGGCAGCCAGTGCAGCAGGATCCAAACCTCAGAAACTCTCTAACACTGTAATAAAAACAACCTACTGAATTCGTTTTTCCTTTCCGGATGTCTATAGCGTAGGAATCCCAGCCTCACTAAAAACGTAACTGCATAACAAGATAACCATAACTCAAGTCTGAAAAACAACAAAAAATTTCCTCTTTATTGCAAATAAGCTCACAGGGCAAATGTGAAACCTCTTCTGTTCCACCCCTAACTCCACAAAATCCATCTGCACCTAAGTCGCCAGCTTCCCAACTGTCCTGCTCTCAGCACTGCCATCTAGTAGCAAGTGGCAGCGTACGGCGGGCTGCCTGGCACACCAGCTCACAGACAGCAATATTCCCGGAAAGCATCGCAAAGCTGTTGCTACTGCTAAGATTTTATCTGCAGCCAGTAGTTAACTACCGCCGATACTGGTTTGAAAGCAGCCTCCCCAAATCCCCCAGCCCTTCACCAGCGGGACCCGCTAAGGGCGCAAACGAGCGTCTGCCTCACGTATCCTGGCGGCGTCTTTGGCGGGGGAAACGGGGGAAATTCACACGGGGAGCACCCAGCCTTGTGCCCGCCGCCACCACGCCCCGGGCCCCGCAACCGGCTGGCGGAAAGCGGGGAGCGGAGTGGGTGCCTTGGGGCTACCCCCGCCCTCAGCGCTCCTCGCAGCTCCTGGGGCACCCACCGCCCGCTGCTCCCCCTCCCCAGCCCCTCCGCGTATCGGCCGGGCTGATGCTGCTCGCCCACCTCCGAGCACCGTCCTCCCCCTGGGGACCGGGCTGCTGCTGTTGCATCTCTCTCCGCGCAGCAGGACGAGGCTGCAGTAAAAGCCAAGTAAGAGCCCTGCCCTGGACCTACCCGCCGCCCCCGCCCGAAGGCGCAACCCCCGTCGCGCAGCCGCCCCCTGCAGCCCCGGGAGCGGCGGCAGCTGCCGCAGCACGGCACAGCCTTACCTCCCCTCCCCGGCTCCCGGGATCCGCCACCGCTGCCTACCGTGCCCGCCCCCACCTGCGCCGTCCCTCCCAGGCTCGCGCTCAGGTGCGAAGGGAGCACAAAGGCAGAGCCGCCCGCTGCGGCGCGGCGGGGGGCAGCGGGCCCGCACACGCCGCGCTCTCGCCCGCCGAGCCCCCGGCCCCGCTGCGCACTGCACCGGCTCCCCCGCTCCCCTCCCTCCCGCCGAGCGCCCTGCCCGCCTCAGCCCGCTGCGGGGCGCGCGCCGGCCGCCTCCCCCACCCCCAAACCGTTACGGCCGTTAAAACCGTTACAACTTGCCTCGCGCCTCTCCTCGAAACCCCCTCACCACCCCCTCCAGTAACGGTGCGGCTGGTGCCGGGACTACGGGGCGCCCCTCAGCTCCCGGCAGTTCCTCGGCTCTAGGGAGAGCTGAAGGGGACCCGCCACTCCATGCGCGCTCCCCCCTACCCACCATGGACACACACACACCGGCGAGGGCAGCCAGTCCCGCTCCGCCGGCGCGCCGCCCCCGCAGCCCCCGGCAGACACGTACACAGAGCCCGGCACAGCGCCCGCTCCCCTGGAAACAACGGACCCCTCCGCTCCGCGCGGCCGCCAGACAGAGCGGCTGCCGGCCCCGCCGCTGCCGCTGAGGGGGTGCGTGCGGGAGGGGGCACAGGTGATACGCGGGCGGGAGCGGAGCCGCGCCCCCGCACTCCCGCTCATGCGGGAAGGGCCCTGGTGCAAAATCGCTCCCGCCTCCCCCCCACCCCGTCTCTGCAGATGCCCCCGGGAAGGGTTGCGAGGCTGGCAGCGACAACAGCCGCCCCCTCCCCTAGGAAAGCTGTTCTCTCTCCTTCTCCCTCGCTCGCCTTCTTTCCAGCTCGGCCGCTTGACTGACAGGGAGCCTTCCAGCGGCCGCCCACGCTCGCTCCCGTTTCCCCTCAGCCGGAGAGGGAGATGGTGAAGGAGAAGCATGAATGAAACAGCCAGGCGGCGGGCGGGAGAGCCCGGCCCCGGGAGAGCCGGAGCCGCCGCCGCAGCGAGGCCCCCGGGGCGGCGGGGCTCCGCCGGCAGGCCCAGGTGGGTAGGGCGGCGAGCCGCGGGCAGCTCTGCGGCGGGACGGCCGTGCCCCTGGCCTCGGCTGCGGGCTGCCGGCTCCGGAGCAGGGGGAAGCCGGCGGCCACAGGCTGCCAGAACACTTCCTACCGTCCCCCTGGCCTGTCTTCTGAGAGGGGACCGAGGTGCCTTTTTAAGACGCAGCAACGCCTCCTCAGGGGTTTGTTGGTGCTGTTCGGCCCCCGAAGTCCCGACGCCGCATGTGAACGGTGGCTGGGGCACATGGGTCCCTATGGCCTAGTGCAAATGTTTCAGCTTTCACTGGCTTCGTGCTGAGGTGGATAAAGAGCCTGCCTCTAGTCAGCTCCAGTTTGGGTGAAAAAACTTGGGGCAGGAAGTGCAAGGTTGATGCCCTCTCAAACCAGAGCTAGGACCGACAGCTGTATCCGTAGGCAATGTGGTGGATTCCTCATCTCCTGTAAGCCTGCTTTGCTCCACCAAAGGCAACCCATTTTACACTGATAAAAGCCCAGCACATAGTACCTGAACTGGGACTCTTGTCCAGAAGTAATGTGAGGGAAGAAAGGATCTCAAAGGCTGCTTTAAGCCCACTTGGTTTTTCCAGTGATTATATGGTGGGGTAGCCTTGTAATCCTTCTGTTCCTTAGATCAGTTGTCCCTAAAAAGGTTGTAACTTGTTCAATACATATTTCACAACCTCTGGCAGGAGACCAGAGGTTTTCCCAGTGCTTGGGCATGACTATTGTTGAGTTTGATTGGTGATGTTAGATTTACTAGCCTAACTTATTGGATAGTCAGAGGAGTAAATGTTCAGGTGATGGGCTCCTGCTAAATCCCTGAAATTACCTCTATCTGTTCACTGAACATCAGTAATTTCTCTAAGTTACTTCATATTTTATGTACTTTTAACATTTAATTTATTGGAATCCTTGTTTGGAAACCCCAATAGAATTTATCCAAGTCTTTCCTACAATTTAAATTGAACAGGGCATTTTCCACTTCTGAATATGCATGGAATGTTTTCTTATATGCTGTTGGATACATTGCATGCCGCACTTGAGAAGTATCTGCATTTACAGTTACATAATCAATAAACATGGGGTTTTATCCCATGAATCTGGAATCAGATTCTGAGCTGTTTTAAATCAGTATGCCTCCACAAATTTAATGCCTGCCAGAAAATTTATATCAGCTAAAATTTTAGCCTCTGGTTTAAAAAAGCTGCTTTGGATTCATATGATGAGAAGTGTCTCAGTAACTTTATTTTTTTAAATTTTGCATTCCTGAAAACCGACTGGGCAATAAAACATCTCCAAGTCCTTTACATTAACAACTGTAAAATTATCATTTAGATGGGTCAGTGCAATTCTCTATGTATTTGTTTTATAAGGTCCTTATGTTTGTGCTGATAGTTCAACATGACTCACCTACCGCACATATCACTGCCACAGCTGCTGTAAACCTTCTTCTGACTCAGAGAATGACTTTATGACCCAGAATTCTGGCAGTGAGTACTATCCTAGTGATTTTTCCAATTAAGAGAGAATTGCAAGTTGGTACCAGTGCAGGGTGAGTCAGAGTTTGATGTAAGAGGCGAAACTGGACTCATCAGTTACTACTGGACTAGCTCAGTACCCTCTAACCTTCCAAAAGTCAGTGACATGAAAACCTGGAATGAGCCTGTGACGGGAACTCCTCCTGGAGTTCAGGAAGGCTGCAGTGGAAGAGGGAATGTGCTCTCCTGGGTCCCAAATGCTCCTGCAACAGCCATCTGCGCTCATGGCTGTGGGGTGTGCAGCAGCTTTGCAGGGCCTGGGGCCAGCAGCAGGAAATAGCTGGAGGGCAGCAGGGCTTCCCTGCTTTACTCTGAGGAACCAGTTTGTTTCTTGGGCTTACCAAAGTGTGGGAGGTATAACATTAAAACCACATCTGCTGCTGTGTGTGGTTCTCTGCATTTTTTTTTTTTCCTCAAAAACAGTCCAAATCTGCCCCAGTTGATTTTAAATACCAAAATTTGGGTACCTTGTACTCTGCCAACTGCTTGCTGCAGAGATTTCTCCACTCTGAGGTACTTCTGAGTCTCCCCATACCAGTGAGATTAACAAACCAGAGAGAGCCCAGTGGAGGGGACTCTTCAAATTGTAGCAAGGGCTACACTGTGACCGGATATAGGGGAATTGTGACTACTTTCACAGTAAGCATGGCTTAGAAACTGGCCCAGGCTGCCCGGAGAGACTGTGGTGTGTAGGAAGGCAGTGTATGGTTAGGGCAAGGAAGCAGGAAGAACCGTGTGAAACAATGAGGTAAAAAAGTCAGGCAGTGGGTACTAGAAAGGGGCTACAATAGAAACTTTATGGCCAGAAGCTTTAGGAAGGGCCTATGCAATGCATTCTGGTTAGAAGAGGAAGGAAACGTAGGTGAACCGTCTGCAGGAACAGACTTGGGTTGGTGTGGAAATGTTTTGTTGAACAGGCAGACTGCAAGGAGCTTTGTATGAAATGCTGCCTGCTTAGTTGGCCCCTTTGTTTTGTAGTGCCCTCCATGTCTTCCCCTCTGACCTCTTTTCTTATATCCATATCCATGATATAAATCAAGATAGCTTTCTCGAACAGAGTCATGCCACATTTGTTTTGGTTAAATATGAAATTAGAAGGTTGTTTTCATGCAGTAAACTGGGTAAAGAGCATAAGAGAGAAACGTGACTTAAAATAGCATTTGGAAAATATATATAGCAAAATGAACAAACAATATGCAATGAGTCATGTCCACCAGTTCTTGCGATAAAAGAAAGAGGAGTTTCTCTGTGGAAACTAACTGGGAATAGCTTTTGCCTATCCAAAGCTGGAGCTACCTGCTGGGTACAGCATTTTGGCAGTGCCTGCTCGCCTGCGCTGGCCCCAGGGGAGGGTAGCACTGACAGCAGTCAAACTGATGGTAACAGAGAATTGGAACTAATTTCTGAATTGCCAGCACTCAGGAGCACTCATGAAGATGAATCGTGTGCAGCTTGACTCACAGTGTTGTTTTGACTCTTGGTACCTGCTTGAGTCCTCTTGTCCTGTAACAGGCTGGGTGTGATGCACCTCTGCACTTAGCTAGTAGCCTCGAATCGCCCCCTCTGTGGGTACAAAGCACGCTCGGGGCAGAGGTTAATGCAGGCCTGGATGACAGGTGATCGTGCCCTGAGAGACCTGCAGAGGTTAGCAAAGAAATCTAGCATAAAGTAAACACGATTTAAAATCTGGTTTGCCTGGCAAGCAAATAGCAAGAACTGCCATTTTACACACGGCCAAAGGCTATACTGGAGTATGTCCTAGGGACATTACAAATGCCACAGTCACAGAGGAATCTGCGACAGCACACCTGGCTGCTACGCAGACTTAAAAGCTGGTGGCTCTGCTGCCCTGAAGCAAAACTAACAGTGCTAAAGCAGAAGGGAATGGTGCAGGGCAGCTTCACTTTTACAAGCTTTGAAACCCAAGTGAAGCAGGGTAGAATTCACCAGGCTGGGTGGCAGCAGTTTGGCCATCTCAAATATAAAACTCAACACACAGCAGAGAGAAGGGGCTCTGATGACACTATTTCAGCTTTGTTCTCATGGTAACCATTATGTCATCAGGATACCATGGTTACTATAATACTCCTTATATTTCAAATGTTAAAAAAGGCAGAAGAAGAAAAAAAAAACTTTTTCTGAAATTGAGAAAGAGGTGTGTTTGATCAGAATTAAGTAGTCATAAGGAAGGATTAACCAGCAGTTGTTAATACTTCATGGAAAAGCCATTTTGAAGCCACAGAGAACTGTTTTACTTAGTAATTGCTGTTTCTGCTGCTGTCCCTGTCACCATATGGTGCATGTCCTGGGGTTTCCCCTCTCCCAGCTTGTGTCACCAGCAGCTATTCTGATAACTGCACACTGCAGAAGCTAACGTGGTCATATTCAAAACTTTGAAAGCATAATTTCTGCTTGAGGTAGAAACCTCAATTGGCACAAAAGGCAGAAATAAAAAATTCCAAAGTTTGAGACTGGGACTGTGAGGTTATCTCACTTTAGAGGTTCAAGATAAACAAAAGAAGTCTTGGCTTAGATGCTTTCAAGATGCCAAAGCATATGCCTCAGAGGAAATCAGAATGGCAGCTTGCTGTTCCTTGTTCGAGGAGAAAAAGTACGCTGGTGGCCATGTGCTTTCAGGGGCTCGTGCTGCAGTCCTCTATGGCTTCAGCATGAAAGATACCTTTGCTGAAGGAGAGAACATGTGCTTTGATACTGTGAGGCTATACAGTTTGGAAAATGGTCTAGTAATGAAAAGTGGAAGAGCTTTAGACCATTTGATGTGTGAATACAAGAAGGAACAAAAATAAAATAGTGCGTATATTTTCAAAAGCAGCTGGTATTCATGGGACCTTTGATATTAGTAACTGCTCCACTTAAGAAAGCTTAAGGACATTGACATTCTGTACATTGCCAGTAGCAGGTCCAGGGAGATAGTTCAAGACAGAATCCACAAACATAGCACATTTCAAATTTCAAATTAACTTTTGGAACTCTTGTGAGTTCAGAATTGCTCGGTTGGTGCAGGGTTGATTTTGAAATGGTAGGGAAAAAAAAATAATGCAATATTAGGTATTAGGATTTGATGGGGAAATTCTAAAATCAAAATAATTTTGTTAGCTTCTGTAATTGTTTGATCTTATCACCTGGATTGTTCTTCATCCATTTTCCCCTGATACTTGTTACCACTGATTAAAGTGTCTCTTTCTCAATTGGATAGTAAATTCCTGAGGCCAGGATTGTAGTTTTCTATGCCAAATTAACAGGGCTAAATCATAAGAAAACAGGGCAGGCTCTTACAAAAGCATGAAGCTACACAGGCTGGATGACAGGTGCTTAAACCCATCTATTGTGGCAAACAGAAATGCAATACCTTGAGAAGTACAGTATGTCACACTCACACATATATATATATACACACACTCACAGCACATGACAATTTGTTGTGTTAGACAACAAGAAAAAGGACCAATGGCTGCTGTGGAAGCATAACTTTAAAGAAATCAATGAGAAGTGTACAGCTGACTCTTAAATGTTGCCCTTTAATACATGTCAAGCTTCCCAAAGCATTGAAGTCCCCCATTTATCCCTAGATTCATTTGACCCCTGCAAGATCCCTTCTGTCCATGTCTAGCATTCAAAATACTGGCTCCACATGCTTTTTGCATTCTTGCTGTTGCATATTTTACATACAAATAGACAAATCACACAAGTTTTGGCAAAAACAATGGCAATCACAAGCCATATCTCCCTATATGTAAAAATCCATAGTCTAGCTTCAGCTGCTGTGATTTCAGGAGGATTGAAGGGGGTCAGAAGCACAAATCTGAAAGGAAAGGCTGTCACTATAGGGAATACTGCCTGCCATATAGGGAATATTGCCTCTTGACTGTAAGTTTTTCATGCCAACAAACAGCTAGTGGTGTTTCTAACAAATTCCCTCTCTCTAGATTAAACAATCAGCTGCCCTTTCTTAATGTTCACTGTAGCCTAGCTGATTTTGTACATCTGTTGTAGTCTTGCAAATATTAGTAAACAAGCATTTCACAGCAAATGCTGCTGAGCAGAACTGGTAGATATTTGAGGTAGCTGATGTATCTGGGTACGGCTAAAGATTTTTACCTGTTTATCTCTTTGATTTAATAGCCTTTTTGCTCTGGACTGAAGAAGATTCGTGTCTAAAATCATCCTTGGGAACAGAAGTACAGGCTCTGGTAGCAAGAGACCACATGTACATTTGGTCCAGGAGTCCCACAGAAAAATGTTTCATAGAAAGTATCTTCTGGCATGGGATAGTCCTCCCAAGGTCAGAAATAGTTGAAAACATGGGATTTCAGATACCTCTTTCAGCAAAGGATCATTTCAGTGATACTTCCTTTGCCACCAAAGTTCATTCATTGCCAGTATATACCAGTAATTATGGCTGTACAGAGACATGAATATGTATGTGATGTATATGAATAATAGTGGCCCCAAGGGATCACCTTACAGGAAGGCAAAACACTACACCAGGGGAGTCAAACTGATTAGTGCCTCATGTTCAATACCTTGAGCACAGTTACATTCTGTATTGTATTTCTAAGGGATCACCACCATAGAAAATAACTTCTTTGGTTTTAATAGTATCTTGATGTCTTTAAAAATGCCTTCACTATTTGGAAAAAGACAAGATTTGTCTCTGGTTTAATTAGGTTTCAGGGCATACAATCAGCTAAGAATTTTAACTTATATGTCACAGGAGGTAACATAAAGACAAGATATATGCTGAAAATAACTTGATTAAGAAACCAAGGACCTGCATATTGTATGTAGTCATCAGAAGTTGGCATATGCTCTGCAAGACTGCTTTGTCTGGCACCTGAAGCTGTTTTCAAGCTTTTTCCTTTGAATTCTTCTAGTTGGTATTCGTTCCCAGTCTCATTGTCACTTAGCATTACTGAACTGCCAGCAGCAGCAGCACCCTTTTTTCTGCCTCTTGTGACAAAGCCTAGTTCATCAGACAGTGCTCAAAAGTTACTCCAAATTCTGACATATGGGAGCTTATGAATTCAGTTTTCCCCATTTGAGAAATATTAATAATGAAGAATGGCAGTACAAAACCTGAACAGCAATAGCCCATGTCAGGTGCAAATTTTCTAGTATGACTTTGGCATTTTTCTTGCATGGATACTCCTTTTGCAGTAGACAAAACTAATTATTTTTCTAGAATGCTGTTTACAGAATATGTGCAGGAACCCATTGTTAATGTCATCAGTCTTCTTAATGCCTACATGCATCTTTAATTCTTAGTCTGTTTTTGTCTTCACACAAACTGTTTCTGCACAGATAACCATAATATAGTCTGACTTACTTCTGGTTAGAAAAAAAACTACAGAGAGTATAAATATACAATTTCAGGTATGCTTGATTTGAGCCTCCTTTACTAAAACTAACCAGTTGGGAGTAATAGTCTTTGAAAAGCCTTATTGCTACTGCATAACAGTACTGTCTGCCATGTAATTTAGTACCTGTCTACATGCAAAATATGCAACGCTGTTAAAGTTTATATACTGCAAGAAACATAGAATTTTAATTGTCTGTAATAACAATTTGAGAAAGTAATAAACAATTTCCATTATTTAGTGCTTGGGTAATGCAGACCAGTTGATGTGTATGATGCTCACTGTAGGAGTAACTGGCATAGGATCCATATGGCACTGAAGCATAGAATTCAGCAAGAGAAGCTGAAAGTTCATCCAAACTTAAACTGGAGGGTGAACTTCATCTTAAGAAAAGAAAAATTACTTCTCTGTGGCCAACTGTTACATATGTATGGTTAATTGAAAGTGGGCTCTTGAAAACTGTTTTGGTTTTACCTGGCTTGTTAATGCCTACCTGCTAGCTTGGTACTGGGGGAGAAAAGGGAAGAATTCATTTCAGCTGTAACAGCTCTTAGCTGTTACTTATGAGAAAAGTCTCCCTCTGTCTGGAGCTGTTGAAGGGATGAGCTGCAGATCTAGAAGGCTGTCTCTGGAGAGGTAGTTTGACTTCCCCATCATGCCACCAAACTCCTATGAAGTCAAAGAGAAAAGGGTGCTTAATGATTCAGTGTTCTCAAGCTTTACCACAGAGGGCTCCAGGCAGGGGACCTGACTGCAAACCCCTCTGTTATTCTTCAAAATTGACTATTTTATTCCTTCACATGAATCAGATTGTCAGATAAAGAAGATAGTGGGAAAACAGCACCTATTCAGATAACAACTCAGCCTGGAACGGGGGGGATTGATGAAATTTGTGTCTGGAGCATGGGGAGGGGGAATGAGCTTGAATGTTAATCTCTCAGCATATCATTCTTTTATCTATGGAATACTGATGAAGCTTTACCTCAGAAAAGTGTTGCATTGATTAGCTGTTATGTGAGAGGAATCTTTGTGTAGAGGTTGTTGCCTTACAGGAGCTGACTGGGAGGGCAGCATTTCCAGGAGTTAATACTTGTGATATGTTAGAGTTTAAGAGCAGTGTCAAGAAACTGCAATATTTTACTGCAGGTCTGACAGCATTTGAACCCGTTATGGATAAATGATATCTATGTTATAAGGATCTTAACTTTTAAACTGAAACCAAATTTTTCTCCTGCTCTGAGTCTTCAGTGACCAAAACCCAGGAGAACAAAAAGAACCACCTTTCATGATTTAAAATATTTAGTGGGGTTTTTTTTCTGCCTTTATCATGGTTTTGGATTGCTTGGCTGTGGTGAAATATGAGACCAAAACTGAAGTAGGACAGAAAAACATAACATCAGATTCAACTCTCACCATATTAGCATAAATTGGGTTAACCCTTCTTTTAACTGAATGCTTTCAATCCTGCTAACTTCAGTAGGGTTCCACAGCTGTAACAAACAGCAGCATTAACTCATGGCTCCTCAAGTCTGTGTGAGGTGTAACAGCAGAAGCAAGAAGAGGTATATGAGGTAGTCAGCAGTAAATAGTGGGAATTCAGTATCCTGAATCTCAATGTATGTGATTCAGAGCAGTACCAAAAGGACAAGGTGACAGCACTTCTTAGGTATTGCAGTATCCTTGTATTCTGCATGACTCAGATTGATCCTACTGTGACCGAACATTTACAGATTCTCTTGCTTTTACTTCCCAACAATTCCTTCTCTCCAGAGCTTATGCCATCCTTGGGACCACCCAGGAGAGCCATTTGGTCTCTCAGCTCTAGCAACACGTTGGAGAAGGAACTAGAAATGATTTTTTCTTGGAACCTGCCTCCATCTTCTCAGTGATGTTCCAGAGTTTCCATACCTATTGGGGCGGTGGCTACCTGGGGATGCCAGGGTGTCACAAATGAAGGAAGGATGGAAGGTTGTGGTGAAGCACAACATCTAAGGAAGCAGGAGTTTTGATGCAGTCATTGTGATGAAATGCTGGATGAGGAGATTTCAGCTTCCAGCAAGATCAGTTCTCTGTGGAAAGGATGGTACATGAGGGAAGAAAAAGTCCTCACAGCGTGAAGACTCTGTCTCATTCCTGGTCTGAAGGGTGAAGACAGGGCATTGTGTGATCAGACTGAAGTACTATTTTGTGTGTTAGTGTCACTGAAGACTCAAATATATCAGCAATGCCAGCTGAAGTAATAGGAAAATCCCTTCTAACCTAAATTATGGGTCAAAGCTATTACGTACTCAAGTTTCTTTCTTGAATTCCTCAGAGCTTACTTTACTTTGAAATTTTGTAATTTATTAAGATGATATGGGTGGACAAAGCCTGCCTTACAGCCTCATTAACCTCTTGCCCCCTGGTCCTAACTTCAAAGATGGTATTCTGAGCTCATACCTGCATATACATGAATTAGTATAGAAAACAAATACGCTCTAAGGTCACACTTGTCCATGGTGCAAGTCAGGGCTTTTTTGTTTGTTTGTTTTTTTTTTTTAAGCTGATACAAGTTCTGTCTGCTTATATCCAGAGTGGAATAAGTCTTAAAGGGCCTACAGCCTGTTTTTTCTCTTTCCATGTTCATCAAGTGACTGGATAGAGCTGTTTGAATTCAAGTAGCTGTTGGAAAAATTCAACAACTGTGAAACAAACAAGTTAAGAATAAGTTTTTGTTTATTTGCTGAAGTATCAACTGAAAACTCCCTTCCCAGTTTTCATTGCAATGTGATGGTGAGAACCTTGCCTAAAGCAGTACTGAGGCATGACTATATCCTTATTTCAAAGCAAATCTATCAGAGATCTATTTTCCTTGCTAAATTTACAGCATTTTAATAAATTCATTTAAATGTCAATTATCCGGACATAAACCTTTTTACAAAGTGGAAGTCCTGTTTATGTTTTTTGATTCAATGTCCCCGAGAGCAGGAAAACAACAAAAGGGTGACCTTCAGTTTCAATGTAATGCCACCCAGGAGTCAAGCAATCTCCTATCCCTCCTGTTGATTCAGAGTAGTGACACATATCACTAATACATTGAGTGCACACACAGAAGTAACACAAGAGATGCTCTTACTTGTGTTATTACTCACTTCCTATTTCTAACTTAAGAATGTGTTAGTAAGAGTGTTACACAAACTGTTGATACAGTTTTAACAAGAAGAAATATAGTACAATGCATCGTAGGAGTATGGAGTGATACAGTTTTCCTGTGTGGGTTGGAGAAAGTATTTTTTAAAGTATTTGTATTACACAGACTATATATGATTAGCCAATTACAGGTGTTCTAACGCCCACTGTCTCCTGTTAGATGGTTTTTAACATGACTGGTATCATCACTTAATCATTACAGCAGTGGACAAAGAGTCAGAATTCCTGGCTCCTGGGAGTAATTTGTGTGATTTACTGGGTTTTTTTTTGTCCTTGGATCAGTCAGACTTCAGTTTCTTTATGCCTCCATCTTTCAGTCTGAAAGCAGAAAGAATCTGGAGGTTGGTATGTTTATGCTTAGGATTCTTTCCCACTCTGTGCAGTAAAAGAGCAAATAAATGTAAGCATTTTGTGCCACGTGAAATTCTGGTATTTTAATGTTGTTTTTATGAGGAATTGGGCCAAACATGATAATATTGATATGTTTTCCTTTCTGTGGGTTGAAAAGTTCCAATAAATGCTTGTTAGGAAATGGAGGCCTCAGATATTTCTGTAATCCCAAAGTGAATCGGTTGTATTACGTTTCCTGACCAGAAAAGGAACATTTTGATTTTAATTCAGTTTGACTTGTCTCTGTGTCACCTAGATAATTTGGGATTGTCATGCCAACCCACTGGTTTCTCTAAATTGCCTAGGGTCAGGTGAGTCCCAGCACATAGTGTGTTAGTTGCCCATTCAGTATCAACAGGAGATCGCAGACAGCTGGAACTGAAGCACGAGGCTGCTGTACTGCAGTTCGTGGAAGGCACCACAGCCGGCACATGTGCAAGCTAACATTGGTGTGACTTGGAACCATTCCAGTCTGGCTCAACAACCTGAAGTTTATTGGTGAGAAGCAGCAAAGGCCAGGGCTCATCTCTTCAGAACACTGGAGCAATCCCTTCATCTAACATGTTCATGTAAGCACTAACGATGTCAGGGGAGAATCCAATAGAACATGTGGCAAAACAAATGTAGGAAGACAAAATGTGAAAGAGCAGGATGAGGGGAAATGGTTGTGCCTTGTGAGGAAAAGAATGGTTAACATGGAATTCCAGAAGCCTGCAGTCGTCATAGGCTCTGGTACAGACAGTGGTTCATGACTGAAGCCAGTCTATATGCTTACCAGGAGATTGCCTTTAAGAACCTAAATCCATGAATTTAGCAGACTGTCCCCATCCTCCTAAGGGGGAATTGGTCATCAGTTCAGAGATGTGTATATAGGCCTAATAAGAGTAAATTCATTGAACCTTTATGCTGTCCTAATATTATCCAACATGTCAAATGCAGAGACATTTCAAAAAGCCTGCTTAAAATACACAGAACCCACAGAAGCCAATCTGGACCTCCTAGAAAGCAAAAGTCTATGGAGAATATAGACTAGGACATAAATCTTGAAGAAAATAATAGCATCTTTTCTTGCAGTACAAGGTTTAGTCTTTAGCTGCCAGCTCAGCTGCTGAAAGGAATAGAATTGCAACTGGAGTGGCTGGGATTTCACTGGGATGTATTTGAATGGGTTCTCAATTCCTGCCTCCTGTCTGAGAAGGGCTGTAATTCTGTGTCCTGAGGCACTCTGTGCCTGCCCAGCTCTCAGCTACCCTGCCAGTGGGGTGTTCTAAACCTCCTGGTTTGTTCTGCCTGCATCTAAATGTCACGGCTTCCTCTGAAAGCCACTTAAGGTACTTCAGGAACACTCTCTCAAGGCAGCTGTCACCTCCTGGGAGAAAACAACAGCCTCCAGTGAATGGTACTGAATGATTAGAAAAGCCTAAGAAGGGGAGGAAGGGGGAAAATATATTTGTCAGGTTTTTTTGTGGTCGTTTTTCGTTGTTGTTGGTTTGTTTGTTCATTTGTTTTTGGTGGTTTGTTGTTTTTGTTTTTTTTTTTTCCAGAGTGTTATTAAGATAAATGGTTGCATACTGTGTTTGAATGCTGTTGTACTGGATCAGAACAGAGACTGTGAAGTTGCTGTGTTTTATCCCTGGTACCTTTAGGAGTGTGAGCAAGAGAGAAGAGCCAGAGAGGGATTTTTATATGGAGCTGTCGATACTTGTGTCCAATCGTGTGAAAATTGCTTGAGCTTTTTAGGTCAGAATTTCTAAGAAGCTCTTCAGTGACCAAGAAATAAAAAAAAACTTAAATTTTTGTTATTTGCATAGAAAAACCAAATCCTGAATGTTCCAGAGGCCTGCTCTGTGATGGTCATACTGCTTGATCTGCGTATTTGTACCCCTTCTCTGTGCAGTATTCCCCAATCTGTTGTGATTCAGCCCCAAATTAGGAGCTGGCAAATTCTAAGGCTTTTGGAAACATGGCTGTTTTCTTAGTGTATGGTGTTGGCTTTTTTTCACCCTGAAAGTCTAGATATTCTTCCTTTCATATTACCCTCTCACTTCTTATGTCGGCTCTAACCAGAGGCTGCTGCTATGTGTGTCTACTGGTTTTGTCTTTCTGATATGCTGTGCTTTATGCAGAAGACGGGCACCTTTCCCATCTGGTTTTATAAGCATAAGTAAATACTTATAGAAAAGACAGTTGTGCCAGTTTCATGTGGTTTCTGATAGATGTCTCTTCAAAGCTGTGGATCAAAAGAACATTGCAAATATTCAGCAGCAGGGACCATGACTCTGAGGACTGGCACAGAAGAGTCACACATGAACTTCTAAGCCTGCATAAGTAACCTTCCAAAAAGCGGGTAGAGAAAATAATAAACACACTTATCTTGCCAGGAGGGAAAGAAAGTGCCTCCTGTCACTCAGAGCAACTCTCTGAGGCATTGCAGTCATGTATGGAAGCCGAAGGAGGCTTGTCTGAGGCCCGCTGTCTTCAGAAAAGTGACAGAAATTCAAGTCTGTTTTCACTGAGACATTAGAAATGGCACTGTAGAGACTCAAGAGATCTAAATTAAAATTCCAGCTCTGACACAGACTTTTGGAGTGTATGAGCAAATTACCATGTGCCTCAGTTCCTGCTGGTAAAATAAAAAGCGCGATGGTGTTTCTTCTCTCTGACTTTGACTTGTATCAGAGCATCAGGCTGAGGCCATTTCTCACTAAATAGATGTATTTGAACCCCAGCCCTGCTGGGGCAGCTAAGCATTAGAAATAGAAGTAAATATAGTATTAAGTAGGTAAATAAGTGCTTTCTAATGCCTTGAAATTAATCTGGAATGTCCTGGTATTAATTTTATATACTAAATAAGTAAGATGTATCTGCTTATGAAGACAGGTGCACTTTTGCTCAATGCTATTATACTGAGACACAAGCCAGTAAAGAGTTTTGACTGTAGACAACTATTTTCTCCATATAAAATCAATGGGGAAGAGATAATTTTATATTAAATTAATTTTTGCTCTCAAAACAGCTCTTCCACTGTCCTATTTTTAACCCTACTAGAAAAGTGGTAAGGGGAGTTATCACAAACTCTGAGATTTCACTACTGTGCTCCAATTTGTGTTCTTTTTCTTTCCATAGCTCATTCCAGCATGATTTTGGATCTCAAAGGTTGATGGCAACAAGACATCTGCTGCTGTTCTGAAATTACATGTCTGGTTGGTGATATAATTTTTTTTTTTCCCCCTTTAAACTTGTTTATTAAAACTGGTATTTTACAATAGAGAATATATCTCCTTCCCAACCAAGCCTCATCACTGATTTGAACTAACCAAGCCTGGTTCTGCGCTGCCTGGCTATCCACCTGCAAAGAGCAGTTCTTAAAAAGCAGTAATCTGGGTAGGCAGGATTTTGCAGTGATGTAAATAAATGTGTGAGGCAGTACAGGACAACAAATAACCAGACTGGCGGTTTATGTGTGGAATGACTGAGGGAAGTGAAGGGCAGCGGAAACTGCAGTAACTCCGCAGCTCTATAGATGTCACCAGCCTTTCGCTTCAGCCTCCCTAGCCGTTTCCTGGTTGGTACCTATCTCTTTCCAGCCATTTATTTTGCAGCCCCAAAGGGACTGTTGTTTGGATGATGAAATACCGCATAGTACAAATTAAGAGCTGCCAGCAGTGAGCTGTGCCTAGACAGGAGATACAAAATGGAAAATGTAAACGACAACACAGTGCTTACTCAATTACATCTTGAGCAAATGTACTTACTTACCAGAGAACAGTGTGAACTTCTTTTTAGACATTGCCGGCTAAATCATTACGGCATTTCCTGAGCTTTGTTTAAAATGATTTATGGAGGTTATTTGCAACATTTTGCCTTCTCCTGGAATTCTCATGTAAAAATCCAAACCAAGTAATTTCTGTTCACATAACGCTCACAGCAGGCATGCACTGTTCTCTTGGAGCTGGGAACTTGTCTGCAAAATTGAAAGGGAACTTTCAAAAAGGGGGACAAAACCCCACCATAGAACAGAAGGAAAATGGAAATGATCCCCATATATCCTTGCAGAGGATGACTTAGGCACTAACTTCACATAAAGAGCCAAAGGTGTGAAAGTAGGACAAGCTGGTAGGGGAACAGAGAACAAGGAGGTGGGTTTACTTGTTGAGATGAGGTTTTTTGAAGAATAACAAAGCCTCTTTAATTAATAACTCAACCAGTAATAATGGCAGGATGTTCCACAGCAACACCCCAGAGATTTCAGGTTTGAGTCCCAAGTGGAGCAACTGCACTGGAGAGGGTGGCTGTGCATTGGCTGTGCCACTGTCCTACCACACACCTCTGCCTGGTGGTACGGGGAGTCTCTTGCCTCCTGGAATCAGATCCCTGCTTAGAACTCTAAGCACAACTGATCTCTGTTACATCAGTAGCAAAAAGCGGATAGATTGAGGTCAGGTTTGTACTAGAGTATTTGGCTAGAGTTGTTGCTAGCTGGAGGCGTGGGGAGGGGAGGAGGAAGGCTCCCCGATGCAGCAATACTTTCAGAGGAACTCCCTTAGTCGTTGTATGACAAGTATCTGCAAGGGACTTTGCCAGCAGAGCTAGAGCTTGGCCATGACTTCTGGAGGCCAGCCCTGGCCAAACAGACTGTGCTCAGAAAACATATGCTCATCAGTCCCAGGAAAGAGTTTTCGATACAGGCTTTGTGCGATCCTTACTTGAGACTTATTTTCAAGACTGCCCCAAGCAGTGGTACTTTCCAAACTTGAAGTTTAAGTAAGGCACAGGGAGCAGGAGGGAGAGATCAGAGACTAAGGCTGGGAGAGGGGCAGGTCATGGCAGGGGGCCAGTAGGGTCTGGCTGCTGGGATCCTCTGGCCAGTGGTCTGTCCATGAGATCACCCAGTTGGCTAGCCCGTAGGAGTGCATCTCAGGGGATACAGAGCAGGGCAGCATTTTCTCTTGGATTTTGAGCAAATTTCTCAGAGTACTGGGGAGAAATACTAAGAATCAATGCATGCTTTCCTCATCATTTCCATTTTTAACTCACATCTTAAAATTTATTTAAAAGCTTTTTTAGTAAGTCATCCTCAAAAATCTGAAAATACTTATTAGCTCAGCTGGTAACGACACTGCAGGCACTCCGCTATTAATAAATGATCAACATTTTTCATGCCATGCCTTTCACCTTTGGATGGATGTGGATGGATTTGATACACAAGGGTGTATTTCAGTGCAAGACCACCAACATCAGTGCCATTGCTATGAACTTATGTTGGTGTAATAGGAAGTAGAAATTGTCCCTACAAGAGGCAGTTAAAAATGAACATGTACTGTAATTCCTCGAGTGGTATATTCTCATATTATCTATGTTCATACAGGATTTGAATCTTGGAGATTGAATTAATTTCAGATCTCCTACCACCTGACCCAAAACAAAGACCAGACAGCTGTGTTTGTTACTGCTTGGTGATACATTATTCCAGGAAATCACAGCTTGGCTCTACTGAAATAGGGGGCTTTTGTTTGTGCTTTCCAAAGAGCACCACTAACTGAAGAGAGAACAAATATCTACCTACCCCAGGGCAGGTACTATTTAACTTTGGTGCAGTGCAAGAGTGTGTGAAAAATGGGTTTGAAATAACGTTTATAAATCCTGTTTAATGCAAACAAAATGAAAACCTAGAAGAGTACTTGAGGAAGTACTTAGATTGGTTTATTCTTTGATGCAGAACAAAACACAGTGTTCAAGGAAAGGGGCAGTGACCCAAAAGACTGCAAGTGTGCAGGCAGGCTTATGAGAACAGAAGAAGAGTCCATTTTCTGCAGCACTGTGTAAAACAGGGACCAAAAAAATAGGCTTATTCACCTTACTGTCCATGACATATGACTTGATCCCTGAAAGACATCTGTTATGTAGATTTATGTCTGATCTCAGAATCTGAAATGCCACTAATACCTTGGGCCACAAAGGACAGGTTTTAGAAGGAGTCTGCTTTACCTGAACACCAGTATTGACTGGCTGGGCCCTGTGGTGACAGGGGGAAGCTTTTTGGCCTGCTCCATTGCAGTCAGGCCTTTTGGGATTCAGGCTTTTCTGTCTGGGAGCAGCAAAGAAGTTGTCTTTTATGCTGAACTCTGAGGGTGGAAGGCAACAGAGACCCCAAATAGTTTTGGTGGTTTTACACAGAGGGCAAAATAGCACAGTGACTGAAAATGGAGCTTGTGGATGGACAGCCACAAAGAGCTAGCTGGCTGTGTTCTCTTGCGTAGAGTCCAGTGAAGTGTCTTGGGACTATTCTGGACCACTGCTTTCTGAACAGGATAGTTCCTTTTTTATGTGCAGTGATGCTTGGAGATGGAGATAGGCACATATATGTACAGGAAATTCACAAATTATTCATAGCCATCTACATATTTAAACAGAAGAAGAAAATAAGCTTTTCATCTCTTTTATCTCAAGAAACAGAGTTCTAGTCTATTCTTTGCATGCAGCTTACTAATGAGCAGACAAAAAGACTGTTATATACTTTTGTAACATGTAGACTATGTGATTTAAAAAGGAAGTATTATTTCAATTAGTTACACCAATTGTGAATTATAACACAGTTTTAATTCAACTAAAGGGAGATCCACATGAATATCCACTGCATTAATCAGGATGAGATGCATTGCAGTGAATGCTGAATGAATAGTAATGAAACACCAAGAATACAATGTCACCATTTAGAGATAATGTATCTTAGCTCTTCCACGTACTGACCACCAGAATCAATTGAACCAGTACAAAACTTTATGGCTGCTGGCATGTTGATTGTTGCTTAACAGGAATGAAAGTGTAGGCACAATCTGGCCCGTTTACCAAAAGCTGGTTCATCCAGAATTTACTACAAAACTCGGCTGATGAAGTTTTCCGAATCCGTTTTGCCAGTCACCATTTACAGGAGCACGGATCCGTCTTCATTGGATACTCCCAGGCCACAGTTCATTAGAGGTACCTGTATGTGTCTGAGGACACATGGACAAATATTTACAAGCTATATTAGTTGTTTGGAGTGAAATACATGTCTTTTTGATGAGAAATTATTTTAAACTAGCTCACAGGCTTTGCTGGCTGGAAGAGATTATGTGCAAATTAATCTTTGATATGACTGTTATTTATTTTCAACTTCCAAGGTTGTAATTCATTGCAGAGAGAAGTAGATTCTACCTGAATGGTCTGTATTCATCTCTTGCAAACTGGCTGGAATCTTAAGTGGGATTAACCAGCAGAAATGCAGTAGTAAACCCAAACTGTTTGGGTCACAGATTTTGCCTGTAAATTAGGCTTGATCTTGGTTATCCAAAATCATGATTCAGAGCAAAAGTACTCATTCCAAAAAGGAAATTATTTCACTTGTATTATAACCAGTTTAGGTGATCAAATGATGTGATTATACCAGCAGATGAGTTACAAAAAAATGAACTTTGAATCCTGCATTACAAGAACTTAACACCAGAAGCTTGGTTCATGCACCCTTTGAGAAACAGTAATGCAGAGCCCACTTCTCCCTTCATTTGCTCTGACTGTTACAGATTAATAAAATTAAAAGCCAGATTGAATAGTATGGTCTCTAATCACAGACCATAGGCTGCTGTCCTTGTGGTAAGCTTTGTGTGTCTCACTAAAACACAGACTGCGCAAAGCAGGCATCCAGTTTGGGCTCAGAAAACAGAGAATCTGCTACTTCCCCTGTTAGTCTGTTCCAATGGTTAGTCACTCTCACTCTTAAAAATGTGTTACTTATTTCCCATCTGGCAAGCAGATATGGGAATCTATGTCAGAATAGCTCTGCTGACTTTAACGTGTTTCTCCTGATGAGAAGGGAGACAGGCCTGAGGTCTCTTTGCTCCTGGTCCTGAATTAGAGAGCCTGTTAGTGCTGCTACACGTCTGAGCACTTGGTGCCAGCTATTCCGGTCAGCAAGCTGGGATGTTTGTTACTGTCTTAGTGCTTTCTTCCATTTGGCCCACTAAGTGAACATTTGTTCACTGAGTCAGCCCTTACATGCCTGTTCTACCCACTCCTTTTTCCCCTTCTCCCCCAGTGGAGAATCGTTGTGAAGTTCAGTGATGCAGAGTGTCTGCCATTTCCATGGGCAGGGCAGGAGTTCATTCTGCCCGTTCATGAGTTGTTCCTACTCTCTGAAACACACATGCACATGTGCATACAAAAACATGAGCAAACCCACTCAAAATCTGTCTCAAAGACTCCTGCTGAAAGCTGTCAGTTATTCCACAATGAGGTAACCTTCCCTTGAGTCTTTTAAAGGTCAAATCTATCCCATTACAGAGGAATACAAAGTCAGTGCTTGTCAGATCAGGCAGTTGCTACAGAGTGGTAAAATTTTCATTTTGGATCAATAATGGATCAATTAATATATGAAAGTGTCTAGATGATAATTTTAACATTTCTACTACACCACAATTTTGTGCTATCACTGCTAATCTTGTAATTACATTGCCACCTGCTGCCAGCTAGCATCATACACAGAGCTGTGGAAAATGCGGTGTTTCTATGACAATTTCTGTAGCAAATGCTGAGGATTTCATGTGAAATACTGGGCTTGAAAGGCTTCTTGTGAGAGGGGCAGGATGGGCACAGTTGGTACCAAAATGCTGGAGCCTGGGTGTCTGATGGTTTTGGAATGTGCTGGTTGCCAGAGTCCTTGCTGCCATTTGTAAAGCCAGTATAACCCCACAGTCTACTGCAGTGGTGGGTCTCCAGGGGGACACTGAGGTGGTGGATGCATTCCCTGTTAGCACTGAGCAATACAGCATGTGCTGTAGATCAGTGCATTGGCAGTACCCCTTCACCTTCTTCAGACCAGTGTCCGAGAAAACTCCTGACTTTTGAATAATCTTGAAATGCAGAAGACTTCCTTTTTGTTTCGTTTACTTTGGTGTTGGAGGGAAATTGAACTCCTAAGTAAGATCCAGTTTCTGCTTCCTTTAAGGGAAGTGAATTTGTTCTTGATTGCACGAGAAGTCCCACAAGGTTCCAGAGCTAGGATTTACCCTTTGCTATCCTACATGTGTAATGAAGGAATCAGGAGACAGACCTTCAGGATAGCAGGTCTCTAGATCTGCTAGACAGATCAGACCTACAGATCTCATTTTATGCTATAATTTTATTTCATGGTTTAGGATCACGTCCTTGTAGGCTCAACATAGAGAAGACTCTATTTCCATGCCCTACCATTCTGTGAAGTCTGCATCCACACCAACTTGGCTGAAGGGGTCTGTGCTGCTGTGACAAGCAACTCTGTTCCCCCTGAGTCAAGAGAGTCCTGGAGCAGACTCCTCTTATATAGTCTCTGCACATTGTCTTAGAGGGAGTACTTTTGGACACCACTCGTAACACCGTCCCAAGCTGTTCTGTGCTACAGAGAGTTTCACAATTGCCTTACTGTGCAGAAGGGAACCGGGAACTTGGCCACAACCATTTCCTAAACTTCTTACACTGTGCTGTGGTTTCCAAGAGCTTTTGTGCCCTGGGCCAAGCAGAGGTGCCAGTTCACCCTTCTACCCTAAAATGCATGCTTCAGACAAGAGAAGACTTCCCCTGAGTCTTGCTTCCTGCTGCTACCACCAGAAGCACGGGTAGCATGAGGGCATATGATGTCACAGGAGGGATGGTTCAGGAGTTTGGCCACCAGTCTTCTGATGAATAAAGCAAAACATCCAGCCAAACCTGAGCTTACATCCATCAGCCAAGTTAAGGGCATTAGGCATATTGACACCAGATGAGAAGCTGGCCCTAAAATATCTGTAAGGCAAAGAATGGAAAACACGGAAAGGTTTCATAGTTACTCCATTTAATGTTTTGTAAACTTCCCTGCTATGTTGCTAGGGGCATTTTAATACATCAATGCATTTAAAATAGATCTCGGTGAGATGTTTGAAATTGGAGCCAATTCTCCCTCTGCCCTGAACTTCCTCATTGTTGCTGTCACCATTTCAACTCTCTCCCATCTGGAAAAGACCCTCTCGCTGACCCACTTCCTGCCTCTGTAGCAGAACTAGGAACTGCACAAGGAATCCTTGTTTTACTACACTTCAGACGCTGACATTGCATTTTGCAGCTAGCCAGGCTTCATCTGGAGAGTATGGTTCTTGTGTTTCCTGATGTGAGTCAGTTGTGAGGAAAGTGTTTAACCTTTTTGTCAAAGGTTAAACATATAAAAGGGGAATACGATGCTCTTGTATTCCTGTTTTTGCCACATTAAAGAGAGTAGCTTTCATGGCTGAGCTGAATATAACTTTTCAGGGGGGATATTTCTGTCTGTATCCAATTCAAAGCTGCAGTTTACTGCACTTGTTAAGGAAAGTGTATGTTTGAACAGAGCTATATGGCAAGGGTCATTCATTGACTGTTCCCATTATGTTTTTTTCTTCTTAATAGTCCTCTCTTCATCCCTGAATGGATTTGAAGAGGTCTGGACAGGCATTTGTATCACGTGAGCCAATTAGAATTTTTCAAAATAGTCCATTTCTATAAAATATGAAGAACTACAGAGGAAAATAAATAGCAAGCATTCTTTTGTGTAAAAGCAGAAGAATTTGTCCCTACCTGTTCATACTGATGACATATTATTTTAATCCATCTTTCTCCACTGCTTGGCTCAGTATCCTGTTTCTTAGCTGTAATTATCAAGACTGATGACTTAGCTACATTACCTACAGTCATATGCCTCTTCCCACTGAATAAATACTTAATTGCATAGTCTTGTCATGATCCAGCTGACTCTGACAGAGCTGTGCATGTTGGCTGCTTCTGTCCTTGTGGAGCAGAAGAACACACCTATTTTTGTTTAGAGACAATTCCACAGGTGACCTGCTGGTTGTTCTGCACCAAATGTACATGATTTGTTGATGTTTATCTTTATGTCTGGGTCTGAAAAACTCAACTGTAATCCATCAGGAATGGTTATCCAATGAGTCTGTGAGAGAGCCAAAACAGTGTCCACAGTAAACACTAACTGTGGGTTTACTCTTGAATCTCTGTTACTCAAGGCCTCCATTCTAGTGGATAATGGGATTGGTCTTCCCTGGTTTGGGTTCTTGTGCAGCTCTCTGGGACTGTGTCATAAGTAGATAGCTCCACACGACAGTTTTCAGCCAGGCTGGAAAGATATAGTCTTGAAAGGGAATAAAGGATAAACAAAAGATAAAGAGTAGAGAAAAATTAGAAACGTCATTCCCAAGGGAGCATTCCTGGCAATCTGTTAACTTTTCATTGGTGTGTTCATAACCACTTCCAAAAAAATGTCACAAACTTCTAGCAGAGCAGCTTGAACCTCAGCTGATGAATTGAAGGAAATTTCTTCTAAAGAAAATACATCACATGAAGTTAACCCATGATACTGGATCAGCCAAAAACAACACCAAGGAACAGGAATTCCTTCAATTTAACAATACGATAATCTCATTGCGGGCTGAGCAGTAACATTAGAAACTGCACATAAAACACCTTCCCCTACAGTTGAAATTTGGCAGTGGTGACTTAAAAAAAAAAAAAAAAAAAAAAAAAACCCCTAAAAACAACCTTAATCTTCAGCCTGGATGCATTTGTTTGATTAAGAGGATTTATGGGTTAACCACTTACAAAGTCAAATCAATGTAGCGTTAAGATTTCTATGTTTTATTCCAGGCATATAAGTAATGTGTTATTCAAAATACACTGCAGACTAGTTCAAAGCTGATGCTGTGAGTGCTTCTTTGCATGAACTGTGGAGGAGTGCTGATTTTCCATCGCTTCATGTCACTGTAGTTCTGTCTCCTTCTTCAAGGCAAACTCAATCTGACTCTGCTTTCCTTAATTACATTGCTTTCGTTGAAAGGACAAAAGTAACCACTGTGAATCATGCTGTCGAAAACCTAGGCACCACCTCCCATAGTTCTTCATTTACAATATAATTAAGTGCCTTTTGGTCCAAAAACTAATTCTCTGCATAGCCAGGGTAAAAGAGCTCTGTGTGAGGACCTCCTGGGCTTGGGAATTCATGGTGATACAACATTATTGCAGACACAACATAGAGCAGCTTCATGGTCATTGCCACGCCTCCTGGCCTGTGGTAGTAGCTCTGGCCTCCTTTATGTTCCTGCTTGGAGGGACTTAGAGAACAGACCTGACTGCAGCTCAGTAGGACAAAACCAGACCTGCCTTCTTGAGAACATGACAGCTCTTGCTATTTGCCTATTACTACTGGATCCCTGGTATTTCAGGAAAGCCAGGCAGAAGCCTTGGGGCTTTCTGGATGGCAAACTCTAAAATTGAAAACATTCATTGACTGTTCCCCCAGGAAAGGTGCCACCACTGAATGCTGTTGCTGGTCCCCAGCCAGCCCCACCAACCCTCGGGCTCCCACCTTGGCTTTAGCCACTTTGTCCACTAAGGCTCACAATGTGTTGGATTTGTTCCCACCAGAGCTCAGCTCCAAAATTGAAAACTTCCAGCCATTGCTCCCCCAGGAAAGGTGCCTCCAGTGCCAGGCCTTCTGCTGGACTTTACATGTGCCCTTCATGGGCCCTGCTACCTTCCTGTAGCCCTGGGGCTTCCTCTGGGCATTCCAGGAGCCTGCCAGGGCCCTGCTGCTTTCCAGAGGGCACTGGGGAAAAAAATGGAGGTCAGAAGAGTGCAGGAAAACCAAACCGTTACTTCCTCTAGGACAGGAGTCTTCAAAGGGAGAGAGGTCTGTGTGGAATAGATTGATTACTCCTGCTGCTGTCACTGAGCAGTGGGGGCTGTGGCAGGGCCGCCACCTTCATTCAGCTTAAGGAACGGTTTAGCCTGTCCATTCACAGCTTCTGTACATCCTCCCGTGTTTAGCCAAATGCTACTAAAATCCTGTCCGTATTAGTCAGTGATATGGAGCTTTTTTCCCTACAGACATAGGACAGTTTCCAATCCATTTCAGAAAGAAAGATGAATTTGGTTTGGATTTGAAGTGAGAGAACCCGAGCTCGTTTCCCAGCTCTGCCATGTACATCTTGCAGTGTCGGGCAAATCTTAGCGCTGTCTATTCTGAGCGATTTGGGGCAGCACTTTCTCATTTGCTATGCATACATGCAGTGCTTAGCACAAAGGGGACACCAACCACTCATGAGTAACCAGTGAGCAGATGGTAGTGAGTTGTCAGTGTGACTAGGTATTCCCACCCCAATAGTTTTTGTAGCACATTTCATTTCATCTTTTAGAAAATCCTGCCAACAGGCCAAAACTGGAGGTATGTAAAAGAAAAATTAAATGAAGGAAGCCATTTTCAAAATATCTCTTCCCCAGCTCTGAAGTATGGAAAGGACTTTCCACTGTAGGAGCTGAGCCACATTGGACATACTGGCACAGTCCTGGTAAAGCCAAATGTCAGTGCTGTGCTTAGTTAAATCCACGGTGAGCTTTTTCTTTTTCACTTCCAGAAATGGCATAAAGAACTCTTATGGGCCAGGTATTTCCTTAATCTTTCACTTGCATTCTCTCAGATGAGCTTTTTACAATTAGGAGTTTCCCCGTTTGGCAATACTTCTGCATTGTCACAGGCAGAGATGACATAATGAACTACTCTTACGCATATTCTTGAGCTCTTCTGGATAAAAATAGTGACCCTCAGCTTTAATCTTCAGAACGTTGCGTCTCAGCGCAGCTATTCTGATGACAAGGGTGAGCCGATCTGGCTAAGGCAGGAAACAGATGTATCCTCTTATTCTTAACATAAATTTTGGGGGTTTATTTTTTGTTTAGCTGCAGTCCTAATCTCACTTTTCATTGAGTGCAGAGGAAAAGAGTAATTAGTGAAGTATTAGTGTTATTATTATTTCCTGACATTAACTCTCCTGCTACTTGTCCATCCTTTTCTCAGGCCCAATGGTGCGTGGGTTTAACGGCCCAAGAACATTTTTTATTGCTGGTCCCTCTCTGTGCTCTGAAGTCAGACCGCGTTCACTCTGCTGAGCTAGTAAAAAAAGCAGCAACTCCTACTGCACGTGGCCACGGTTATGTGGGTGGTAAGTGCCTTACAACAGTATAGCTTGTGCAGGAAGAGAATACATTTTATTAGTGTTCCTTTCGTAGTTGAAGAATTGTTTTCCAAATGCAGTTTTCTCTGCAGATAATACAGATACAAATACAGTTTACAACAGTTGTATTGTTGTATAGCAACATACAGCACGAAAAAGAGATGAAGTGATTTACCAAACACCACAGACCTCATCTTCTGAAGGTGAGACCTACAGCTAAGTACCAGAGTTTCTTCTTCCCCATTGCCTTCCAGGAATATGAGTTCCTCAGCATTTCTGACAGCTTTTTACTTACCCTATTGCAAGAAGCAAGATGATCTCTAAGGTCCCTTCCAGCTTAAGCAGAGTCCTTTTGTCGTTTGTTGTGCAGCAGGCTGTACAAGCACATCCTTCCCTCCTAACATCTGGTCTGGTTAGATACCCTGGGGACCATGAGATGCAGAGTGGGCTTTTTTTTCCCTTCTCCCTCTTTCCCTTTTTTTTTTTTTTGGCTATTACATAATAGTTGATTTTTGGCTGCTATAGTTATCCCTGGTGAAATCTTTCAGTTCCCTAAGCAGTCAGGAGAATACTTCAGACCGTATTGCAAACATTTATGTATTTTTTTTTATACAAACCTGCTGTATGTGTATTTTTTTAGTTACTATGGTCATTGTTCTCAGTAAATCATAACTCGACAGCATAAGGTAGTTATGAACAGATATCCCTGCTCTATATTACCTTCTCTTAAGAACCAGAAATCCCAGGATACATTTAGAAGGAAAGACTTTCTAAGAAAGACAGGCTTTTGTTTAAAGTGTCTGTGTATTCAAGCAGAGGTAATAATTCAAGAGGCAATATAGCCCATTTCCATAAAAGTCTTTTGATCTGTCTTCATCATATTTAAATTTGTTTTCACTGTAATCAGCTGCTTTTACTGTATTTTGACACTTAAGTCAAAACCTACAATTACTATGTTAGAATCACTGTGGCCACTGAGGCAAATTCAGTTTGGAGGCGAGTCGGTGCAAATCAGCATAGCAGAGCGAGCCCACGTGCCTGCCACATTTCTGAATTTTGCCCTGGCAGCATCAGAGCCAGACACAAGGCCCTGCTCCCTGCCCGGCTGGGCTCCAGCCTCCGTGTGGCAAAGCGGGAAGTGCCTGGCGCTGCAGCTCTCTGTGTGCAGAGCAGAGCAGCCTTCCCAGGGTATTTCCTTCGCAGGGTGAGTGGGTGCTGCTCTCTCAGGCATCTGGATGAGCAGTGGTGAAACATGGCAGCTGAGGAGTGGCTGAAAAATAGCAGCACGCTACCGGATCACTAGCATTTCTTAGCCTGTTGAACAGGAAGAGGAACCACCCTCTTCCACACTTGCATGCATTTCATGTTCATTGCTCAGAGGTGTATTGCAGCTTGTAGTTAATCTTTTCAATCTCTACTGTCCCCTTGGAAACTTTGGATAGCAGAAAATAATGGCACAATATGCTACAAGTTCCTTTATCTGCTAGCGCTGGCCAGCAGGTTAGTTCTCTGCAGCCTGCACATTTTTTGTCCTCTTCTCTGCTCTTCAGCAGGAATATTGAATATGACAAAAGTGCTGATTTCCAACTGAAGCATTTAGAGGAAGCTTCTATGCAAATGGGTACGTTTAAAAGCAAATCTAAAATAATTCTCAACAGAAACTGTTCAACCCATCCAAGTATTTTAGGTTACTAAACCAAATCCCTCTAAACTGATTCGGGGGACCCATCCAGAGGATCCTCCCGTTGCCACAGCCATAACTTTGTAGAGGAACTCTGATCTTTCAGATCACACACCTCTAAAAGAGCAAAGTTTTGGGGATCACAATGTGCTGTTATGTATTCTATAAGCTTGTAACATTCACAGCATGCACAGTATTTTGGGGGTGTGATAACAGGGTGATGCAGATCAGAAAGGCCTCATGTCACATCATCTTTGGTAATTGAAAGTAAAAATTCTTCAAATGGGTGGAGAAAGAATTGTTACAGTTCCCTGCCACCCTGAAATGATAAATGCTTGGAAGACTCCCTGAATATTAATGAGGTGCCTAAAAAGTACATATTTATTCTGCACAAAATTTTTTAAAATCTGTCAGTAGCTGAATTTGATTATTCTTGTGTTGGTTTCTATTATTTGACTGGGTATTTGTAGACAGATGGCCTCTTGTAGTGTTAATAAAAACAACTTCTGTAGAATGATTGGGCTGTGTAGTAATTGGGGAAATACTGAGGGATTAGTAAAGAGGATAGCCTGCCAAAACCTAGTTTCTGTTTATACACATTTAATTCCTTCTTATAGCAAATTAAGCTTTTATTCTTCAGGCATGTTCAGTTACTCTGATCAAGTAAGGCTAGAGTTTGGGATACTGAGAAATTGAGGTCAAACTGTCTTCCTGTGACATCTTACTGGTATAACAATGAAAAGTATACATCTATGAACTCCAGGTGATGCAAGAAAAGCTGAGAAGGGACTGAGCTGTGAATGGAGCTGACCAAGAGACAAATGAATTTCTGGCCCCTAACAATGATTTTTTTTCACTGTGTATTGTTCCTCCTATCTACCCTTTGCTTTGGGCTGTACCATCCATGGAACTTTTGTTTCTTTAAAGTCTTCTTAATCACAACTGCCACACACTTTTATTTAGTAAAAATGTAAGTAAGGAAATTTTAACAAAGATTTAAACCAGTTAAAACTTTGCTTACAAGATCAAGATGAGTATTTGGCAAACTTTACCAAGAGGCAATATTTTAAATGGTTGAGAAATTATGACATGAAAAAACCCCTCTGTTTTGTCAATAATGCCCTCAGTTGCTCCACCTCCTCTTCCTCTTCCCTTGAAAGAAAAATATGACCAGACTTCTCTGCTTTAGGTTTTTAGGCAACTCTTGAACAAAGATGCAAAATTTAACCTGTAAGTATGAAGCACTTTGAAACACACTCAGAGATGAGTGAGTTGCAGCAAGGGAATAGAGAAGCCTCCCCAAACCTACTGTGGGAGACTTTTATTAGCCTAGAACTCCGAGGGAACTGAAAGTCAGATTCTTCCTTCCTGACCACAGAGATCTGCAATGTGGCTGTTTACACCTGAGCCAATTCTCTTTACAGCCTTAAAAATGAATGCAGAGAAAGTGCCATTTTTAGGATGCTGTCTGCCCAGATGCTTGCCATCAGGTGAGCTGCACTGTGCCAGCCATGCAGCTTTTTATCTTCATGGGCATTTAAAAGAGCCTACAGAAAGTAGTTCAGACATAGTTGCCCCACTGCAGGTCCTTGGTCATCTGAATCCCACCCCAGCTGTCTGCTGTTTGATGGTGGTTCTGAATACCACAGCTCACAGACTGCAGTCTCTTGATACTTGTGCTGAAGCAGATGTAGCCCCTGGCCTAAGTAGTGTTTGTCCTCTTGGCTGTTGGTGCTGAGACAGAATGCATCCTGCGATGAAAGGAAAGGGTGTACAATGCAGTTCAAAGTATCAAAACTGTTTGCTGAGCTGGCAGGAAATTTAATTTAGCACATGAGACTTAATGCTGCAAAGATTAAATATTCTTATTCAGATGAGAATGAAAGCCTTGTGATTGCCTTATCAACTGAAACATGTGTAGGGCTTCCAGTCACCAGGCCATAAAAGTGCTGATATACTAGTGCACATTACAAAGGTCTTCCAAGTCCTTCCTCTTGCTCCCCTGAAAATGGTTTAGCTAAGACAGGATGACTGACTGTACCACTGGCATAACCTCACCTAGTTTATCAGTTTACCACTGACAGCAATTTAGCCGAATAAGGTCAAATGGGCAGGGTGCAGACACAGGAATATGAGACCAGGGCAGGCTGGTTCCCTCCTTGCTTTTTAATTTATTTTTCTGTAAAATTATCCAGGCTTTCTTCAAATGATTCTGGTATTTAAAAATCTGAATTAACTTTTGAAGAAAGAAACACCTGTATTTTGATTCTTGATAAACTGTGTTCTTTCCCACAAAAACCATCGATGTCAAGGTCTAACCATGTAGATTGTTACATATTCCTATATGTTTACATCCCAGAACCTTGAGCTACATATTGTTGGATGCTGGAGAAAACCTGCCAGAAAGACCATGGGAAAGCATCGCTACATACTTAGTATGCTGTTTTTCTTTTCTCATTTCATTTCCCAGGCTTCTACCATTGGCCACTGTCATTTACAGGTTAGTAGACTAACAGGAGATTCCGTATCATGTCAGGTCTCACTTCCTGCATGACTCAGGCAACTGCCATAGTAGCAGAGCTGTCACTGTTCACCTGGTTGGGTTCCAGTGTGGCCAGTTCTACTGAACATCTCAAATCCCAAGCAACACAGCACCAAGGTGGCACATGGTACCTGGGCTAGCAAGGCTAGCTGGCTTGGTGCTTAAATGCAGGGAGTCAGTTGGTGGTGGACAGTTTACTCAAGCAAGGCCAACATGAGCATTGCTTATGAGACTGAAGAGAAGCAGAGTTGGCCTTTGGGCAGAAACAGAGCTCCCACTCACTGAGGTCCTCTTGGGTTCCTGTGACAAGTGGTGTAGGTGTCTGTGCTCAGGTGACACTACCAAAGTGTGCTAACATATCATAGAATATAGTAAGGACCTGCGTAATGCTACTTCAGTAAAAACTCATAGAGGAAGACTATTAATCAGAGAATATTAGCAACATTTATAACAGTATTAAGAATAGCCGTGGAATTTCCAGTTCTTATAAGAGCTCAGACCTTCTTCAGGGTACTTTATGAATTCGGCCTGGCATGATTTTCCTGGCAGGATGTTAAAGCAGCTTTTGTAGTCAAAATATAAAAAGCTGAGTGCTCTGCATTATAGTTTAGAAGATCAATAGATCCCTTTGTTTAGGGATCCTGATGTTAAAAGAAGAAACCTCTTGTTTATGTGCGGCCTTGGTTGTTACTAATAAAAGTTCTTTCAGAGCACTCGGAGTGATCAGAGTCTTGAACAACTTTCTTTAACCAGCAAACACATCAGATAGGAAAAAAAACAGACAAAAAATAAGCCTCCTGAAGTCTGCCTTTCTGCAGGCAATGTGTCTTTGGGTATGAATTTCAGAGTGGGTAGAGAACACACTTCTGCTTGGCATGGAAATATATACTAAGTGGAAATTAAAAAAAAAATAATTCAGGAAATATTCTTAGCTTATCAGTTCTATGGGTGTATTAGCAACTCGGATGAGAATAGTTTTCATGGTGAAAAGTTAACTGCATGTTTCTGAGCTGTTATTGCAAAATGAGAGGAAGGGGGAAGTTTAATAACTAATGTTTAGGGCTGGGCTTTTTTCTGTGCTTTTACATATCTTTTAACAGCTGTGGGCAGGGGACTATGGAGCGGACATGTTTCTGTTCTCAAATGGAAAAAAAATAACCTTCAGAAATTTTCATTGGACAACATTCAAAAACTAAGAGCATTTAAATTTTCCCCAGGCAAAAGAGGCCATTTTATGAAAAAGCAAATTGTGGGAACCACCCAAACAGACCCAAATTTGCAACCAGTTTTCTTCTAGTTTTTTTTTAACATGGTCTTAGTTTTCACATCCAACCTAATGAAATAGTTAGAGAGCACTGCATGTACAACATTTAAATAATGAGTAAATCAGTTAATAAACCAGTATTTTAAGGAAAGTCAACATTTTACAAATGTGAATGTCTAAAGTTATGTTAGTAAATGTTGCAGTTTAGCCTCCTGCAGAGGAATATATTGCTTTTTAATAAATTCTGGACATGTGCAAATCCCATTGGAGATGAGAACAGGTTCTAATTTGAAAGTAAAATTACTTGACTAGAAATTTATATATGGATTCTGAGGCATAGATTTTCTTTTTACAATATGCAAAATCAATGCTTTCTGAGCTCCTAATACATTTAGGCCTTCTAAAAACGCTTCCTCCTGGACTCAGACCTTTAACATTCACATCTGGTCTGTTTTGCTCAAGAGGCTGCATGGCCACTGTCTCCCCATTGGAGCTGATGTAGACTGAAGGGAAACATTTAGCAAAAATCCAGCCTAGGCAATGCCAGAGAGGCTCATCCTTGCATTTTTGGGAAGTACTTCAAGACAGCAGTGTAGTAGAGCATTTAGTTTGTGTGTTACACTCCAAGCCAAGATGTAGCCATGTTGCCTTCAAGGAACTGCTTAAATGCTGCAAGTTAAACAGTGAGCACTCTGCCAGATCAGAGGCTGACAGTCAAACACCTGCCAGCTGGAGGCTTTTCCTACACAGTGGGACCCTCTGCCCCAGCTTCATTTCTTTCTTAACCATCTCGTGTCATCCCACCTCTTAAATTCCCAGAAATCCCACAAAAAGCATCAAATCTCTTCAGTGACTGAACAAGCTATTTGTTTGCCTGGTAGGCAGACACAAAGGACTGTGTAATGGGACAGGGCTGATGTTTTCACAGTCCTGCTGGGAAGTTTTCCTTTGCATTGTTTTGGTGCCGTACAAGTGTCTTAATTTTTATGAAGGTTACTTTTGGATACTGGATTTCTTGCTAGTTCTTGCTAATTTCAGCTGGCCGGGGCTGACACGAGCTCTCTGCCTTGCCTGACCTCTTGTGAAGAGGAAACAAGATGATGCTTTATTTTTTCACAACCAGTCTCCAGAGGAGAAACTCCTGATTCTGTCTGCGGTGCACTGCAACACAATTCCTTCCTGATACCCTCTTCCCTGCTCTCTTTGCTGAAAGTTTCAAGAACTTCAGCATTTAGCTGCAAGCCTCCCTTGGCATCTACCTGTGCCTGTAGCAGATAGGCAGCATTTTCACATAGCTCCCTCCAGACCTATGAGTTTGACTATAGAAACTTTGTATGAGCTGAAGAACTGTGGAAGACGGGTACAGCTGTAAAAATTGCCCAAAGTGAGGAAGTCAGATGTACAGGAGAGCCCAACAGCAACGCCACAGTGTCAGCACTACTGAGTCATCTCCGCGCTGGAACTGAGCACATGGTGACACTGCCCAGCAGTAACCCAGAAGACTAGGCTAGAGCACTGCCTTGCATGCAAATAAGTAGTTTATTTTCCACCCTCTGTAAGATAAAGATCTTCTCTTCTTTAAGCTAATGAAACCACTCTCTGTTTACTGAATTCAGTTACATTTAAGCAACTTATGTGTATTATATCACAGCCGAGCTCTTTGGCATTTATGCAATGGGAAAAAATTCAGATGAGTAACCTCAGTTTTATGACTCATCAGACATAGGCTCTGTTTCTGGCTCTCACACAATCTCTTCCTGCAACCTCGGCAAGCTATGTAATGGCTTACTGTGCCATCTGTAAAAAACTTCCATTCTCTGTGTCTGTATTTTATCCATCACCTCTTTATTGCAAATGTTATCCTATGTATTTGTATAGCGCTTACCAGCAAGGGAACTTTGCTCCTGGTAATCCCCGGGCACCACTGGAATTATGAGTAAATAGGTAATATCCAAGCACTCAAACTATGCCATTTCCTTATTTCAACCTCCAGTTCTTTCATATGTCCTTTGGATGTCCTCCAAAAATTGCCAAATCAGAAACTAAAGCACTAATAAGAACATATCTCCTGTCATGTAGGCTGGCTATACAGGTTGCAGAAACAGGGACCTTTCAGTGCTGAAAGACAGAGCACAGATGCCAGGCCAGCAGGGAACAAGGCTGAGAAGGGACAATTGGAGCCATGGCCTGCCTGGCAGTTACTGCAAAGACTGAAATTCCATTTACTCACTCTAACATTCTCTGTTGCATTTTCTTCCTGCCAGAGCATCATGCATAGGTGGCAGAACCCAGAAAACACGCTTTCTTGCCTCCCCAGGTGTGTCATGCTTAGAGTTACAAGGGGATACTTTTTTCCTACTAGATTTGCACCTAAGGTTCTGCCTCCCATAAGACATCTCCAGGTACAGACTGAGGAGGGGGAAGGTGAAATACTGCCTAAAGAGCTGTCTTTAGAGCCTAGGAGAGGTTACAACACATGAAATTCCATGCGATACCTCCACCATCAGTAAGCACATTGCCATGTAAATAAAAAGTAGCTCCTCTAAAGTTCAGGCAAATCTGACAGTAACCATATTAGTAGGTTTCAAAGAAAAATATCTGCTAAAGAAGGGAAGAAAAGAGAGTAGACATTTATATATCCACCATCCTTCCTTCTCAACCAGTTTCAGGTGGGACCAATTTTACCACTTGCAGGCAACTGGATGGAACTGGTCTCTTTTGGCAGTACCCAAGGGCTTTATAAGTGTTTGCATAGGACCAGTTCTCTGTTTGTTCTGCTCTCATGAGCCCCCATGGAATATTTCTCTATCAAGACTCAGGAGAGTCTTCAGCACTGCCATGTATGTGTCTGTGGAAGTATCTCTCAGAACCTCTCTATAGGAATCTGCTAAGGTATGTGGGATAATTCTGTTATGAGCTAGCCCAGAGTTCTGTAAGAGAGAGAAAAGAACAGCACAGTCTTTCCAGAGTCCTGCTCCAGATGGAGGGAGACTTCTGTGGTCTGTTATAAGTGCTGGATGTTTACATTTTGCTTTTCCTGTCGGAAGAAATAGGTCTGGCAAACAGCCAGCAAGCTATTTCTGGAAAAGTACTTTCCTAATGATTCAAAGCACCTAGGCAGACTTTCCTTGTTCAAACAGCACTGTCTGGCCAGGCCTTTAGGTCAGAGATTCAGACAAGGAATGGTTTTAGCAACATTGGAAATGTAGGAATCCAAGGTGTTCTGCCTTTACTTTACGCGCCTTGAATGTGCATTAGCAACCCAAGGTAAAGATGACAGAGGACTGAATGAAAGTCTGTGTTAAATGCTCCTCAAAAGCCAGACTTTCATTCTGAGTTTGTCAGGTATTCAGAGATCATGAGATGAATTTAAAAATTGTGTGGTTTTGCTTCCTCCCCTCAACACTGCTTTCTGGTTGTGGTCCCTGAGGGAGCTCTTGGAATGTGTTTCCAGGCTTAGTCTTGCAATCAGCAAGCATCTAATCATACCGTATTTTAAAGAAGAGTTGGGAGTCTTTCCCACTTATGAAGTAAGTGCAGGCCTTTCTGCAAGGAAAAGTCCCACTGTCCTGAGGTGGGCAATCAGACTGTTAGAGGTAGTGGTTCTGTAGTTAAAGTAAAATTAAGTTGGAGAAACGGAGGTTGCTGCAATTATTTATAGTTGGACGGAAGCAAGAGCAGCTTTGCATTGCATTTGGGCAGCTTCCACTTCCTTAAGAGCTTTGATAGTCAATAGGTGTCTCTTAGAAAATACAGTTTCTACCTGATATTTTCTGGGGAGGGAATGGGGACTGGCAGGGCATCCTGAGAAAAAGGTTATCTGTTGCCTGACAGCTTTCTTCCAGCTTATTCTTCCAGGACCTAGCTGAGGCAGTAAAGCTCTTATGAGTAAAGCATGCTCTGTAGCTAGCAGCTACCCTCTAGAAAGCAATAGCACCATCCCTGGCTGTTGAATAGATGTCCCACCTCTTCTGTTCCCCAGAAGCTAGTGCTTTTCTTTTGCCTGTATGGGCCTTAAGCTCTACCTCAGCCCATGCTTGTATAATGTCCCAAACTCCAGGGAGACACACCAGAAAGGTCAGCTCCTAAAAGAAAGGGAGGAAATCAATCTTTAGATTATTTACATTCCTATCTTAAATCCTGTAAAGAAAAATCTAAATTGTATCTCTTAACTATAGGGCTTATTTAGGAAGTGAGAACTTTTAAAAAGAGAATGTAGACAGCAATTAAGAGTAATCCTCCTGTCTCTTGAGACCTGAACAAGCCAAAGCCTGAGCATCTCTTCAGAAGGAGAGCAGCAAATATGTACTTCTGTAGAATCAGAATGTTTAATAGATTAGGTAAGATTGATGCTGTGACAAGTCATTTAAAAAATTTTTTTTTATTGTATTTATCTCGCCAAACCACATATTAATAGTGAAGGCAAGATTGAGTTCTAGTGCAGAAAGAATATGCTTTCTAGAAGAGAAATATAATCAGTTTTATTCCCTAGATTAATTAAGTATTCTGGATATAGGAAATGAATTAATTGTGCAAATGCTCCATTATGATTCCCTCTGATAATCACTAAGCACATCCTCTATTATCTCCTGCTTTCCTGAGCTGTAGGGATTAGAAATCTCTCAAAAGGACATAGCACCTTGAAACTAGCAGACATGCATGTAGCTGGGACCCAGGCAAGGCTGGTCAAATTGTAGCGGTAGATAAGCATGGTGAGTAGTCTTGTGACAATGACTTTTTTCTCCCAGTATCAGTTAAGTGTCCCTCTTACAGTGCATTAAAGCAAAGAAGCCAGCGATGGAGAGTGAAGAGCTTGGTCCTAGCAGGAAGCCTTGGCACCATCTGGTTTGTGGAAGATGACAGCATGGTCTGACAGAAACCCATGGTATGTGTTCATCGCCACTTCTGCAGTGCTTGCAGCCACAGATTGAGTCGTACTTCTGCTTAGGCTGATGGTGCAGCAGTGGCAGTGCTCCTTCAACAAGAAAAAGTACCCCAGAACTAGTTTCAGTGTTTCCCTGCCATTGACTTGCTGCTTTCATGTTGAGGTTCTGGATGGTTTGATTTGTTCCTGATCAGCTGCTTCAAATCTATCTTTGTTTCCGTGCTTTGGTATCACCTGGAGATGTGAGTTTTGTGGAGAAATAAGGCAGTCATTTTCTGCCATGCCTTTGGTATCGGTTTCCTCCTCACCCTATTCTCTTCCTGTTTGCTCTCCTGATGGCCACTGTTAAGTTATTTCTTGCCAAAAATGAGTGGGTTTACAGTGACACAGCTAATTCTGAGTAACTGTGCTGCTGCAGAACTACACATAGTACATAACTGAAAGGAGTTATGTGCTTAATCTCTCAACTAGCAACTGCGGGGACAGGTAGAGTTCCTTAGCCAGTCATTCATGGGGGCTGAGAAAAAAACCCCACATCACCTGTGGCAGGGAATATAGTCTGTAGGACCATTCCCCTTCTGGACTATCTTGCTTTGGAGTTACCCTGTTTTGCAGCAATTAGCAAGGAGGATGAGTATAGAAAATAACAAATGATTGCTTGTTTTCATAGCCTGCAAAGCTGCTGCAATGGCATATGTCTGTATAGATGTACTTTGGGAAGTTCAGGATCTTTAAGAAAATTGATTGTTTTCCATTTGAAGAGAGCAGATTTACCCAACCTTTTAAAGTTGACAGCTGTAAAACTAACTTTGGAGTACTGCTATTGAGTATTGAAGCAGGTTGAATCTAAGCCATCAGTTTTTAAAAGGATCTACACCTCCCACAGGGTTTATTGTTACTTGTTGATGTGGTTTTGCCTTTTGGACCCTTGTTTTCTTGGGGAGCAGAAGTGCTGTTCAGAACAGCCTGTTGTTTATCTGAGGAACTGCAGGTGGTGAATGTGTCACACACATTCACACACTATTCATCCAACAAGCAACCTGCTGGTGTATCACTTTTGTTCTTACGCAAGTGCACAGCATTAGGACATGGGGAACAGCAACAGCAATACTTCATTATTCGATTTTAGCTTATTACTTCACTTACTAGAGTTTTGTGAGCGTAAGAGCTGTTCCCAGTAGCATCAGGAAGATGTATAGCGATGACTGTTCAAGTGGTAGACAGCAGGGAGTTCTTAAAAACCAGGAGTTTAAAAGAATGCTATCAAAAAACAGGACCTGGGATTTTCAAAAAGGTTGTAAGCAAGCTAAGCATTCAGCCCTCATTGAGAGTTCAAAGGCCAGCAGAAGAATTTGGCCAACTAAGCCTCAGCACGTCTTAAAGGATGTTTAAGGCTGTGGTGCCACAGTAAATAGTAGGTTGTTGCCAAAACATAATTTCCAGTCAGACAGGACAAGTAAATGAACAAAGATCAGAGTGCATCACCAGGCATTGGAATTGCAAGTGCAGGGATGCAAATTCAGAGCCAGGAAGTTCAGCCATGCTAGCTGGGATGTGAACTGGTAATTTTTTCATGTCAGCTTTTGGTTTTTTTCCCAGGGAGTTGTCTTCCTAGCCTTGTGCCATCTTGCTTTTCAAGCTCAGTTGCTAGGTGTTACTGCCAAGATGCTTGAAACCATCCCAGTTCAACCACAGTGGTTTGAGCACAATAAATGGGACCTGATATCTTCCAAGAGGAGTCTTAGTGTCTCTTGATGATCTTGATCTCTCAGTGTTGGATACAAGCACTCCAGGGGTTCAGCCTCACCTCTTCCTTTTGGCCTTCTTTGCTTCCTGACGTTTTTGTGTACCTTTGTAAAAAGCAAGAGATGCTTAGCTTAAACCAGGTATTTGTACAAGAGAATACTGGTTTTATGTAAAACAGGCCAGCTGTGCTCCAGCCAGTAGTTTTATTGCTCAAATAACTGCTTCTCCCACTTTATTACAGTACTGTCAAATGTAGATGGCTACAAAAATAGTCCATGGGGCAATCTCTTCAATGGAGCAAGAATTAAATGACCCTGTAGACTAATTGCTCTCCTAGGATATCCAAAATGGTACTTTCCTGATATAGTTGATATGCATCATGTTTGGAAGACACCTGCAATTTTTCATAATTTCTCCACATTATTATTTAAATTTCTTTGGAGGATAAGCAAAGACATTATAGAAGCCCAGCATTCAAACTGTGCTCACCCCCAATTTGTTATGTCAGATGAAAGGGAAAAGGAGGCTCAGTCATTTTGTCAAAGATTTCAACACATATAATGAAGGAGCAAATTAAAAGGTTAAAAATTAAAAGTGTCTGTCACTTTGGGATTTGACCTGTCTTCTGTGACTCTAGAGATGACAGTCCTCTGTTGTGTAAATCTCGGTGCTGTTAAAGTATCTCTGTTCTTGCAAGTGGTGTCATAGCACTAGGGTTTTGGTGACAAGTTTCTTAATGTTTCAGTTCTTAGAGGTGGCAGGATGTATTGTAGGACATCATGGGAGGTGGAGACTTCTGGGCAGCATGAACTGCCCAGCCACTCCCTTTTCTACTGCCCTTGACAGAGGTGCCCAGTCATAGACACACCTGTTAGCTTATGCTGGAGGGGTGATTTCACTCACTGAGCCAGGCTTAGCTCGTGTTTTGTGGTACAAGGTTAGAAATTAGCTTGGGTTTATTCCATTTGGATTATATGGTGTCATTTTTGGGACTGAAGTAGTAATTGAAAGTGATTCCGCTGAAATTTCACGTGCTGAAAAACATCCATGCATTTGTTTAGTGGGGAGGGAGACAAGAACAAAAAAAACTGGCAGGTGGATAAGGGGCAATCTTTCTGCCAGCTTCTGGTATTTCCCAGAATCCTGACAGTCCCTGCTTCCTCTTATTCTGCCAGCTCAGACCTCCCTCTCTCCTCCATGGGGCAGCTGAGCTATGGCTGTGCCCTTTGGTAATCCCTATAGAGATTGCCTATCCTGAACACTGCTTTCCTCCTGCCCGTTCTACAGGTCTGAGTAAAACTCTGGTGTGTATTTAGTGTGCCAGGGCCTTTTGCAAGCCATGACATTACTCCTGACTGAAGCCTGGTGATTCCATGAGACCATGTGTTCATGAAACAAACTATAGAACCATGAGGTCTTCCCTACTCCCACTGAATTGGAGTCCATTTGTTGCTGTGTAGATGACCTGTTTAAAAGGCTGGTGTCTGTTTGAATTTCAGTCACTTACAAAGATATTCTATTGTGTTGGAAGTAGCTCAAGTGCTGTACATGTTCTGGCACGGGCTAGTCTGTGGGGCTTTTGTGCATATTTTCCCCTTCAATTATTATGTAAAAGACATCCTCCTGCCCACCTTCCTTCCCACCCAGAGGAAAGAGGAATGAGCACAGTAGATTGACCTCCAGAAGTAATTTTCAGTTACTGCACTTGGAAGTCTTGTGGAACGTTGGGTAAAAAACCCACAGAAGTTTGTATTCATTTTGCTGTCTTTGCCAGCCCCCACCATGACAACAAAAATTGCCTTTCTCTTTCCCCTCTGTCAAATTAAAACCATCCCAAACCTGGCCTAACCAGAACTCAATTTAACTTTCCTCTTGTTGCAAAAAGTGGCACGTTGTCTTTTAATATCCTGTCTGCTTATATTTTACCCTCCATCTGAAACATGGCTCTTTGAGCAGCTCACTACACCTTTAATTCCTTGCGAGGAACATGAGAAATAAATGTTAAAAAAGTAGTGTTTGAGAGTTAAAATACTATGCAGCAGTCTCTAGCCAGTACCTCCTGCTTCTACAGGCTGTGGAGAGCTTGTGCTAGCAGAAACCAGGTTAGAGCTACATCCAACATCTGAGAACTTTCTGCATCACTTCTAATAGTAGGACCCATCCCCAGATGCAGTATTTAGCCACTTCCTGCTTTTTCAGCCAAGCTGCTGCTGAGGCTACTGCAGTGTTCAGTTCCTGCCTGCAGACTGACACCCCAGGAAGGTCCTCAGCACTCATGAAGACATTTGTCTCAGTAACCTTTCCATGAGTGTAACATCTTTCCCATGGACTGCCCTGCTTTCAAGGAGGATTTCTAATTTAATATCCAGTATTTATCATGTTCCAGATGAGCTCTAGCAAAGAAACTGAGTGCTGTGATCTCCCATTTAAACTAAGAACATATGAACCAAAATATTTGTACCAATTTATTTTTCTCTTTTGTTATGACTTTTGTGTATATGTATTAAAAAAAAAAAATCCATTCTACTATCAAGACCTTTAGTCAATCTTTTTAATTCCAATGTATTTTAAAAGCTTCATTTGTTCCTGGGACAACACTGTATATTGTGTTCATGTACAATTTATTCTCCCCTTGTTTACTCTGCAATATAAAATGGACTTGTCCTGCTTTGTGAGTTGTTCCCAAGAGACTCATCTCTGAGTTCAGTGGTACATGGAAGCCTGAAGGATCTTTCTGGAGTCAGAAGAAGTGGTATAAATAAGAGCCAGAGCAAGGTCAACCAGAAGGAGCACTTTGGGCTTTCATAGCCTCAGGTCACTGAGCAATGATGGACAGGACGGAAGTTCATTTGTCATTCTGTGTGACTCACACAGGTCTTACCTTGCCTGAATCTGGGAACTTGCTATGCCAAGCAAAAACACACAACACTTTTTAGACCTCAGACTGACATTATGGCACAGGGTGCTTCTCTCTTATGAATGACAATAGGAACATAGATTTCCCTTGCCCTTTTACCTGCCTGGCTTACTGAAGTAGCAAGCTGATGCCAGCAGACATGTTTCTTGCTATATGCTTATATGGTACTTTGCACAGTGAGCCTCTGGTTTGGACATTGCTACTGTAAGCAGTGAAGAAATGCTCTATTTGGTCATATCAGTATCCTGACTCCAGCAAAGGCATCAGGAGATTCTGTTTAGGAAGAGCAAATAAACCTGCCTGCTATCTGAGGTCCATTCCCATCATCCACAGGCATTGATTAGGGCTGTTATAGACTGATCTCTGCCTTTCCCCTGTTTATGGACATCTCCATTTATTTGTCTAACCTCATTTTGGAACTGCTTATACTGTTTGCCTTCAAAACCTGCTGTGACTACATATACTACAGCTTCATTGCCTCCTATGTAAGAAAGGACTTTATCTGTTAAACACATCTCTTATTATTATTAGTGATCCCTAGTTCTAAGTGGAATTTAGCAAACAGGTTTTTCATTCATCTGATTTCCAGGTGCCTTTCTCCTGTTAATCGAAAAGTCTCAGATTTTTAAGTCTCCCCTGGTAAGACAGCTGCACCATCACCCACATCATTTCAGCTGCCCTTCTTGGTGCCTTCGCTCAGTCCTTTATGTCCCTCTTGTCATGCCACGAGCAGTGGCACACAGTAGGCAGTGGGGGGATGCACCTGGGCTTTATGCATTGGCAAAACGATGCTCTCTGTATTGTTCTCAACACCCTTCCTGAGGGTGCTCAACAATTTAATGCCTCTTTTGGATGACACTGTACATTGAGCTGATGAATGAAACAGTGAATAACTAATGAGACTAGACTATTGTGATGAAGGCTGGCTGTGGTATGCAGTTAAATAGAGCTGTACTGATTTTACTGGGTTTTTTTTTTAGAAACCATATTTAATTGCCAGTCTCAGTGAAAGACAAATACTAGTCAGGGAAGCTGCTTCAAATTGAACAGTTTTGGGTCACTATTTCTACAGTCCTTTCTCTCTGCCCAGAGCATCAGGAGTATACCTTACTGTGTAAACTAGAGCACCCAGAAGTAATATGCCTGCACATTCTTCCTGGAATTGTGTGCAAGAGCCCAAGGCAACTTTTAAACTTAGGTCTCTTCAAAAAGTTGATTGTAAGGATGTGGAAACACTTCTTCCTGATGCTTCCTTTTGAAGAGGTTTTATGACTCAGATGCACAATTTAACTTCCAGATGAAAGTATAGTTGAAGCTTTAGCCCAGGAGCAATACCTACCCAGGTTTATAATCCTGTCACACATAGAGCTTTAATAAAAGCTAGTAGAATGAACAAAACTTACCTGTAGAGACAATTAGGCAACAGCAGTTGTAATTCAGGGAATTTCCAGCAAATTAGTAACAAGCTGTGAAGAGCCTGTGGCCTGAAATGCAACCTTGAGCCTCTAATTCCTAGGAAATTATTTGTGTTGTGATGTTTATTGCTGCTGAACAATTAACACCTGGAAGACCTTAAAAAATTTTGGCTTTTAATTTCTCTTTTCCCTTTTCAGTGAGTGAAGTCTCTGATTCTGGCACGAATCACAGCTCTTTGCCATCCAGCTCTTCCCCAAGGTCTGCATGGCTAGCAGTCAGCCAGAGGGTGCTGTAAAGAGCAGAGGTGCAGAGGTACAGAACTCTCTCAAAATCTAATCAGAAAATCTTTTTTGCAACATTGCTTCTAGAATTTCAAACAATCTGGAGGAAACAAACATTTCATCAGAATATGTGGAGATCTGTTGCATACTTTCTGCACCCAAGAAATGCCTCTGGAAAGGAGTTACTTCTACAGCTGGTCAGAGACATACCCTAAACCAGTAACAAATCTCCAGTTTTTTGCCAGTTTAACCTGATACATAAAAATACTAGTGCTGACTGGCACTAATTATAGTTATTATTAAAGATATGCATAAAGGTAATTTTATACTACAGTCCTAGAAGTACTCTGCTTGGATATCTCTACAAGCAAATTCAGTGCAGTCCTCTACTTTTTTGGATGCTCCAGAAATGAGACTGCTTCCCAGAACATCACAGACCTCCTAGTTCAGGTACTTGACATATGAGTAGTTATTCTGCCATGAGTGTTCTATGAGAAAGTTAATTAATCACAGATTCCATGTAGCTTGTATGTGAAAAGCCCCACCAGCTATGCCAGATCCAGGCAGACATGGTGTGGTGACAGATGTTTATCTTCCTGTAGTAGTGATGTAGCTGCCCAGTTGCTCTCTGGAGCCAGGAATGAACATAATGTAAGAAATACAATGACCCTTGCTTCTGAGCTGGGTTTTGTGGCCTAGTAAGGAAAGAAGAACTTGTGAACTTTGAGAGTCCAATGACATGGAGAGTCTGGGGATGGCAACATCAGATTGAAGATATTTACTGATTTGAACAGGTCAAACTAAAAGTTTCCCTCCTCAGGGCTGGCTGCCATTACTGCTGAAATCAGTGGTGAGATTCCCACTGAATTTCAGGGGTAACTGGATCAGTTACTAGGTTGTTGTACTGGAAAGGCATGCAATTACAAAAGCCATGTTGTTCTCACTGAGTTGGAGCCAAGGATGACCAAGTACAATTGCTCAAGCACAGCTGTGCAGTGTAACTGGTCTGCCACCATGAAGGCAGCTGGTTGCATTTTAGGATTTACCAAGGGGAAGTCATGCTTGACTAATCTAATAGCCTTCTATGATATTGTAACTGGATGGCTAGATGCAGGGAGACCAGCGGATATAGTCTATCTTGACCTTAGCAAGGCTTTTGACACAGTCTCCCATAACATCCTTGTGGAGAAGCTCGGGAAGTATGGGATAGAAGAGCAGGTAGTAAGATGGATTAGTAACTGGTTGGACAATAGAGTCCAGAGAGTGGTGGTCAATGGTGCCAAGTCCAGCTGGAGAGCTGTAACCAGTGGAGTCCCCCAGGGATCAGTGCTGGGTCCGGTCCTGTTCAACACCTTTATCAATGACATTGATGACAGGACAGTGTCTGCTCAGCAAGTTTCCTAATGACACACAGCTGGGAGGATTGGCAGATACACCTGAAAGCTGAGCAGCCATCCAGCGAGACTGGGACAGGTTGCAGAACTGGGCAGGGCAGAACCAAATGAGGTTTAACAAGGATAAATGTAGAGTCCTGCATCTAGGTAAGAATAATAAATTACACCAGTACAGACTGGGAGGTGATCTGCTGGAGAGCAGTCTTGTGGAGAAAGACTTGGGAGTCCTGGCGGACAACAAGTTCTCCATGGAGCAGCAATGTGCCCTTGTGGCCAGGAAGGCCAATGGTATCCTGGGGTGTATTAAGAGGAGCGTGTCCAGCAGATCGAAGGAGGTTCTCCTCCCCCTCTACTCTGCACTGGTGAGACCTCACCTGGAGTATTGTGTCCAGTTCTGGGCTCCCCAGTTCAAGAGAGACAGGGATCTGCTTGAGAGAGTCCAACTACAAGGCTACAAGGATGATTAAGGGACTGGAGCACATGCCTTATGAGGAGAGGCTGAGACACCGGGGGCTCTTTAGTCTGGAAAAGAGAAGACTGAGAGGGGATTTGATAAACGTTTATAAATATGAGGACTAAGTGTCAAGATGAAAGGGACAGCCTCTTCTCACTCGTGCCTTGTGATAGGACTAGGGGGAATGGATATAAGCTGGAGCACAAGAGGTTCCACCTTAACATGAGGAGGAACTTCTTTACAGTAAGGGTCACAGAGCACTGGAACAGGCTGCCCAGAGGGGTTGTGGAGTCTCCTTCTCTGGAGATTTTCAAAACTCGCCTGGATGCCTTCCTGAGTGATCTGGGTTGGGTTAGGTTGTAGGATAGATTATATGATCCTGCCCTGGCAGGGGGGTTGAACTCAAAGATCTCCAAGGTTCCTTTCAACCCCTAACACTCTGTGATTCTGTGTGATAGATGCAAGTGAAACCCAGCCTGGCCAGAAGTTGCAGGCTGGTAGCTTAGACCAGGCTGGAGCTCTGCCCAGCATGGGGAGTTGTAACAAGGAATTTCTTCTAAGAGCCAGAGCTCTGATTTCAAATGGTAGGCTTTGGTCTGCAGAAGTTATCTCAGCATAGAATCATAGAATGTTAGGGGTTGGAAGGGACCTAGAAAGATCATCTAGTCCAACCCCCCTGCCAGAGCAGGATCACTTAGACCAAGTTACACAGGAATGTGTCCAGGTGGGTTTTGAACAACTCCAGAGAAGACTCCACAACCCCCCTGGGCAGCCCATTCCAGTGCTCTGTCACCCTCACAGTGAAAAAGTTTTTCCTTGTGTTTACCCTAAACCTCTTGTGCTCCAACTTACTCCATTGCCTCTTGTCCTAACACTGGATGACATTGAGAAGAGTCTGGCTCCATCCTCCTTACACTCGCCATTAACATATTTATAGACATTGATGAGGTCCCTCCTCAGTCTCCTCTTCTCCAGGCTAAAAAGACCCAGCTCCCTCAGCCTCTCCTCATAAGGGAGATGCTCCACTCCCTTAATAATCTTGGTGTCCCTGCACTGGACACTCTCTCTTCAGTAGCTCTCTGTCCTTCTTGAACTGGGGTGCCCAGAACTGGACACAGTATTCCAGGGGGGGCCCTCACCAGTGCAGAGTGGAGGGGGAGATGAACCTCCCTTGACCTGCTGACCACTCTCTTCTTAATGCACCCCAGGATGCCATTGGCCTTCTTGGCCACAAAGACACATTGTTGGCTCATGGCCATCCTCTTGTCCACCAGGACCCCTAGGTCTTTTTCCCCAGAGCTGCTTTCCAACAGATCAGCCCCCAGCCAATACTGATACACAGGGTTGTTCTTCCCCAGATGCAGCACTTGACACTTGCTCTTGTTAAATTGCATTAAATTTCTCCCTGCCCAGCTCTCCAGCCTGTCCAGGTCACGCTGGATGGCAGCACAGCCTTCTGGAGCGTCAGCCACTCCTCCCAGTTTTGTATCATCAGCAAGCCTGCTGAGGGTACCCTCTATCCTTTCGTCCGGGTCATTGATGAATACATTGAACAGTATTGGAGCCAGCACTGACCCTTGGGGGACAGCACTAGTCACAGGCCTCCAGCTGGACTCTGCTCCACTGACCACAACTCTCTGGGCTCTGTCCTTCAGCCCGTTCCCAATCCACCTCACTGCACAACCACCCAGTCTGCACTTCTTAAGCTTGGCTGTGGGAGACAGTATTGAAAACCTTCCTGAAGTTGAGAAATAGCACATCCACTGCCCTCCCCTCATCTCTCCAACTACTTGTGCCATCCTAAAAGGCTATCAGATGAGTCAAGCATGACAACTGCACTGCAGCCAATGAGGCTTGTGGCAGGTGTGTGGTTTAGCAGGAGGAGTCTTCAGCTGGAAAGCAATTCTCGTGTGTTTTGCACTGAATGGAAAGTGTAAGAAAGGTGGTTTATGAATGGGCTTTCTATGGTGTTTATTTCCTTATTTGAATGCTCACTGACACTTTTAAAAGTACTTTTCTGTCTACTTCCTACCAATCTTACTGCTATGAAGGGATGCTCCCACACTGTTTCTCCAACTCCAGCCCTAAGTGTCAGTCTCCCAAGCAGTAAGATATGTGTATGTCCTTAGAGAATCACAGCCTGGTTTGGTTTGGAAGGGACCTTTCAAGGTGCTCCAGTCCAACGCCTCTGCAGTGAGCAGGGACATTAGCAACCAGAGCAGGTTGCTCAGAGCCCTGGACAACCTCACCTGGAAGGGTTCCATGGTTGGGGCATTGACCACCTCTGGGTAACCTGAGCCAGGGTCTCACCATCTTCAGTGTAAAACATTTCTTCTTTCTCTCTGGTCTAAATCTCCCTGCTTTTAATTTAAAACCATCACCCCTTGTCCTGCTGCAACAGGCTCTGCTAAAAAGTCTGTCCCTGTCATTCTTACAGGCCCCTTTAAGTACTGAAAGGCCTCCAATAAGGTCTCCCTGGAGCCTTCTCTGGTCTGAATAACCCTAATGCCCTTATTATTGTGAGTCTTCCCATGAACTCCTGTGGAAATAGTTGCTTCCATAATTCTATGCATATGTTTTGAGGGCTCAGGAAAGACAGGGAAATTACAAACATGTGAGCTCAAAGCTTTTGAGAGAATGAAGACTGCCAGTGTTTCCAGTTAGAGATATGCTGTGTGAACTGACCCTGTCTCTCCTTTTCCCTTATCCAAGATGAATGAAATGTGAAACAGGGCATTAAGCCAGTGAAGCGAGGTAAGGTTATAAAAGTGATTGCATTTGATGACGTCATGTTATCGTTGATGACATGGATAAAACACGTCCAAAACAGTGCCTGGATAGGCACGGGACTTTGGAGGGGACTGCCTGGGGGTGATAAATGGTGCAATAAGCGGAGCCACTCACTGCGGCAAAGCCCCGATCCCCCCCAGGGAGCTCTGCAGCCCCCGACACCCACTCGCAGCCCGGGGCGGGGGTGGTCTGAAAGCGTATGGAGCCGGGGCCGCCGCAGCGTCCCCCTTTCTCCAGCGGAGAGGCGGGTGACAGAGACCCCCGAATCCGGGCTTCGTGTCGTTTTATCACCGACCCTGACGCGCACCGCCCGCCCCCGAGCACGGTCCCGCGGCGCCGCTTCCCCGCCGTGCGCACGGAGACTGGGAAACTTTCGGAGGGAGCCGCTTCCTCAGCCGGCCCGACCCGGCGGGGCAGGGGCGATGCCAGAGGCCGGGAGGGTGGGGCAAGGCGGGGAAGCGCCAGCCGCAGCCCCCACAGCCGCTGCAAGACGGCCATTTAAGCCCTGGGCGAGGGGGCGGTGGGGAGGCGGCGATGAGCCGCGGCGGAGGGAGGTGACCGGCCGGGCCCGGCCCTTCCCTTCCCTTTCTCTTCCCTCCCCTCCGGCGGCCGCTGTCCCGCTCGCCCCCTCCCTCCGCCCCGCGCAGGGCTTCCCCCGCGGCGGCGGCTCCAGCCAGCCGCCTTTGCAGGGAGGGAGCGCTAGAGGGAGCGGCAGGAGGGCTAGGCGGCGGCGGCGGAGGAGGGTGGGACGCCGGGCGGTGCGGGGCGCGCAGCCCGGCCATGTCTCCGGGGGAGGTGGCGTCGGGCTGAGCGGCCGTGCGCGCAGCGGGGAGAGCTCTCCGCCACCATGAGGCGGCTGCTGCTGTTGCTGCCCCTGCCCTGCCTCCTCCTGCTGCTGCTGCCGGCCGAGGTGAGACCGCGGCGAAGGGTGCGGGGCTGGAGGGGGGGGGGGTTCTGCCGTGGCCGCCGCCCGCCGCACCTGCCCCCGGCGGCAGCTGCGTCCGATCCACTGCGCGGGGAGCCGTGCGGCCGGCCGCGCAGGTGTGCGGCCCCGGCTCCTGCTTTGTCCCGCAGCGGCTCTGTCGGTGCCGGCCGGGAGGGTGAGGGCAGGCTAGGGGGGCCGGAGCCGGGGGGCTGCGGCGTGGCCCGGCCGAGGCGGCTCTCACCTGGGTCCGGGCCGCCGGCGGGAGCCCCGGGACCGCGGCCTCCCCCGGCACGCTCCGCCCGCCCTGCGGGGTCTGAGCCCCGCCCGGCTGCAGCGCGGGGCGCGACCGCCGGCCGTCCCCGGCGGGGATGCGGCTGGGGTGGGAGCCGGTGGTACAGCCGCGTGGCTCCTGTTGGTCGTGGGGCAGCCCCGGTTGTTTACCACGCTAAACGCTCCCCGAGCCAGAGCAGGGACGGCTCCTGCCTCCCCGGTGAGTATTGTAGCCTGCCCTCGTCGTGTCGCTGCTGGTTAATTAGTAATACGTTGTTTGCACATCCCCCTCTGGAGGAGCCGTGTGGAGTTTTCACGGGAAAATCCTGCCGTGGTGCGGCAGGGAGCAGAGTGGGCAGCACAGGGCAGCATCAGGCCTCTGCCAGCACCCCGGGGGGGGGTTTCGAGCCTCCCTCTGTGCCTGAATGCGCTGCAGGATGTTCTTCCAAGAACACCTTTCAGAGATGTAAATCAAAATCCTTTGCCAGGTGACCCGCTCATTGTACGCTGGCATAGACTTTCAGCCTGTGCCTCTCTCAGCTGATAGCTTCCTGGTGTTCCCCTAGGAATGCTTCAAGGCTGCTGTGAGCTCTAATGTCTTGGGGCTTGCTGAACTTTTGCTTCCAGATGTACCTGCTTGGCCTCTCTGCCGCAGTGGTTTTTGCTACAGAACTGTGATTGTCTGCTGGTATGGACCATGGTGCTCAGTAATCTGTGGTGACAGTTCTTCTCTGGCTTATGTTTCAGTCCCACCCTGAGAGCTGCAGAGCAGAACTGTACAACGGATTGAGGTTTTAAGCTATTTTTTCCTTATCTTACATTGGTGCCAGTTTGTGATTGCAGCCAGGGGCTATTGTAAACTTTTGCTTTCTCCTCAGTTTGTGTCTCACTGTGATGTACCTTGCAGAGGTTTTCTGTTGTACCAAGTCTAGGTTTAAAAATCTCCCCTGAGTAAGAGCTAAGTCTTACTTGGGAATCAAAGCACTCCCAGCATTTTGGAAAAGCTCAGGACAGGCCTGGATTGTCTTTGAGTATAGCTTTGTAGGCTCACCCAGGCAACAGGAGCCTTGTGTGGGCATGTGGCTAGTATTGACTTCTCTTCCTTGAAGCAGAGGAGGCTTTATGTGAGGATCTGCCAGCCATGACCTCAATCTTTTTGTAGTTTTTTTTTCTTAAGCAGGGTATGAAATCTTGCAATGTAATGATCTACTTATTTTCATAGTCTATTTCTTAATTAGTGTCTAGTGTGATAAGTAAGAATTAAAAAATTGGATCCTCTCCTCAATTACGTGTGGTTGCATTTATACATTTGTCATCTTGGGGCCCAGCTGTGCACCCCGCTGACTCCCTGTGGGACCTTTGAGATAGGTCCTGTCATCCCCTGATAGTGTCAGAGCTCCCATCGATGTGCTACGGGGGACAGGTCAGATCTGCAGATTTTGGTGAGGCTCATAATTTTAGGTGGAGTTCCCCAGCTCATAGTCTGAAAATTCGGAAGACTAAGGTTTGTGTCAGTCACTGTTGTGGCTTCAGGTGTACCTGTGAATGTGAAGGCCGGTGAAAGTCTCTGTTCACCAGACCTCTTAACTGGTGCTGGTCAGCACCTTGTGGAGTTTTGAACGTTAGGAGCACTTGATTGATTACAGAGAGTCACAAGGGGGAAGGCCCCTTGAGAGCTTTTTCCTTAGAGGAACAGGACAAAAACTGAGTTCTTGCTGATGGTGTGGTTCTGTGAATCGTCTGCTCATTTGAAACCACTAAATTTCAGTGTGTCCACTTAAGGCAGGTGGGGAGGATAACTCATGTAAGGAAAGCATATTATGTTTATATAGCCCATTAATGCCAGCAAAAAGGATGCAAAATAAAGCCTTACTTGGAGGGAATGCTTGCTCTAAGCAGAATGGTCTTTCTGCCTGTTCCAAGGAGTGTTTGCATGGTCTTGCCCTCTAAAAATCAGGATGGTCTCTAATAGGGAATATTTTTGCTCATTGTGGTGGGATCTTTGCACAGGTTAAGGTAGAGTTGGCCAGTGTCATTTGTGGTGTGGCATGGTGTGTATGCAGGTAAAGGGACATGGCCTGGCACTACCTGGTGAGGTATTTAGCTGGTGTAAGAAGATGACATCAACTGGCAGGACCATCAGGCTTGTGGCATGAGCTGGACTTTGTGCATTTCCAGTAAGAACTATTATCCCTTGCCTGCAGTCGCTGCCAGCCCATGAGAGGAAGGGCAGCATGTCGCGTGGAAGGGACTCTCAGATGGTTCTGGCCTCCGTGTTGCTTTTCAGATGACTTTGGGGTCGGTAAGGGGACAGCGCTGCTAACACAGACAGCATTGTCGGCCCGAACACACGCAGAGGCTGGGGAGCATCCTGAGCTGTGGAATGGCTGCGTCATGGCAGCTCCTGGGTGGTGTGACAGGCATATGATCTTTCTGTGGCGTCTGTTACTCAAGGATAAGCATCTTCCTTATTTGTAATGAATTACAACATAGTGGGTAAGGTTGGAGTTGTTCAAAAACAAGGAGCTGTTAAAACACAAACATCGTTGTGTGTTTTTTATGGGAGCTGGTGAGAATGACGGTATTAGTGATATGACAACATAGCATCTACTACTCAAGGGCAGTGGACTTCTAAGCTGCAGCATTCATGTGCTTGTTTTGGTGCTTAAAGACTTTTATGTGGACCTAATAGCTTGTTCTTACAGCTTATTCCATGCACAGAACTTCTACTGATACTGTGCAAGATGATTATATAGGATTATGACTTAATTACTGATCTGAATTTCCAACTGAAGAGTTTAAATGAAGCACCATCATATCTGAAATGTGCACTTGCCACATGTGTATATTGTGTGTCAGTAATTCCTGCTGTATATTGGTCACTGTTAATCGTCCTTGTTGATTCTCCTCTTGTATGGCACTCTTGTTTCTGAAATTATTCGGAGTAATCTTCAGCACATGAAAGAAAAAGAAAAAAGAGGAAAGTAAGTACCACATAACAAAAATATTTTGTAAATACTTTGTGGCATAGGCCTACATATAGCTCATGTAGAACTTTTTAAATTAGTAAAGATTGAGAAATGTGAGGCTTCCTTGCTGCTACTGTAAATACACTTGTGGGGTAAACCCCTTAATGACTGCTGTTTGAAGGGCAGATAGTGGCATCACCGCTCTGGAGGCCTGAGCAGGCCTGGACTTAAGGCAGAAAGGGTAGCTGTGGCTGTGAACTGAGTTTGCTTCTGTCGGAGGAGTTTAGAAATGCACTTCTTATTTGTCAGGACAAGTTATTGTTCTGTGATGCCTGTGCATTGGTGCTGAAATGCAAAGGCTTTCCGTTTTGTCTAAAACTGTGACCCAGGTTAATTGCACGGGCTTCTTTGTGCTCGCTACAAGCACCCGCAACGCGAACACCTTCTGCACGGCTCAATAGATGCTTTGTTTTCGGCACGGCGTGGATGTGCGTAGTGCTTCCTTAGCTACATAGGCTGGCTGCACGTTGTGGCACACTCAGATGGTTTCCAGTACTTCAGTGTTAGTCTCCAGCCAGCCACACACAACAAAATATCATCATCTGCATGTTTGAGATCAGAATTCAGGCCCACAGTGGAAATGTTGTCTCTGCAAACAGCCACACTATTATTAGGACTTCCTCAATTATGTGAGCTACATGTGAGTCTTTGTTGAGGATTTTCATGGCGTGTACATTTTTTTTGGTTGGCGTTTCTAAATATGGCAGAGAAATTGCTACTGTTTTAAAATCTTCGGTTGTTTATTGTATAGGGCATAATCCATAGAATTTTGATTTATGTATTTCCTTCTTCCTATTAGAATTGCAGTATATCACAGAGTGAGCATTTCAGCAATGTTAGAGATTGTTTGGGGACTGGGAATTTGATGTTTGTAGGTATGAAGCCTGTCTCATGATGTTTATTTGGGTCTTTTGCTTGCATGCTGGAAATATGATTCCTGATATGAGCAAAGGAGAGAAAAGCTATTAAAGCAGTCAGTGGCTGCACATCTGGTTGTTAGCCTGATGTGACTGCTTTTAGTTAGACTCCAAAATTTGAATGTAAATAGTACCTCAAGTATCATGAAAGGTTGCTGGAAGTGTAGGAGGAGCTAGTTGAATTTTCTCTAGCAGTCTAGTGCTATGTAGGAAGGGGAGAATGAAAGACAACTTTGCCTGAAATGGAGCCGTCAGCAGGAAATTTAGCTTTCAGCAGGAGGTGACATTGCAGGGGACGCCTTCAATTTTAGGGGCAAAAGACAACTAAGTGTAGGTGAGCATGTGCTAATATGAAACGTTAGAAAGCAACATGTGGGGGGACAGAGTGATCAGGCACGTGTAGGAAGAGAAGAACAAAACGTGCACAGCTTTGGAAGGCTGCGCCAAGGCTTTTCTCTAATAAACCCATGGTTTTGTTTAGTTCTCTTCTATGCCACTCCTGAGCGTTCAGTGGCAGAGGCACGTAGGGTCACATATGAAAGCCCCTTTCTTCACCTGTAGAGATGTAATGGGAAACAAGGAAACTGCTTTTAACTGTCTCTTGGAATAGAGGGAATTGAGCTTGTGGCTACAGTGAAGGAAGGAGTGATGTTGATGTCTGCTGTGGTACCAGACCAGTCAGGTCTGTGACTGATCTTTATGTGCTTCAAACCTGGTTGGTATATGTGGGGAAGAGGGTTAAGGGCTGTGTTTGACATGAGTCCTGCTTTGGGGAGAAGGGCCTCTGGAAGGTTTACCTTTAAGCTCTCCTAGCCAATTTTTCTCCAATGCTTCTCTCCAGTGCTACATATCTTCTTGTTCTTGGTTTCCTTTTCCTGTTCTTCTTGTACCTCACATTTGTTTAGTATGCTTCTGACTTTTCTCTCTCTCTCTTCCCCCCCCCCCCTTTTTTTTTTTTTTTTCCTCTTTTTTTTTTTTTTTTTTTTTCTTCTTTTTTTTCTTTCTGATCTTTCCCCCACCCTTTTTTTTTTTTTCCCTCCCTTTTTTTTTGCTGCAGTTTTAGCCAATCTAAAGGAGTAGAAGAACTATCTGGTATGCCATTGGTGAATTCCTAGTGCATGCAAAATTTTTGTTGTGCTCTGCATCTGGGCTTCTGCTTTAGGCTTTAGAATGTGGGTTTTTATTAAATGTTGGGTAGGGTGTTTTGTTTATTGGAAAGGCTTCATGGTTTTTTGGCTGATTGGTTTGGCTTTGTGATGTGCAGGAGAATGCCATCTACGTACTGCAGTACTGTTTTCTGTATACTGTGCACTGTATTGGCCAGGGATTGAGTGTAAAGAGTCATTTGTGTGAAATTCACTCTTACTTCTCCCATTAAAAGTAAGAAATTTCTGCTGCTGAGACTACAAAATCATGAAGTAAAGACTTCAACATCAGGTCGGGAGCTTTACTGTAAATTAGTCTGTCTGTTGTAGCCTGCTAAGCAGATGCAGTCTCTTAGCATCTCGTGTTGGAGCCTGTGGGTGTTTGCAGGAGGGCAAGGGTGACAACTCGTCCTGGCTCTGTGGGTGGATCTCTTCTGAGCCCAAAGATGCTGGAGCCTTGCCTCCTCTAACCTCAGCTGTGACAGGAGAGACTTCAGTGCCTGGGAGCTTTTCCTTGTTAGGATTTTACAGTTTGTATCTAACACAGCTGGCCCTGTGATTAGGAGCATTCTCAGATTAATTCCTTTTTTCTTTTTGGCAATATTTTGGTAGGGTTTCTTTTTGTCTGCCAGCTTGCAAGGAGTTGTGATGAACCAAGCCTGAGTGGGAGTGCTCCCTAAAGAGTGGTGATATTTGTGTAAATGAGCTTTGGAGAAGCCCAGCCTGTCTCTGGTCATTTGGGATCATAGCTTGGCATGTTCTGACAGATTTAAATGCATATTTTAAAGGCTCTGCTTGTACTAGTTCACTGGGTTGTTCTGTGGGTGGTGTTTTTGTGTGTGTTTTTTGCTTTGGTTTGTTTAAGTTAAGTGTATCAAGATGAATCGTTCATGGGTTTAGGACATCCTGGTAGATAGGTGGTAACGTAAGGGACTCTGCATACCAGGGTTTTGCTGTTAGGTGTCTTGCTTTGTTTGCTGATGGTTCATCTCTGCGGTGGGAAATGTCTCTGGAGGGTGTTTTCTCCCAGGAACGCCGGTCGTTCTGTTTCTGCATTCCCCATTGCGGTGGAGCTCAGACCGAGCGCTCTCTCTTGTTATTTCCTTGTGGGCACTGTTAAGTTAGAGCATTTTTCATAAAGTTCCTTGTTTATTTTCTTATATACACCTGTGAACAACTCACTGCTGACAAGTCTGTTTCTACATACCTGCTTTGGAGTCCTCCTTTTCACATTACAATTTCTACTCCCTCTGTCCCGGGAAATGAGGAGAGGGCCGTGCCGAGGCAGGGGATGCCCAGCTCGGGAGTACCGTGTTGCCTTGCGGGACAGGGGACTGTGGCCAGGGGAAGGTACGGCTTCCTTCTGGGGCAGGCCGGCCTGCATGTGCGGCAAGACATTGTCCCATCCCTGACACCAGGCTGGGAAAGCTTCCTGCCACCTCCCTCCCTCCAGTGCTTGCTGTGCCCGAGTGTCAGCAGTCCCTGCAGATCGTGGAGGTTGCTTCTTTTGGCTGACAGGGTTTCCTCATGCCCAAAGCAGCTCAGCCAGCTGGTTTCAAGAGCATCCCCTTGAAACTTTAAACGTATTTTTGCTGAAGATGTCATGATGTAGAGGGGTAAAGGGAGAAAATTGTGAGAGTTCATCTGGCCGTGGCCTGTACCAGCTCAGGGACAGATGACTTGTGTCTGAATTCACAGTAAAAAGGATCACATCTCTGCCTTTATTTGGCTAAACTTGCTCTGCTGCTCATCCTTGTGCAAGGTAGCCTGTGCATTTGGGAGTGAAAAGGGCAGAGAGGATGCTAGCGTGGTCAGTAGGATCCAGCTGAAAACAGAAGAGACCTTCACCACTAGCAACATTTTAAAGAGGAAGAATGGCCCTGTTTGGAAGGGGGACCGGTGTTCTGTGCTGGCAGGGATTTGGGGCAAGCGATCTCTCCCTGACACCAAGCTGGAGCTTTGACTGGGAAAGAGAAGGGCTTTCACCCTTACTCGCTGGCATGCAGGTGAAAGAAATGCACGTTAGTAGTTTCACTGCAGCAGAAAGCAGCAGCGTGGAACTGTCGAGAGAGGTTGACTCAGCCTTGCCGGTGGTTTTGTCCAGCACGAGGCATGCTGCGGTTTCTGCGCCCTTCTGAAGCCTTAGTATGTGACTTGTTATGAAAGCCAGTGCAAAGGGGAAAAAATGGGTGCCTGTCCCTGGCATCACATTTACATATGCAAAATTGTGTTATGTTAATAAGGGAGTTCGGTGTTTTCCCTCCTTTTGTGCTCATGCTCAGTCATGTTCTCTGATTCTGCGGGAACTTTATACACTTGCCTCAAACTGAGGGAAATAAAATGAATGGTGATACATAAGTAGGGTTCTTTTAGGCCATCAGATTTTGTTCTCTTTAGTTATTTTTCTCCAGTGAAAGCAGATATGGGAATTCTAATGTCTTCTTGATGCTGCAGGTATTATAATCACCCATTTACAGCCAAATTTGGATTTGGGGAATTGACAGTTCATGGCTTTCCTGCTACATGAATTACACTTTTCTTTCAGTCTCCTTGCAGGATCAGCCACTTCTAATACTGGGCTTGGAGTTCAATACCAGTAAAACCATACTTGTTCTGATAAATTCTGATGCAGTTATTTTTGCGAAGTAGGCTGTGCCTGGATAACTGAAGTTTTGATGATTTCACCTTCTGTGGATTTATGCTTTTTATTGCAAAGGAGAAATACAAAAAGTGCAGCCAGCTTCCTTCCCATAGTCTTGGTGAAAGTGTCTTCAACAAAAAATAAAAGAAGAAAGGGGGCAGGGGGAAGTTCTTTCTCTGGGGAAGTTCATTATCTTTGGTTCTGTTTGCATAATTCTTTGAGGGGAATTTGCCTCTAGGGTCTAGTTCTGTGCAGCTGGGCACTAGGGAGAACTAAGCCCAGCTCTGAGGTCAGAATCTGGCCTTTTTGGCTGGTGTGCTAAAACCGGGTTTGAAGCACATAAAGCCAAGATCAGTTGCAAACCCGACGCATCTGGTACCACAGCAGACAAAGACAGGCCTGGTGCTTTAAACTCTAGTTTCCAGTAGAGATTATCTGACAGATGAAGAAAGGACACTGACATACTCTCACATGAGATAAATGGGTAGTACTAACATCTGCAGAATGAAAATACTTTCTTTTTCTTTTTTTTTTTCTGTCCAGTTTCTCTCTTCAGTTCAAAATGCTATTTCTGGAAATATTTGAGATGGAAGGAAAAATAAAAGGGGGAATATTTTGGTGACACTTTTGCTTTTTTGGTTTTTTTTTGCTTTTTGGGTTTTTTTTAAACTTAAAGTGACTAATAGACTGCCCAGTTATTCCTTCTAATGAACCTTGTACTAGTTTTCCGACTCTTTGTACAACCAACTGAAAAAACTCACACTTTATTGATACTATTAAATTGAATGTGTTCACTTGAATGATCATTGATAAAGTAAATGTATTGCTGCATCCATATTAAAATAATTGGAACTAAGTATATGCTGATACACAAAGCATTCATAGATAGTGGTACTGTGAATGTATGCACTGAAATCCAATTTTAAGACATAATTATGGGAAAGGACAAGGCTGTGAGATCTGGAATTAGATCTGTTGGCCCTGTGTCCTTTAATCTCCATAACAATGCAGGTAATTGTGTGTATATAATAGATCTCAACAATATTCTCCTTTGTCCCTATCAAAGGAAAGAAAACTTCCCTTTGTTTGCCACTTGTCAAGGACTTGCATTTGGAGATGTTAAAATTTCTGGGAGATAGCTGGCTAGATTTTTTTATTTATAACTAACAGAAGCAAATAATAATAATTAAAAAAAAATTAGGTATTGAATCCCTTGGAGGTGGGCATCTTTTCCAGCTTAACAGTTACAGATGAAATATAAAGTGTTAAGTTGTTTCTCTGTAAGACTAATGGCCAATGTCCTCCAGCATCATGTCAGTGAGTGCAGGTTTAATTCTTGTCTCTTTCCTCAGCTGCCATGATTTTTCATTATTGCTGAAAGAGAGTTGATCTGAATGACAAATGGCTTAATGCAGTGTATTTTTTAATATGGATTGAGACGGTGTAATGAAGGTGTTCCTGTGCTTTTATTGGGAGCATGTACCCGATTCCTCTGTGACATTGTAATTTCTGATCTCTGCTACATGCTTCCAGTAAAAGATCCACCTTGAAGCAGTTAATAATTACTGTGCTGTAGTTGTGAAATTGAAATCTTAAAATGCTTCAAAAAAGCACCTATATCCTTATAATAATCATATTTATACATTTTATAATCGTATAACATGCTTTTTAAAAAAAAAAAAAGAAATCTCCCCAACCAGACATTATATGCTTTTGATGCATAAAGCATATAATTAGTTTATTGTTCTCTGCATTGAGCTAACTTTCTTTTTCATTCTTGTTTGAAATATTTTGCAAAGCACTGACACTGCTAAGTGAGAGTGTATGTGCTGAGCTCTAGCCAGCAGCAAATATTTCCAGGTGGATGCAATATCTGGAACAGCCTTAAGCTGTACTCATTTCCCAGTACTACAAGACAGACCTATGGTATGTGGTTTAACTGGTATTTAACTGTTGTCTTCTGAGTCAGTCCTCATACTTCAGAATGTATCTGTTCAGCTCTTTCTTGGTTGGGTGTGTGAAGCACAGTGCTGCAGGAGGGGTGAGCAGAAGGCCAGAGCTGCTAAAGGTTTACTGGAGAGCATGCTTTTTCCCTCTTCCTGCCAGCCATCTGCCAGTGATGGAGCCTAGTTCTCTTGATCGTGAAACTGGTTAGGACTTCATCTAAGATGTGCAAATAAAATTGTTCTCTTGAGAATTTCTGAAAGCTTGAGGAGCTTACAGAAAACCTCCATCAGTGCTCGTCCACATGTGCTGGTTTGCATTTTGACTTGCAGGAAGGGACTGCTCTTTCTCCAGCAGCAGTTTTGGGTAGTTCCCCGAGCAGCCCCTGCTCTGTCCTCACAAACCCATTGCCTGCTTGCTGTGCTGTTGCCAGACAAGGTCACTTCTGATAAGCGTCGCTGTTCCCCAGGGGTTACACTTGTGCACAAGATTCTGTGCAGAGCATTTGTGATTTGACTTGTAAGTGGTGTGTGCAGTGATTGTTCTTGTGCTGAAGTTTAAGGCAGTTCATAACAACTGCTACTTTTTATTTATTTTCCAGCTCCTCTTTGAGGTAGGAATAGTAAGTTGCAATGCCAAAAACCAGCTACTGCAGATGATGTTAGTCTTCTGTGTATCCGTTTCTGCAAAATGATTACCCTAGTTGCTTGTGCTCTCTCACGAATGGATTTTTTTTTGTGGGGGCGAAAGAAAGGGTAAAGGGGGAAAAGAAAATGTATCTCTCTCGTGTGCAGACACTTATTCAGAGTCATTGTTACATGTGGTGTTTGTCATGAGCGTCTTCAGATTGGGTGCAAGTTCATTCCAACTATGTTAATCTGAGATTTGCAGTGAAAACTGGTCAGATAAACATTTTGTCTCTTCTGTAGAAATACGTGGAAAAGGTAGGAGATAAGATCCTGACAAATTTCAGCTTCCCTTCTGAGCAAAGGCCTCTTTATGCTCTCCTGAAGTCAGATGTTTGCTGCTCCATTTTCCAGGGACTCTGTAGGACTTCTGAAATCCTGCTAGAGTTTTGACAATTATGACTGGAGGATTTTTAGGACTTGCAGTAGGTTGTGCTGAGGATACAGGAACTGCTCACCTGCCACCCCTCTTTTCACACTTCTCTCCCCCTTGTTGCACCCACTGCATTCGTGATCTGGAGGTTGTAAGTGCCATGGGACTTTGCATTTGTACACGGCTAGTATTAAGGAATCTTGATGGGGTTAGGACCTCTGGCAATGACTTAAAAACAGAAATCTTCCTACATGCAGCTGGCAACTGAGAAAGTCAACATAGTGCCCCACCACATCTGTCTCCTGCTCCCAAAGTGTGTCAAAAATGAGAGCTGGGGGAGAAGAAAGCTTCCCTTGCACAACTTCCTGTATGTTGTGAATACAGTATTCCTTTTTGGTCATGAATGGGTTATAAATCAGACAAAAGCTGGGTTGTAGGGTCTTGTCCCTTTCTTCTCTAAGTGAATTGGTTAATTCTTGGTGGGTTTGTAGCTAGGAAAGGCATTCCTTACATCAGGCACAGATGGGGAAGGGTTTCTTATGCTGTGAGATAGACATTCACCTCTAGACACAGGGCAGCCTGTGGTAAACCAATCAAGTGTTTGAGAAAAGGGGGTAGGACTGGGACTGAGGTAGTACAAAACCTTGGCAGGGATTTAGAGGGACATGGATTTCATCCTTGATGCTTGGTGTGTCATGGAGCAAGTCCGAGTTGTGAAACAGCTACTCGGAGCAAGTGGGGGCAGCGGGAGGGATCGGGATGCTGTGGAACAAACTGTACCTCCAGCCCTGTGCAGGGATGGTGCATGGCTCTGCAGGTCCTGTTGAGAAATCAGGGCTAAAGAGAACTCCCATATATTGGAATGGTGCAAAAATCAGTATGCTAATAAAAGGTCTGCTGGTTAGATGGCTGTATCGGGCTGTTCAGGCTCCAGACTGTGTCTGTTGTATAGAACTGAAACAAACCCAGTTGTTGCCTTTGATTGTGCAGCAAATGCTGCTTTTTACTGAAGCAGAAAACCCGGTTTGTTTCTGGATGTTCCATAGTGCAGTGACTGGTCCTGTGGCAGTCTGTGGTTTGTGTGTATTGGGTGGTGTTTGGAGGACTCTCATTTGAGGTGTTGCTATCCCTGCTTTAATGAAGAGAGCTAGGTCAGAACTGTGTGTGGGTACAGCTGAGGAGGACACGGAGAAGCAAGTGTATGAGAGACAGTTCATTGAGTTTGGGGTGTAAGCACTCTTTCATCGTGTCCATCTCTGTGAAACTAAAAGCAAAGAGAAGTTTCTAAAGAAAAGGAAGTAGGCTGAGGGGGAGGATGATGAGTAAACAGAGTGTGCATGAGGAGCAAGACTGCTGCAGCCTGCGTAAGTTAACAGCGTGTAGCAGCTGCTGAAGTGGTGCCCAAGTATGTGCTGTTTCATCGAGCTGAACCCTGTTCATCTCCAAAATAAAACTGACCAGTCCGCCTCCTCCTTTTTAATTAGATCCTGTTGAGATGAGACTTCCCTTCCTGAAATGAGAGAGAGGTAAATTTATGCACACACACACCCACACAGACCTTTGCACACTCGGCAGCTGGAATAATAAGACACTATCCCCTGTAATTTGGATACTGCTTAAAAGTGATAGAAGGTATTTCTAGCCAGGTAGTGGTGAACTTGCAGGCTCTTGCTGTGTGGGGTTACCAGCTGTACGCTGCTTACAGTGAGCTGGTGATAATAGGTGTCTGCTGATGGTCAATCCCACCATCACCACAGAGGTTCAGGCCTCTCTGACTCATCTGCTGCACTACACAGTCACAGAATCTCCAGTCTCTAAGGTTACCACTACTGAGGGGAGGATGTGATAGGTAGGACTGTTTGCTTATACATACACACTTCAGGGTGTTGCTGGAAGCTCCCTGTGCTGAGAGTGGGGTCACCTTGCTGCTTGCTGTGGAAATGCATAGGAAGGCAGTCTCCGTGCTGAAATGCCTGCACATGTGCTATTTTAATCATGCACATATGCAAATGCACAGTCTGTATTTAGGGAACATTTCTATGGCTGCAAAATCCATCTCTGAAAAGCTGGGAAGGCTGGGAATTAAAGCTGCCCCTTCCGAGGCAGGGCCTGGAGCACACACTCTTCTGCCCCTCACCATGTTGAGCTGCCTTTGCTCAGTGCCAGCCCCTTCATCAGAGGGAGCTGCTGGAGAAGCCTCAGCTTCCCTGGAGGCATTTTTGCGATGAAGATGGAGGATGTCCCTGTGCAGCTGCCCCTGTACAGCCTTGCCAAGAACTGTGTGTCCACAGCTTTGGTTTTGGAGCAGCTTTCAAGCTGAGGTGAGAGCCTGCCCAACTGGGTTGTGAGAGTGTTGCAGCTGAGCAGGTGCCTGTGAAGGTGACCCACTGGGTGCCCTGCTGACCGAGGTCCTGTCCCATAGGATCAGTTTCCTTGTTTGACCTCAGACCTACCTAATTTCTGCAGACGTGGCTGGTGATCCTAACCCTGGGCTGAGCCTGGGTACCAGTCACTGCAGGGCCTGCCACACTGGGGTACAGTGGCCAAGCACCCCTGGCTGGTAGAGCCTCCACCTCCTGCTGTGCTATCCTGCTAAGCTTCTGCTCCCTTTTCCTTGCCTTCCCATGCACCTTCCTAACATGTAGCTTCTGGTTATTTCACCTCATTTTTTTCCCCATCCTACCCAGGTTCCCTCACCTTCTGTGTGTAGGATGGTTGGATGGTTAGAGTTGCTTGGAGAGTATCTTTCTGTGCTTGATTTAGCTTAGTTGCTCTCTAAGTGCCTTTATGCTGTGTTTATTCCTCTCTGCTCGTTTTGCAAAGGCTTCTGTAGGCGCAAGCCAATTAAGACTTTTTATTTTGATACCTTAAGTGTTTCTTATTTATGCAAGTTTTTCCCAGTGACAACAAAGGCTACCTTAGTGAAGGGAGGACTGAAGGGGTCAGGGAAGTCCATTTCTTGCCAGACTGTAAGCAGGAAAAAAGGTTAGTGGGGTATTCAGTAATGGCACAGCAATGCGTTTCTCTGTCCCATTTTCTCAATGATTTGAAGCTTTTGGCTGCACCATTTCAAACTTAAATAAATGTATTTAGCTAGATGATGGCCCATAGTCTTAACAAAAATTTCTACCAAATGGAAGCACTTTGGGTAAGATGAGCAAATGAAAAGGGGTCTCCTGTTAGGAAACCCTGGCCAATGTCATGCTACACCCCGTGCTATTGCTATTCAGACTTCTCATTTCACTCGTTTGCCTTGCTTTTCAGAGCGTTGGTGCCTTCCTTTCATACAGAACTGCGCTTCCTACTTGTCCTTCTCATCTTGCCGCAGGCGTTGTGCCCCAGCCAAGCCCGGTGGCGTGGGATGCCCAGTGTCCGTGGGTGTCCTCCCTGACACCGCTGGCGGTGACCGTGCTTCAGTGAAACCTCCGAGCGCAGCTTCGAGGGGCTGCCCTGGCAGAGCTGTGCCGCAGCCTCGCGCTGCAACCTTCCCTCCCCAAACCCTCCCTTCTCTTGTCACAACTTCAGCTAGGTGAAAGCTCCACCCATTCTGTAAAATCTTGGAGGATTTTTAATGCAGATGTCTTTCTCATACTGATCTACTCCTTCCTAAATCAAATGTATCATTTTTGCTTGCGCACCCTTCCCTAAGGGCCCCGTCTTTTGCACTGTTCCCTGTTGTTTTTGAAACATGCTTGGTTTTGTATTTTAGGCTTTTTATCAATGTGAAATTTCAGAATATGATTTCTCTTTTAAAAAGCCTTATTCTAAAATTCAGTCCTGTTCGTCACACCGTTCTCTCTCCCCCTTTCCTTTTCTGCCCACACCTCAAGTCAAATTTTAGGTTTGTGGGTGGAATGGGTTTTAGTCATGTGGGGGAAATGGATGGTTACATGCAGCGGTGATGGGGAGGAATAAATGCTTGTGTACTATAGTGACAAAACAGCATTTGTTGCAGAACTTGGGTAGTAATTGCACATGGTACATGGTGCAGCTTCCACCCAAATTTTGTCATGCTTGTCTTCATTTTTGCATGTACTTGTCACAGAATAGTTTGGTTTAATTTGTATTTATTTTTTTTTTGCCTAGAAGGAGGAGGGTGTTTTAATTGAAAGCAAAAACTCCTGTGAACCATATGCTTCACTTTTCTGTCAGCTCTAATTAAATTTCTTTTTCCTCCCTGATTTCCAGTTGCTTCCCCGTTGTGTGCGTAAGTGAGAACTTTGGTGGGAGATCCCCATCGGTGTTACAATGTCACAGTCCTGTTTTATGATCTTCTAGTTCCCTCTGTGTTGATCAGACATGTTACCAAAGATTGCTATTACAAACATGTTCTTTACATGGAAAGGGATTATGGTAGGTTAATTATTGCTTCTGTAAGTCCCTTGGTCACTATTTCAGAGTGATAATGGGGATCAAGGTCTTGAGCTCCCCAGGAAAGCTCCTGCTCATAAACGTGGAGAACAAGGCTTGGGGGTCTGAAGTGACGTGGTGAGCTGATGACACACAGCTTGGGCTTTCTGTGTTTCAGTGCTGCTTTCCAATCGCGGGAGGACCCTACTCTTCTTTTCTCTTTCTGCCAGAAAGTCATGTTTAATACTAGTCAGCTTTTGTATGGCTAATAGGATACTTTTAGCTCCTTGAAGTGTATATATACACACACGTGACTGTAGAACAGGAGAGAAGAAATGAGCCGTCAGGGAGAAATAATTTATTTTGGTGTTTAGTTTTATTTGTTTAGTATCAAGTATTGTTTGAAAGACGCTAAAGGAAAAGGAACTGTGCATTGAGATAAGCAGTAGGAGAATAAAAATAAAAGACATGTACTTGGCTTAAATGATGTCCAGACTTACTGTGATATTTTCCAGGCACTGGTATTTTCCTTTTTTATTAAGATTATAAACAGAAGTCTACAAAATAACAAAAAAGAACCACAATATTAATACATTTAACTGCTCCTGAAATATGCATTTGAGTCTCTTGTTTTACTTGTCCTTTGTGTTTAGAGGCATTATCTTGCAGCAGGTTTGAACTCTTACCGATTAAGGAACCATGAGCTCGACAAATAACCATGTGATTAATTGCAGAGAAAAGAATTGGTGAATCAAATAGAGAAGTACTTGAATGCTTTCCCCTTACAAGGAATTTTATCAATAGAAGATGCTGGTGTGTTATTTCAGTGGCCCTTCTGTTTCTGTTAAATCCATCTGAGCAGGGTATCGTTCCACAGGCATTCTGTGTATCCACATCTCTGTGACTGGTGGAAAAATTAAGGGCTTCTTCCAGCCCCAGAATCTCTTGTGTTGCTGTGGCTGCCTGGTAATCAGGGCTGGGGAGCTGGTGGGGACACAAGAGTGGTGTGCGTTTGGTGTAGGTGTTCATGAGCTCAGCAGTCTCTTGCTAGGCCAGATCCTTCTCTGGCATCAAGCTGATGTGTTGCAAATACATCTAAGTGTGAGAATGGAAAGATGGGATGAATTCCTTTGAGTTCAGCACCAGCACTGAAGGTTTTCCTTGTCAAAGCAGAGCCTGATAGCTTGCTTCCCTTCTGATGGGGAGTTTGGGTTTCTCTGGTACCCAGATCCTGTGCTTGTTTGGGTCCCAGGGGCTACAGATGGTTATGTGTGGGCTCAACAAGGTGTCATGTGCAGTCAGGCTTCAGGAAAACTGTTCCCTGAAGCTTTTGGTCACATATCTCTTTGTCTGCTTTGTTATCTGGATGATACTGCTGTGAACTTGCCACTGCAAGCAAATAGTTCCTGGGAAAAAGAGGAAATTAAAAAACCCCTTGATGAGTTATGTGCTTGCAACCAAGAATGTATTTCCCTATGAAAATACATTCTATGGAAATTGAAGTCACAGTCCGCTTATGACATGGTAGAAAATGACTTATCTGGTGCTGTTAGAGCTCCAAGAAGTTAGTTACAAAGCCTGAATGTCTCCAGATATACAAATAATGTCATATGCTTAGGCTATGATAAGATAATATGTTGTGTTCAAATAGGAAAAATACATTATATTACTTACTTTAACATCTTTCCTTTTTAAAATGCCTGTGCCAGGAAGTCATGTGCTGGGCAATAGGTTCAGTTGTAACTGGAGAAGTTTTATATATATATATAAAAATATATAAAAATATATAAATGTGTATGTATATATATAAAATGTGGGGTTTTTTATTAGCAGAATTGTTTGTGAATGAGCAATGGAGATAGTGACCTACAGGGTTTACAGAATGTGGGAATCTGCCTGTCTAGCCAGCACTATAAATAAATGAGTAAGGCTTTTGAAAGATTTTTGTGAGCTGGATATACATTATTTTGTTTCGGCAAGTCTCCTTTGCTTCACAAACTCCGTTCTGTATGTGGTGCTATTTATAAACTGGGGTGGAGGAAGAGTTTCTGACAGTGGGTGATTCACAGACATAAAATAGGGCCATAAACAATGTTAACACTGTGGCATAATCTGATAAAATCAGAAACTTGGACAAGGAGCGCAGCGCTGTCCGTCACTGGGGCTGTTGTGCGGCAGCTTTTTCTCCCTTTCCGCTGACCTTCTCTGACTTGCCAGAAATGCCGTCTAGTTTCGTTTTCAGAGGGGCCCGGCACCCAGTTCCCCACGGCTAACCGAACAGCAGAGCTACGGCTCGGGCTTCTGCACGGAGACTCTCGTGCCTGACCCATCTGAGGAGTGTGTGTCACTCTGTGGGACGTGGCAGGGGAGTGTCCCAGGGCTTCCTGGTGGTAGCTCAGTGGCTGTCCCCTCTGCACCCTGGCCAGTGGTGGCTGCAGAGAGCTTGTGTTCATAGCCAGGTGGGTTAACGTTTGCATCACAAGTTGGGAGTTGGGGGGATGAGTTACGGATATGTGCTCCCTCCACTGTTCCTTTTGTGGGCTCTGGCAGAGGAAATGAGATGGAAGATGATGTAAAATCTCCTGGATCTTGCTCGTGACTATGCTGAGGGACAGCGGGCAGAGCAGCATGAGCTGTTTGGGTGGACTGGAGTCATGTTTGGGCTGTGTATCCCTCCCATAGAAGTAGCTTAGTTACCTCCAGGAATAATATATATGGTTCCTTGTGCAAAATAAAGCCACTGACAAAGTCCAGCATTGTTTACTGAAAGAGGAGAAAGGAGGTGGCTCATGAAGAAGAAGGATGTAATCTTTGGTGCCTCTGTACCGCAGTACTTGGCGGTGTTATGTAAGCAGAACTTGGAGGCACAGCAAACACTTCATGCATGTTGGTTGTCATCACAGCCCTTACAGTCTGAGAGAGGGGAAACGCTTTGTCAGGTTTCCACAAATACTACCTTGCAGAGCTCATCCTAAACCTTAGGATTCACAAGCAGGCTAGCGCCTTTACAGAACCATGGTGTGTCCCAGTATGTCCAGTGAGTAGTAGTTCAGTGAGTCACGTGGGAGAGGGGTATGTGGAGAGATGAACGAAAAGGCTGTGGCGCAGGAATTAAAGATGAAATTTGCCTGTGCTGATGGGTGGGGATCCCAAAGTGCTTCCTGCTCAGACGCCTGTTAGAACAAAATCAGAGAGATATTTCTGAGCGTTCAATCCACAGTGGAGATGAAAAGCACATAGAGTTAAAAAAAAAAAAGAGAAAAAGCAAGCCCAACCAAATAGAAATCCACGGACGAAAGGATGCACCCATCACAGGCAGGAAAATCCTATTTTTTGCTTTCTCCTATTATGGGAGGAGTCATTGTTTCTTTTTCTAGTAAAAGAATCCTTTTTTTAAAATGTCTGTGGGAAAGGAGAATAGTCTGAATTGAGTCTTTGAGATGTTGTATTACAGAGAGTCACAGAAAGTGTACTATGCAAATGACTATCTGCCTTATTAGATGCCTCAATAGAGTTCATTGTCTCAATATTGCTATTATTGGAGATGGATGGACACGACATGATTTTGCCATCAAGCTGAAAAACACCAGTGTTAGTCTCATTGCTAGGGTAGTAACAGTGCACTGACTTAAAGGGGAGAATTGAATTAAGGGGAGTGAAAGGTCCATTGCTCTGTCCATTTTAGTTTTTCTTTTGTAGACTGTGCATCATTTTAGGGGTCACAACAGGGGGGTTTGTCCTCCGTGGTCTTGGGTTTGTTCATCTTTCATTGCTGATAGAAAGAAAGCCCTTTTATGGAGGAAAATCTTCCAGCACCTGCTCTGATTTCGCTTGATCACAGTCGTAGGGTTGCCGGCGTTGTTGGCCGGTGGCAATGCTGGCATCTTTCTCAGGTGGGTGCTGGCCCTACACCAGCTTGATGTCCTCGTGGAGGAGCAGCACCTACTCCTTTGCTCCCTCACATCGGGAGCTCCTCATGATACTGCTGCTCTTCTCCATTACCTGGCTTCTTACCTGTGGGACTGCTAACAGAGTCTCCCCTGAGCTGTTGCTAGAGCTCATATACTGCCTAGAGCAAAACTGAAATCTTGAGAGCTGCTGGAGTCAGAAATCTGTCTAATGTCAGAATCTGTGCATTGGCATAGTCTCCCTTAAACCTGCTTTGGATGCAGTGTGTTGCATTGCAGACAGACAACGATACTTTGATAGGTCAGGTGCTGGAAATTGCAGCTAACTGGAGTTTTGTGGTGTGTGTGGAGCTTTTTGTTTGGGTGGGGGTTTTCTTGGAATTCAGCTTCTCATAAAGACATGTCAGGAACTTCAGCTATGAAGTTGTTAGAATGGATGATCAAAGATACTTGATCTTTTGAGGTTTTATTTTTCTGGGCATCACTTGATGCGTTTTATCTGCCTATCTTAGAGAATGGGAATTTTCAGGTAAAACTTTGGCCGAGGGACTGTGTTTGCTGACTCTGTGGCCATAATAAGGATCCATCGAGTTTTCAGCTAGCGTTGGGCTATACTGCTCTTGCCCGTGGAAGGATGCATCTCTTCTGAGTGATTTTAATTGTTCTAAACCTTCCATTTGCTTCATTTGCTTCTTGGTGGGGAGTAGGAAACAACCCGGTTTCTGTCTCTCTGTTATTGTTTGGTTAATATGTGTGAAAATTAATGAGTAACTAGAAGAAGCACAAGCGAATTGGAAACCAGTAACCTTGCTCAGTGTTTGCTTTTCTTTCTTGACTTTTCAGCTGGGGGAGGGGAGGGGCTCTTGCTCAAACAGTTCTCAACAGCCCCCCGTCTCTCCCCCCAGATAACAACTGCCCTGCCTTGGTCCTTGAAAGTAGCACCTGTCGTGCAGTGCTCTCTGATGTGAACTCGTAACCGAGGATTGCAATGAGTGCACACCACCTGAGCCACAGAGAAGCTCTCAGCATATGAAATGTACAGAAATAGGATCATTCTGAATGGGGAGGCTTCACAGGGCAGCCCAGCTGACCTTATGGCAGACAACCCTGTTGTACAGTGAGAAGCTGCTCGGCTGAAATCACAGTTCTGTGATGTGAACTTAGGCAGCGCCCTGTCCTTTGCCACCCCCTCACTGGTGCTAACTGGTGGCTCTTGCCTCCTTCACTTCATCAGAGCCACCCGTGTGCCCTGAGCTCTGCACTGGTACAGCTGGCTAAACCTGCTCCCTAGTTTTCCTGAATATTTAAGGAAGCGTTGTCCTTAGAATCTTTATGAAGAAAAACCTAAACTGCTGAGTAAGGCATACTTTGCTCATACTGTGTCATTCAGCTTGGGGTAGGTGCACTTGGTTTCAGTAGTTCAGTGTTGCTTAGGAATGTTTAGTAAACTTCCCTTCCTGTTGGACATATGAATACACACTCAGAAGTTCTTCTCTGTTTCACTTTTTAAATTGAGTTCTCCTCCCTGGTCTTGAGAGACTAGTTTAACACAAGGGTGTATATAGAAAAAGAAATGAAGGTATCTGTGACTGTTTAACTCTTGTCTTTGTGTTTTCACAGAAGATTTGGATCCATCCTGGAACAGCTTCTGGGAGTTAAAAATTGACACGTGGTGTGGTCTGTTGGGAGTTCTTTTTGGGGAAGGTTTAAGCAGTAACTTAGCCTACATTCCTTTAGCACCTAATTCATCAGACCTTGTGAAGTCATAAAGTGGCAGCTCTTCTGATTTTAATTTTTAATGATGTTTTTCTACTGCTGTGACCTCTAACATGATGATTACTGGAATTTCTTTAAAAAGCCAAAGACAGCCCCAGAACACGTGTGGCCTTCTGGAACTTTTGGCAGTGTCACATTTGCTCTGCGTATTCAGCCATGTTGCATGTGTCAGGGCCAAAACAGGGAAGGAAGAAGTACTGGAGGAAATGGTAACATACATCTGTAAACCCCCAAAGCTTCATAGATTATCAGGCATGATCACAGTACCTGAGAATAGTCTTAAGTGATTAAACTGAGAAAAAAGACCCCCATCTAATTAGTAATGCATCTTTTAAGCTGCAGTTCTGTTTATGCTGAGTTCAGCGAGTGAAGGGTTAACTTGTATTTTTCCTCTATCAGTAGAGAGAAGTTAAGAATATGCTGGAAAAAAGATTACAGTAGTATGATTTGTTTGGCATGTACAGCGACAGAAATTCTGCTTTTCTGCTGCTGCTCATCAGAAAGGCTCAGTGTACAAGGTAGTGTATTGTTTTGCTCTGAGCTTTCTGTCTAATCTTTAAATGCGTATATGGCATTCTGCATTGCTTGAATATATTCTGTGATAATACATAATAAGGTTCTATTATATGCAAGAAGCACACTTAATACTGGGTCTGCCATTGCACCCGTTTTGAACATTGTGACTTTTCTATGTAGCTTCTCTTGTATGGCTTCTTTGTGTTTTTTCTTTCACTTTATTAAAGCAATAGGGAAAATATTCTCAGTATCTCACTTAAGAAAGCATGTTATGCATTTTTGACTGTCTGTGTACAGTTCAATTACCACTTCATAAAATGGTTCACAAAACTGTGAAGAGTTCCAGGGTCATTATTTCTCCCACCCTCTTTTTCTGACTCTCATTTGTCTCAGAAGAGCTTTTGTCATTTACTAAGTCCTTGCTCTTAGAATTTTTATTTTTCCCCAGCATCACCACCTGCCCTGTGTGAAATTTCTTTCCTTTCTAATGAAAGACTGAAGGTCTGCTTGTCTAGTGAAGTGAATCCTCATGTCTTTTTCTTGATAATGATGGGAGGTGGAATTGCAGCTCGTGACCACTTAACTCTTCTGACATCTCACATGCCTGTTACCTTTCTAGGCCAAAGCAAATGAGTTTTTATTGTTGATGCTAGCTTTATATTCCTACATATGACTTAATTTTCTCTTTTTGCAAAGCTGTGTTTTCTTTAATTATTAAGCTTGGTGTTCAATCTTTGCAACTTTCTTGAGTCTCCTTACCAAAGAAGCAGCGGTTTGACTTCTAGAACAGAGAAGGGTCAGTTGTCTCATTTCGCCATTCCTACATTTTGGACGCTCAACATACACCACAAATGGTGAGTTTCTTGCTGAGCCTTTACTGAACCATGAAGTCTTTATGTCTGCTGATGCTGAAGATTCATCTTTAAAAAATGTGTTGTGGGAAACAATGTTTTCCTCTGGGAGAAGGGGGGAAATCCTTTGCAAATGACAGCTACCTGGAGGACCCTACTGTACTGCAGGTGTTAGGGTGGAAGAACAATGGGCAGGAGCTGGTTTTGCCAGATGTGAGCACAGTTCTCAGCAGAACGGTGCCCCGCTTGCTGTTTCTAGGTGTTACTGAAGTGCAGAGATAGCCAATTTGCATGAAGAGGCAAAATAGAGGGTGCTGAATTTCCTCCTCCATTCTTCGGGTTCTGCTGTTTCGAGCTGCTGTATTCTTCTTATCTGCTAATACTGTTGGGCAGAGGAAGGGGGACAGCTCATTTAAAGCCAGCTGTTTCATAGCAGTTAATTTGTGCAGTATTTATAGCAATTACTTGAAGAACACATGGTACCTTTTCTGTTGTGAATAAAACCTGCACTAAGCTCTACTGAGGAGTAGTGCAAGTTATCTAGTGAAGTATTTTGCCTCATGTGGTGCCCAGCTAGTGCATTCATTTCACTGTTGGTACTGGTTGAAAGCTGGTTTGTTCCTGCTCTGTAAGAATAAATCTCTCCACCTTGTGCAGCTCAGTGATGGTAACAATGAAGCAGTGTACCTGGAATAGTGACTGCTTTTGAAAGCAGTCTTTCTAAAAGCATGTGCTCGTGTCCAGAAACATGTGCCCTTATGGCCAAAGGACCTTGACCTGTGTGACTTTTAGAGGAGTCACTTGCCCTTCTTGTGGCCTTCAACTGTGTCATACAGGCAAAAGAAAGAAAAGCAAGGCAGGCAGGAAGGGGGTGAGTAGATTGTGGAAGTGATGCTTTGGAGATTCTTGGTTGGTAAGGAACACGCCTTCATTTGGTAGGCAACCCGTAGAGCTTCCACCAGACAGAAAGATAGGCAAATTATTCCCTTTACTTCCTTTGCCTCACAGAGGTATTTTTCCACCTCTGTGAATGTCTGTTGCTGGTAGAAGGTGAATCTTTTCCTGCCCCAGCTGCTGTTGAGATGGATAAACTCTGACTCTTGTCTTTTATGTTTGCAAGAGGGTGGGGCTTTACAAAACAGCTGAGCCAATCTAATAACCATCTACTTTCCAGTGACGTGAGCTGCTCCCTCTCACTCCTCTGGCCTGTGCCCAACCCCGTGTCACTGGGTGAGATAGCTAAACTACCAGAAAGCTATGCCCATTATGCTGGCAGAGAAATTCTCTGCCAAATTAACTCCTTGAACAGATTCCCTGTGTGGTCAGGTGAGTGACTGCACCTCAGGTAGGGCAGCCTGAGGAGAGGAAGCATGGCTTGCCCCTTCCAGCACAACCAGTGTTGGGAAGGGTCAGCTGCATTCAGTAATAGTGGTAATAAAAGTTATATTCATATTTCAGTTTCTTATGCAGTGTCGTGTCACCCATCTCCCTAAACCTAGATTCAAATGCCGAGTTCAGAGCTAAATACCTGAACCGTTTTAACAGAGCGAATCAAAGCCCACCATGATGGTAATGACACTGTGCTGCTGATCAACACTTTGGTTTCAGACTTGAAATTTTCTTTGCAGTTGCAAAGACTACAAGCTCTTTCAAGCATAAAAATCAGTTTTAAAAATTATTTCTGCACCTGGGTTTTGGTGAAAAATGGAAATAATGTTGTGGCAATGCTGGACACCTCTGTAGCAGAAACAAGTATTTCCTACCCACCGAACAGAATGAGCTTACTGGCTCTTTCTGGAGGGTTGTCTGCTACTAGCCATGGGATGTTCAGCCAGCAAATATTAGTATCTGTCAGTGCCCCGTTGAACCTGGGGTTAGTGGCAATGGTTAATTCATTAATTGTTTAGAAATAAGTCTTTTAATAAAAATTCATAGTGTAATCTAGACATTGTAGTATTTTACCTTATTCCAATATTTATACCACTTTTAACACCAGCGCGTCCCCACTAACCCGAGTTACTGACCCTTAAAGACAGGTGAGGGCTAAACCCCTGCTTTGCTAGAGGTCTGTGTCATGTTCCTGACACGTTCAGTAGGTGCAGATGGGCTGTTATTTATTTCAGCGTGAGCTGGAAAGCATCACCACATGCAAGCACACCAAAATAGTTTGAAGATTTACATCTCCAACACATTTTCTTTTGGGGTAGGTACAGGCAATCATGCTAAAACTAATTAAGGTTTGGAATCATTAACATAGGGCTGTGATAAGACTGCATTACTTGGCACTTTTAAACCAAACTGGGTTTTGGTTGATTTTTTTTTTTTTTTTTCCATGGTCTAATAATTTAGCTAAACCCCAAAGCACAGATTTTGTGCAGAAACCTTTACAGAGGGAAATGGACCACGAGGCTCTAAGGCATGTAAAGATCCCTGTCCTGCATTGCTTCACCTTTGCTTGCAGTGAACTATATTGGTGATTTGCAACCAAGAGTTGGAACCTTATGCAAAGTGTGTTTTTCTTCAGTTGACTTGTGCCTTGACTGCTTAGCAAAAGTTGGAAGGACTGGGATCCTTCAGTGTCTTCCTATACACTTTCCATTCTTGTTGCTGTTAGGAGTTGCAGCCTGGTTACTTGGAGTTCATGCAGAGGTCAGAACATGGGAACCTACTGGCAAAATCTTTTTTCTTCCTCCTGCAGTTTACATTAGGGAATTAATTTTTGTTTCCTTGTTGTTTATTTTACCCAAAGGTTCTTATCTGTTTCCCCAAACACATTTTGTTTCTTGTGAGGCTTAATGTTCCTCTTGTCTGAGACGTTAATTACACATTTTAACAAAAAAAAGGTGATTTTTAGACTTTTCTTGTAGTCCTGCTGGCAATTTATTTCTAGTGAGGAGACAGTTTAAAGCCTGTTAGTTTTTACCAGCTAGTAAAAGCTATGGAGCAGGCTGAAGTCCTCTCTCCAGCTCTGACAGTCTTACACTACTGTTGCCAGATGTTTTCACTTGCAAATGTTGTGTCCATATGGGTGCACTCCACCTTTCTTTGGCATTTATCTGTACCTATGAACAGGAGCTCTGTGAAAATGGTGCGCTCTATAGAAATATTGTAGACTTTATTCAGTGTGATTTTTGTATCCTTGAATTTTTTTTTTTTCCTTTGTGGGAACAGCATCTGTGTGCAACATGACACTAGTACGTTTTTGAACAAAAGTGGAAGGAAAAAGTCCTCTTGGCTTTTGGCTCCTGGGTTGGTGGGAGCTGGTTAAGGTGGGATGTTAGGTGAGGTGAGCCTGGGGCTCTTTTGTGGTGTAGTTTTTCCTCCCGGTCTGTTGTTACAGGTGGCTCCTGAGCTGGGACTGCTGGTTGGGCTGCATTGGTCAGAGGGGCCAGGCAGAAGGGATTCTCCTAAGGCTCTGAAAGGTTCTTTCACAAAATTTGCTGTGGTAATTTAAGGTATTACCTGCCTTGCCTGGCAGGGGCTGGCTTGATAGCTGGGCTCGCTAACATTTCAAGACTTCCACAGTGAAACTCGCTGCTTCTCAGCTTGCCCACATCCTGCACCTGGAGTGGAGCAGAGGTTTCTGAGGAGCACTGTGTGGGTGGGCAGGCGTTTGGGCCGGGCTGATGGGGCACCGGGCTGCCTGCAGTGCCAGCGGTTGTGGGAGTGTGTGTCAAATGAGGAATGGCAATGAAAGCCAGCCTGCCCCTTGGCCTCAGTACTACAGAGAGAGATGCTTGCTCTGTTCATACAGAGCAGATCTCAAAATGCAGACTTTGTCCTTTAAAAAGGATCAAAATAATAATCACAGGTTGGAGTGGGAAGGACAAAGCTAACCAGAAGCTCTTTTGTCCTATTGCCACCTGCAATCTCTTCCTGCAAGAAGTGCCCAGCCAAAGCAGTAGTACTGAGCTGATGCAGAGCGTCCTGTATACAGCAGTTGATAATATAAGCAAGCCTTTTTGTATGTAACTGGGCACGGGTTACCTATTGTCACCTTTTTGAGGTAATGTTGACCGTATTTTCATTATGTTGCCACATGAAGAAAAGTAATTGGAGAATAAAAGTAATCTGCTTGCCATTTCTTTTATGCTTAGGGAAGAAAAAAAAAAAAAAAAAAGCAGCAAAAGCCTCTCTTTGAAATATATGCAGACAAAATGTTTTGGTATAGGGAAGTTTATACACAAATCTGATGATGAGGACCAGTTAGTCATACAAGCCTTTGGATGTTTACCCAAAACCAGGGAAGCAAACAGCAAACAGTTCCCAGCTCTGGTGCAGCTCTTTCCTTATCAAACTCAAGTCCTCCTCTTGTTTGCTGTTGCCTTATGGTGCTTTGGGAAGAAAGAAAAGGCTTGGAATTGGTCGGTCTATTTTGAGAATTTTTTGTGCTAAGATTACTAGTGTGTCGTCCCCCGCCCTCCCCTCATCATTGCTCTTCTTGAATTTAAAATGATTGTGAAAGTGCTGAATGACCGTCCCCAGTCTGAAGCAGAAACAATGAAAAAGGGCAGGAACGTGTCTAATGACCCATGAAAGCAATAATCCTTGTAAGCAGTTGGTTGGGAAAATTAGTCACATGTCTATTTTGAATGTCTGGGGTGATTCAGAAAGCATATGCAAGAGGAGAAAGTCTGTCAAAACAGTTCCTGCTGACCCTCGGGTGCACACCAGAGCCTGAGCAGCTACGCTGAAAAAATACTCAGGTGCTACTGTCAGATCCGTTCTTCAAACAGGGTGTCCGTGGGGTTGCTGGACATGCCCGTGACATGCAGTGATGTGGCTCCAGCTTTTTCATCAACATGAAGTAGTTTTTCCTGCGGTGTGAAGGGTTTCCGTAACGGGCGCATTCAGGAATGCGCTGCAAGCTCGGGAATAGTTTGCAGGTGATGTTTTGCCTGGCTGTACTGCTGGTCTCAGAGGGTCAGGAAAAAAACTGAAAATGTAAAAAGTGCTCCTCCTGATGTCATTAATTTCCATAACTTGTCAAGTTTTAAAGGCTAATTGATTGGTGGTTGCTGATTAGAGTGAACAAACGAGTTTTGAATTGTAAGGTCAGAGCAATTAATACACATAGATGTATTTTCAGAGGTTTTTTTAAATATTTGCAAAGATAACAAGATTTGCCTGTTTCTGTACCAGCAGCAATAGGAATCTTGCTTAAATAAACTGAAATAAAATACAATGAAGCCTTGAAAAACAAAACATGGAAGGAAGGGGCAGCAATTTATTGGTTCATTGTGTTGATGACATGCTAAATACACAAGCAAAGAGCAAGCAACTTGAGAGGGCTTAGCTCAGGGTCTAGTTCAAAGTCTTTTCATGCAAGTGCTGTGGTGTCCTTAAGAAGAATGAATTCCTGTGTCTGGAGACCTTAGTGCTAAGATCCACGCTGATCTGGTTACACTGTTGAAACTGAAAGCAGTTCAAATAGTACTAGGTGGGTTTGATGTGATGATAACTGAAGTTGCTTTATGTGATCTCCATGGCTTCTGTATGTGGCTGTGGTCAGCAAGTCAGTTAGATGTATTTTTACTTAATAAGCACAGCAGCATATGAGTTTTTTTGCTTACTACATGTGCTCTTCTTCCTGCAACATAACCATAATATTTCTTCATGTAATTTCTGGGAAGTCATGCTTCTGTAGGCAAGTAGACAAGGATGGCTCCTAAAAGCAGCTCAGTGGAGGTGTTAAGTGATTTCAAATTGCAGGTCTTAAGTAATTAATTAAAAAGCAAACAAACAAAACTGAAAAAACTGAGGTTACATAGAGTAAACATGGCAACTTCTTTTGCAGGCTCTGCCAATGTAATGTACAAATTGCCAAGACACAACAAGGTAGAAACCCATTGCACTTTTTGAAGCAGCATCATAAGAACTTTATGCTTGGGGTTGTGGAATAAATACACCATATTTCTTATCACTAAAATGTTTTCCTTTCTGTTTAAGACTTCGCTGCTCTGTGTGCTCCAATGATGTGTTTCGAACTGTGTGGGTACTCTAAAGCTTAATGTGTGAAAGGGCAGATTTTAAAGGAAAAAACCCCACAACTGCTTAAGATTTCAAAATTGAAAATTGTTTGATTTACACTGTTGCAGAAAGCCACAAAATTAGCAGAGCAAATAAAGAGGAAATAGTGTTGACAGGTTCCTTTTCCGTACCATAATTATTAAAAATACTGGCTTGTAAAAAGGCCTGTGAGTAATGGTTATAAAACGTAGCAAGAGAACCTTCACAGTGAAAGCAAATCTTGATCTCTTCTCTTGTTATGTGCATCTTGTCAGAGACGGAATGGAAAACACTTCTACAATAAGCCCTAAATTGTGAAGCAAAAGAGTTGTATTAAAAAACATACAGCTTTTGGGAAGGGACAAACAGAAGCAGTACTTGAGTATGACTAAATCTAGCATCCCAGAATTTTAGGCACTCTGTTCCTGATCCAGTATTCTACATGCAACTGGTTTCATTTTAACTGTTTTCTTTTCAAAGACTCCAACCATCCCTAACACTGCCATAATTCTGTTGGCCAAAGCCTGGCTGCCTGCCGTGCCTGGTGAGTTACTGAATGTGCTACTTCCCATCAGTTTGCTGAAATGCTGCCTGCCTGTGTGCCTGCAGCCCTGCAGTTACTGCCTCCATTCTCTTGGGTCCCAGCCATCGTAAGAAGGATGAAAGGTTTCTAATGTGCAATACTTTTGTTTGCAGGCATGATGTTGCTTTAAGCCAGACTTGTTATTTCTGCTTTCCAAAGTTGTAACTTTTTAGAACTAGAGGCTTTGTGATGGGAGGTTGGGAGGTTACGTACCGACAGCGCGGATCAGAGGTGGCCTTTGCGGGCAGATTCCAGAAAAGGCCAGTTTGAAATGGCTCACACTCTTGTTCCTGAGAAAATAAAACCTGCATTTGGTGGTCCTTTTGTCCCTGTAGCAGAAATGCTGCAGGGAGTTTTGAATCATGTCCAGTGAGCGGTTTTGGTGCCTAGTCCAGTCTTGGCATAGATGTGATTTTTTTCAAGGGATGCAGTTGTCGGAGAGGCTGAGCTAAGTGTCCGCTCCCAGATCTCCTTACACTTCCTGAAACTTGCAAACTTGCAGTTCAGTTCACCGCTCATCTTGTCAACCTGAGTTAAGGTTTAAGTCTCCCTTTACCTGTAAAATGCACATTGTCTGCGGAATCCAAGCCTGGCTTGGATTCACTGTGTGGGAATTCCAGCCCCCCAGCTGCCCCCCCCCCCCCGTTCTTCTTCTCTCCAGTTCAGAGCCGCTTCTGGCCAACTTCAAAGAATTTATTTCAAAGGCTTTTGGCAGACACAGAACAGCATAGATCAAGGTTGTAGTTTCCAGCCTCAGCAGAGCTGAGAGGCTGAAGTCTTGGCTACTTGGGGAGTCCCGTTCCATTTCCCTGTTACTTGCTTGGTGCGCAGCAGGATGCTCGCTGCTGGTACGGGGCACGGAGGCTGGTGCTGCCCCGCACCTCAGCCGTGGAGCGCGGGGGAGACTGCCCGTGAAGGGCAGAGGTAAACTCTGCTGTGGAGAGAAGTCCCCTATCAGTTTGCCATCTCCACTGAACACAGGGATTGTCTTTATAACTGAAGTTATATCCAAAGTTTAATCCTGCCTGGAAGGGATTTTTTTTTTAATTTTATTTTTTTTAGCATTCTTATTTCAACTCTTCTGATTCTTGTTAATCCCATGAAGCTCTGGTTCCTCTTCTCAGCTTCCTGAGATCATACTTCTCAGCAACTTCCTATAACTGTTATAAGAATGAGCTCTACAGAAATAGTGTGTGTTGCCTGGAAATTTGCTGTCTTTTTCATTTGGAAATGTGGTACCTTCTGGGTGAGAAGTCTCCACTTGCACAAGGGGAGACTACAGCTCCTGGTGGCACAATTGCTCTGGAAACCTCAAGCAAGCCAGAGGCTGGGGCAGCCACATCTGTCCTGGGCTGGAGCAAAGCCCTCTGCAGTGGGGTGGGACCTGGGTTGTGCAGACAGATGTGCTGCCTGCATCTTCCTGCCTTAACATCCCAAAACTCTGTGTGTGGAGTTTTTCTGGGGGGAATCCTTGCTGCCCTGGGCCCCAGCGAGTGTGTCCTGTTAGCCACTGTCCTTGATGAAAAGATGTGGCTTCAGGAGGAACCAAGTAACAGTGGGGCTGGGAGAGCTGCTCAAAAGCCTCTGCCCATGAAAAATTAAATGGAGGTGGGGGGAAAGTTCCTGGTACAGCATTTTCATGAGAGGTACTTTGTGTCCTTCAAAAGTAGGTATAGAAATATGTCAAGTGCAAATCTTACCATGTTCTCCTCATTGCTAGGGTTTTTAATATTAATTGTTTCCTTTAAGACAGTGACCCTGAGATAGGGTGTGCTTTACACACTTGCCAGGCTATTTATATATTCAGAGCCTTGTTCTTACTAGTGTGTGTGCGGGGGGGGGGGGGGGGGGGGGAGGGAACTGTGGGAAAAAGTGCTAAAAGTCATCATTTTCTTCTTCCCCTGTTATTTTAAAGGAGCTCTTTTTGTGTATGGAGAAATGAGACATCCCAGTGCCTGCAAAAACAAGAGATTTGCTGCTTGGGCAGAACATTAATCCCAAATCAGCAGCAGAAAACTTATCTCAAATACTGATTATTAAACATACAAACTTACACATAAATAATAAGCATATATATATAAAAAAGTATTTTTTCCCCTCCTCTTTCTGCAGTAGCTGTTACTGGAGTGGAAATTGGGAACAAAGACTCTGATGCTGACAAGCACTGAGTGTCCTTCCAGTTAAAGCTGTGAATGTCTGCAGCTCTCCACCCCAGCCTGGCATGTGCCACTGGCTGGGAGCTGTGTGCTGGCAGACATTATCAGACAGGAACTTTTGATTCATTTGCGTGCACAGAAAAAAAAAAAATCGGGCAATTTTGGCTCCCATCATATCACTGCGATCTTCATTGTCTCAGTCTTGTTTTTAGAAGCCTTGACGCTGAGTGGCGATTGAAAAAGCGGTGCTGCAGGGCGGAGGCTTTCCTCTGCTGCTGCCCGCTCTCCTGCGCACAGCGGCTGCTGCTGCACCCCTCGGCACGGGAAACAGGGCTGGGGTCCTCTCAGCCTGGCCAGCTGTCAGAGCGGCGGCTGGGAAGAGCAGTTCACAGAAGCCGTTGTGCCAGAGAGATGCAAAGCTCGTCCCAACCTTGGCAGCCAGCCTCTTTTTTTATATTTACCTGTTTACTTTTGTCATCGGGGGTGTAAATTTGCACTTCCATCATAAAGATGCAAGAGATGGGCTCGCTTGGGTAAAGGAGAAGCCTTTTCAGCTGATTGCAAGTTTTGTGTCCGAAACCACAGAGCTGAAAACATCCAGTCCCTTGAGTAATCGCTAACAGCATCCCTGCTGCTACAGAATTGTGTGTAATGCCTCCTGAAAGCTGTGTGAGTACTGAAAGAGTAGTTCTGTGTATGAATGGCCACTTTCTAGGTAAGAAACTACACCTGCAACATAGTATTTCTCTCCAGAAAAGTGAATGTAATAAAAGGAGCTGTTAGGGCCTACTTGTGAGGCTGGGAGTGCTGCAATTAGAGCCTGTATTAGAACAGAGATTCCCCAAATCCAGGGAATCTCGCTTTTCTGCGCATACCTTGACTCGCCTTTACTGGTGGTAGTCTGAGCATTGCATCATGATCTCACTGCTGCCACTTCATAGCATTGTCCTCCTTGTAACTTTGATTAATTAGATGACTATTGGGTCTAACTTCTTTTCTTTTATTTTTTTGGTCTATAAACAAAAGTGGCATTAAATGGTCCAGACCCCTCCCTCACACGGACATTCATTTCAGTGAGCCTATTCTAGATGTCTTTATCTGATACACAGGCTTGTTGAGTAGCGTTTAGTCCCACCCTAACTAATAGGAAATAACGAATAATGTTCTTACCATTGTGCTCCAGCTGCTTTTGAATGAGGGGAATGGACTGAGTGGCCTCTGATAGAGGATTTTAGCACTGTTCCCCAAACTACTCCTATTTAGTGGGATTACGCAGAAAGCCAAAAGAACAATTTATGCTGTCGTTTGTACTCTGCTGCCTCCCCACCCCCGTGTGCAAACAGATGCCTTCCCCCAGTGCTTTGTAACATTTATTTATTGCTTTTACAGTATTTTCTGCTCCCAGGGCTGTTGGCCTCTGGGTGCTAATAAAATGTGAATGTGTCCCAGACTCAGCCTCTCCTAAGCACACGCAGTTCTGCTGTGGACGGATTTTTATGGGCTTTTTTTTTTTTTATGTAACGTAAAAAGAAAACCCAAAGTCTAAATTTTTCTTTATTTTTGCACTTAGTGGCATAGATGTGGGAAAACAACTTCTGTTTTCCAAAAAAAATTTCAAGGTGGGGGTGGAAATTGGGGCTGTCAAAGTACTGGGGAGGGGGTGGGAAGATGGGGGCAGAGGGAAGTCTTACAGAAACGCAGAAAACCCCAGTTTGGATGGTTTGAAGGTACTCTGACTGGCCTGACCTCACGTTTGGAGTGGTTTAGCCTGTGTGGTTTGTGTTGTTAAAACCAAGAGCCACAGGGGAAGGAGTTGGAGGGAAGGCAGCCCCTGTTTTTCCTCATCAGTGCAGCCCTCCGTGTCTTTTGTTTGAAGCCCTTTTTCTTCTCTGGGGCTTGACCTCAGGTCTCCCCTGCAACAGGAACGTGTTTTCAGCTCTGTGGTAATTGAGGGCAACTGGGCACACGGTGGAGGACAGGTTGAAGCATCGCTGCTGGCCCTTGCTGGGGGAGCTGTGGCCCCACGGTGCACTTTGCCGTGGCCTTGGTGGGCCAGTGAGCGGGTGGCCCCACAGCCAGCGAGCGGGTGGCCCCGCGGCCAGCTCAGCCCGTCCAAAGCAGGAACCTGCAAAGAGGAGGATTAGGCTGTGGGGCGGGCAGCGAGGCGATTTCAACCTTCATCTGCTGCGTGCCAGCTGAGTGCTGTAACCGTTTGGCTACTCGGAGCGACTTTGACCGTATTATGGCTGAATGTAGCCCTTTGTTGCCTTGGCTTTTACTCCCCGTGCCCAGCATTTGAACGTTTTTGTCGTGATCAGAATAGTTCATTTCAATATCCTCTGCTGGTTTCAATTCCAGTCAGAGGGGCTTGTCCTCAAGTGAACCCTGCTGTGAGTTCAGCCCGAATTCATGAATAGTTTAGTCTTCTGTGAAACTGTGTTTTTTAATGAATAAATGATTCAGCAATGGGGGGAAAAAAGTTCAATCCAGAAACAGCAATATTAAAATCTGGTATGTCTGTTTCTTTATTGTTATCTAGTCTTTGGGCTTGTCGTAAGCAGCGGGGAATCCAGTTCAGCTGATAAGCAAATGTGACTCCCTCAGACAAGTGAGAGCTTTTGTTTTGGTTTCGTTTGTTGCTGTTTGTTTTGTTGGGGTTTTTATAAGCTTTATAGCTTTAAAAAGAGAGCTTTACACCAGAAGCTGTGGTACTGCAGTAGAAGGAACAAGCTTCACATGGTAACACAGACAAGATCTCTTAAGAGGCAACATAAACTCTCTGTAATAATAGAGGAAACAATTAGTCATTTCAAACTCATCCTTATTCAAAGCTGTTCTGGCTCTCAGGCATCTATTCAGTGTTTGAAATAGAGGAGGAAGCTCTGGTGCTTTACTGGAAAGGTTGTCTCTGCAGAAGATCAGCTGAGTTAGAAGGTGATGTTTTGGACTGTTTTGGGTTGCAGAGCTGTGCAGGCACCATGATTCAGAGGGGGCTGAGCCCCCCCCCCTCTACGCTCAGCTTTTCGGATGCACTTGCGTTTGTTCTCTTGGTGGAATTGCAATAAAATTGATACTATTGAAATTAATGAAAGAAACCTCCTGGGCTGCATATTCTAGGTGTTAAGACTTGGTAGATACAGGAAGCGTTCGTGTGACACGGGAGAGCTACATGAAAGAATAATGTATGAGCTTTAAATGTTACCATCCCTATGTTGGGAATGGGAGCAGCTTCATACAACATATGTTGGAATGGGATATTAGGGAAACGGTCAGTACCTTTTGGGATGAAATTCACATTAAATCAAGATAATGAGTAGAAAGCATAAAATACTGTCCCTTTTTTCTGTTGTTTCACTCTACAGCCTCTAGTGTGGGTAGTTTGAATGTAGGATGCAAAGGACGTTACTCAGATGAGGAGGTTTAGGTAAACCTGCAATATAAATACTTTGACGGAGAGTTAACACCACCACAAATGCAATCTAGTTTGTTTCATTTAAAGATGAAAGTTACATTCTGATAAATCTCAAAAACTGAAGCTATATGAGATGAAGTTGGCTAGGAAATACTCAGCTGGGTCAGAAAACATGGAAGATGTTACCAGAGACTTTCCAATTTAACTACTACCTTTTGTTGTAGCACTTGTGACTTTCAGTGCAGGATTATCCCTGGGCTTAACGACTGACTGTGCCATCTACTTCTGTCAGGAAGAAGGTAATTCTTTTATGTTTGGTTTTCCTCTTTGCCTGGCCTGTCTCTGCTGGTGTTGAATTCCTATCTCAGAGTAGTGGTGTTTGGATTAAAGTAGGTAACTTCATGTTCTCGCAGTCCACAAACCCCCACCTATCTGCTTCTTGTAGGATGCTTAATCTTGAAATGTTTTCTGTAAACATATCCCTGATCTTAGAGCTGTCCCCTGAGAAGACATTGTAGTTGGTGTGTTGGGTTTTTTGTTTTGTTTGTTTTGTTGTTATTTTTTGTTTGTTTTTTTTTTAAACTATAATCTTGAGTATTGGGTCATGCTGTGTCTTCTCTTTTCTGTGCAGCAACTTCACATATAATCAGAGCTCATCTTTTTGGCAGAGGAAACAGTGCAGGGGCGCACACCTCCTGGTCTCTTCCCCATTTAAAACAAGAAGGAAACCCCTTAGGAATCCAAATACCTTTCTGTTTGTTCGCCTTACTTGTAAGGAATGTGCTTTGGCAAGTGTCTTCGAGAGACAGAGCAGGGGCTGGGCTCTAAATACTGAAGTCTGGATTTACAGTGGGCTCTGAAAACAGTCTTCACAAGATGCAGTTGCTATTAGAAGAAGCAAAGACATAAAACTTGCTGCAAGGTGCAGGGGAGAAAGTGTTATAACAGTGGATTGTAAAAGGTTATGAGTCGTGCAGACAGGAGATAGCACTAGAAAAGGAGAAAATGTCTTTATAAAGATGTTCAGCCCTTAGGGGTTTTCTACACATCTGCCTCCATGCTTTTGGCATCTGGAGACTCGTGACCTGATACGTGGTATTCCCTGGACAGAAAAAGAAAAAAGTCTGCGGGAACATTTCCATTTTCATAGCTTGAGTCAGGTGATGGATCAGGCATCTCTCTAAACTAGGGACCTGTCTATACTGGTGTATTCAAGCTAATGTGTTTCTCAGTCATTTGAGAAGTCTTTTAGCTTTGCACCAGGCAGTCTGGGTGCAGTGAACAGAGGTCTTTAGTTCGACTTGGCTCGGTATGCCTTCGATCTCATTTGTATGTGCCTGCTTCGACGAGTCTTTCGTCTTGATAAAACTCTTCCCAGTTAGTGTCTGCGAGATGCCTCCTCACTGATGCTGAAATACTCCTGAGGGTTCTGCCGTGCAGGCATGGGACCCAACTGCTGGGTGTGGATCAAAGCTTGCTGGCACCTCTTGCCAATAAAGCAAATAGATCCAAAATACTTTTCTGGTTACTTTGTTTCCTACAGTCGAACTGCTGTAATGTGGTTGGTAGAAGCAGTGATAAAGCAGCATCTCCTGGAGATGATGAGAGGCTGCCACAGCCTGTGAAGGATGTACTATTTTGTGCTTGTGTGTAATAATACTTAAACGATCTACATTCTTTATTCAAACCTGTTTTTCAGGTAGTCATGTTTCTGTCAGCGTTATATAACTCTGTGACGCCTTGGCTAGCTCTGTCAGAGACAGGAGAAGGGCAGAGGAATCCAGCTTGTGAATCACTCTTGGTTTAATCCTTCCTGGAAGGCGGGGAAAGGGCACGAGGCCGCTAAGGGAGCAGTTCAGGGAAGTGTTGTGGAAGTCTGCGTGACCACATTGATTAAAAGGTACAAGATAATGAGGTTTTAGCAGCTGGAATGCAATTAACTTCCTCTTCACTCTTATCTCTCTCCCCTACCTGCGCATTTCACGCAGGTGAACAGCCGTGCAGCAGGTAGCAGAGGTCACTTACTTGTGTCATCTGATACAGGGCTTTGTCTTCTGACTCAGCACCCTGACTTCTCATGGAATTTCTTTCATGTGCTAAATGTGAAAGACCTAGGAAGATGCCACCCAGCAGTGTGGTGCAGAACACTTCAGGCTTGTGGAACTCCTGGTTTATATTGCTGCTTTATAGGCTTTGCCGCTGGCACGCAGCGGTCTATAAATAGTTATAAATATGTATGTTATCCCCCTAATCTGGGGGAAATCTGGCTATTACACGAGCAAATGCGGTAAATGACTTAGTGTTCTGTGACATGCATGTAAAATACAGTACAGGCATGGAGGACTTAGTATCATCTTTGTCTTAATGCTAGTTTAATACAGCTTTAGTGTTTGAGTGGGCAAATGAAGCTTTTCCCCATGCATGCCTGGTGAAATACATCACAGGGGACTGAAGGATTTCTCCTCTGCCCTTCTCGTAACTCCTGCTCCAAACATACAGACACATTTAGGAAGAATTTCTTCCCCATGAGGGTGGTGAGACACTGGAACAGGTTGCCCAGAGAGGTGGTGGAAGCCCCATCCTTGGAAGTGTTTAAACCCCAGGCTGGATGGGGCTGTGAGCAACCTGCTCTAGTGGGAGCTGTCCCTGCCCATGGCAGGGGGGTTGGAACTGAATGACCTTTAATGTCCCTTTCAACCCTGACAATTCTGTGATTCTATGATTTCTGTGCTTTTCTGTTCAAAGCTTTGGTATTTGTCAGCCTTAAACATGCAGATGAGAAAGTTCAGAAGTACGCTTTTAACAGTTCAATCAAAATGCCATTTGTGGCCTAGGTATGTTTTAATGCACTACTTGAGCATTGTTTTTCATAGCCTTACTTGCTAGCTGGTTTTGGATATGGCCTTGCTTCCTCCCTGAAAATAGTAGAGATGTTATACTTTAGCTATTGCAAAGTGTAGAAAAATTAAACACAAAATGCCAGGCCAGAAATAAATGTTTCTGATACGGAAATGTTCTACTATTGTTGTTCTCCTGGTTGGAAATGTTTTACTATTGTTTATTGTAGGCATAGTTTCTTCTTCAACATTTGAAATCCATATGAATCTGTATGTATATAAATCAAAGTTCCTGTCCTTCTAGGATTCCAAGGCATTTTGTGATGGTGCAGGGGAAGTGTTTCTACAGTTTAACTTGAAGTTAGAAGGCTTCTAGAGAAGCACTAATGGTATTTTTCAGTTTCTGTGTTTGTGGTTTGTTGGGGACACAGGAGCAAGAGAGAATGCATCTAATGTTTCAAAGATATGGAACAGATAACCAGGGTAAAATCAAATCAATTCTTGTGACTTTCAGTTTGTGTCGAAGAATAATTAAATGAAGGAGCTGTTTAGATGTGGATGAGGATGCAACAGAAACGAAACAGGGGAGTGAGGAGTTGCAGTTCATTCTAGTACTTGTGGCTCTTTTCATTCTGCCATCTGGTATGTAAGTATTGAGAGGCTTATCTAAAATGCACCGGGGATATCTCAGGGGCATCTCTAGACTTGAATTTCTAACTGTTTCAAATATGCTTTTAAGAAATTAATTTTGCGAAACGGGTTTATAACATAGATAGGAAAACCCCACCAGTGGCGTTGTCCCCTGCCCTCAGGTATTTGTCTTTCACTTAGATTGCCTTCCCACCCACCCCCCTTTTTTTTTAAAGGTATTTTAAGTAATCTTTCGTGGAAACTTTGGGTTTGTCTGTTAAGACCACACAATGGAAGGAGATGTGCTTCTGTACTCTGCTCACAGAAAATCCATACTCGTGTGGAAGTAGCGAAGGGTAGTGGATGCCATATCAGTGATACCATTGCTCTAAGCAAATGATGACAACATTGTAAAGACTGACTCTTAGTTTTAAAAGCTTCCTCTGTTTCTTTTTCCAAGGCTAAGCAAACACTGCACAGTGATACAATATGCATTTATTTGAAATTAACATGTTTTGAGACTCGTAATAAATAATGTAAACATCTTCCTCTAAATGTAAGAGTTTGAAATGACCTGCTGTTGATTCGATCTGTACCAGAGATAAGCCAAACATACAGATCAGCAGGAACTCTTTCATGGATCTTGAAAGGAGAAGGAAGCCATGGGTATTATTTTTCATTTAGAAAGTTTGCAGCTGGTCAGGTTGCCGTGTCAGTTTGATCTCCAGTTTTGACCTTGCATCATCCAGTCTTTTTCTACCATAGCTGGTCCTCCCAGATGGCCATGAAGTTGACCTTTGATAGACATGTCTGTTCTCTGGTGAGAGAGAGCCCATGTTGTTGTCAGTGAGTAACTTCTCAAGCAGGCTCAGTGTATTCATAGAGGAGAGTCTGGCAATGGGGTGATGGCAGAGCCAATTCTCAGTCCTGTTTGTATTCAGCTTCTGTTCAAAGAGGAGGAAAAGAGACTCTACCAGAGCCCTAGATGAACTTACTGGAGCCATACAATGAGATCTTTTGTTCCCTCCCAGGAGTACTACTACATGTCTTGAACGCTTGCAGTCTATTTGTCTTTTGCTACAGTTTAAATTCATTAAAGGATGAAATGGGCTGACAGTTATGGGCAAACCTCAAGGGTGTCCCCTTAGCCCCGTGTTGCTGTGTGTGAAAACAGCATATGGGAAAACAGTGTTTGTTTAATCGAATTGTTTTGTGCTTGTGATAATCTGATCCTTACAGATCAGCCAAGTTTCTGACTTATTTTACACTTGGAAAAGGTCTATCACCACTTTTTTTTTTTTTTTTTTTTTTTTTTTTCTTTCTTTCTGTGAGGCAATTTGCTTTTGTTTTGAATAAGTTGATCAAATGCTACTTTGCTTTTAAGGTCCATCAGAAAATGTAGATTCAATACAAAACAGCACAGCTGAAGATGTGAGATGTAGGAAATAAGCACCATGAAGAAATTCTAAGGTCCAGCCAGTAATTTATTGTGTAAAATTACTTCCCTTGTGACAGGTTTGTGATGCTTAAAGATGCACTGAGCCTGCCCTAGCCAGCTCGGCATGGTGTCATTAGCTCCCACGCTCTGCGTCTGAGCCGGCGCCGACATCGACATCCCCACTCACACGCCAGAGTGGTCATCCTCAGCCTTGTACTTTCCAGAATATGTCAACTTTTATGGGAATTTAGGCATATTTCACTGCTGTTAGTCACTTGGGCTGAAGATTGATGGGTTTACTGGGGCCTCTAGTGGTCTCAGGACCACATTACCCAACAGAGCTGCTCTTTGGGGATGGTGTGGAAGGGCTGCTTTCCTCCCTCCCTTGTGGTAGATTTACCCAGCTACAGGGCAAGGGCAGTGCCAGACAGATCGTTTATTTGAATCCTAGTGGAGCATTTCACATGGAGTTAGAACTGAATGTGCTGAAGGAGCATAAATAAATGGTAATAAACAGTAACAGAGCGTGAAGGAGGAGATGAAGGTCAGACTGAGAGGTCTCCGTGTTGGGCACTGGTCGCAGGCTGGTTTCTCACAGCTGCACACCTCATTGCTTTTTGAATTAGGAAGTTTTGTCCTTACTGGGGTCCTGAAAAAGATAAACTGTCCTAAGGAAGGTATGGAAGCAAGGCAGGAAACAAGTCCTTCATGTACAAGCATCAAGACTGCCACAAAAAAGGGGTTTTCTGTCTGACAAAGCAGTTTTGAGCTCCGGGTGAGCGAGCTGAAGGATTTCACAGGCCATGGTTCTCTAGCACACAGACAGGGTGTCATAGATCAAATATGTGGTCTTTATTTTCAATGCATATCATCTTTCTTGATATTGTATCTGAGCTTTTTGTGTTTTAAAACCCCTTTACAGTTGCATTTACTTGGAAAACTCTCAAAGCAAGTCCAGCTTGATGTTGTTCTCCTTGTAAATAATTTTTAACACTTCCCTGAGCAAAAACTGTGTAGAGTCTAACAAGTCCAGCTCAGGGAAGTGAAATCTACTGGTGATAAGATAGAAACTCAGGAGTCTCAGTCACTTTCAGCTGAGTGGAGCTGAAACAGGGTCCTGCCAAGAAATGCCCATTGCTTTGACTGCGCTGCAAGGAGCAGGCGGCTGCTGGCTCTGCTGTACACTTTCCGTGTGTTCTGGGTGGCCAGCCCTGCTGATCTGGGGACAGTTAGCATTGTGTCATTGCCACAGGAGTCTTTTTTGGTTGGTTTATTTTTCTTTCTTTTTCTTTTTTTTTTTTTTTTTTTTCTTCATTGTATCCTCCTCCTTCTAGGGTGTGCCTGAGCAATGACTCAGAGTGAAAAAAAACCAGTGCTGTTAGGCTACATGCGGGAATGCACAGTGCACACATGAAATAAAGTTGATGCTTTCTTAGTTTTGAGACAAAATGACTGGCAGTGTTAACTGAAAATTCTTCTTGAAAGAGGAGGTTTTTCAGTTCAGGCATTGCTCATTTAGACACCCAGCTGCACTTCCACCAATGTCAGTATAATGTGTGGCTTGGGTAGGGTAACAGTTGTAGTTTTAGTAAGTAGTTGTTTAAAATATTACTCATTGCCATTGTCAAATAAACACACTGTTCTCCATGTGAACTCCTTCAGCAGTGTCGTCTCTGAAGAGATATTACGTGTAGGACTTACTGTGAAACTTCTCAGCCTTTCTCTAGGATGAAGTTTTGTTGTTGTCTTCTCAGTTGGAAGATTGCAGGATATCTGGAGGGATGCTGCAGAACTGCGAGGTGGTTTGCAGCACCTACTGCCTGTAGTTCATGAGGACCTGCAGGTTTGGAGGAAACAGAACAACTAGTGGGTCGCATGGAAAAGTTTTAAGCTGATATTTGATCTGGAAGCCATCGCAGAGAAGTCTAATGGTGTTTCCCATGTTCAGTGGTGAGAGCGCCATCAGTTCCAATGCAGTCGTGTTTGGTTTCTGGGCCCATTGCCAGCCCAATTTCTACCAAAATCTGTGCTATGTGGTCTTAGGTATTTCTGTTGCTTGTGTGTTTTGTATGTGCACAAGTAGGTGAGATGCTTCTGTGTACCAAACCACAGGAAATCTTACCTGAGAAGGTAGGGTTGAGGAAGGGAAAACACATCTAAGAGGTACAATTCGGATGGGATTCATTCTATGTTTCTCTATTTTTGGACATGTTGCCTAGAAAACTCGTAGCTCCTAGGCTAACCATCTGAGAAGCAGATACAGGTAAAATTGGGAGGAAAATCAGGAGAGGAAGAAGGAACTTTCTCCTATATGTTTCACCATAAATTTTCATTCATTGCCTCATCTTGGCTTTCCTGTGAAGCTTTGTCTTCCACAACACTTTTAGTTCACTGGAGGTGCTGCCCAAACCAGAGTGCCCGTATTTTCATTAAAGCCAGTGGAAAAAGTGTTATTTTCTCCCTCTTTGGAGAAAAGCTTGCTTCAGGGAAGACAGAATTTAGAAATGTCAGGGGTAAAATATAAATACATGCAAATTGGAAATAGTCTTTTCTCTTTCCCATAACTGCATAATATCTCAAAATAGCCTTGCACAGTTGGGTATGGCTGTCAATGTGCAGCCCTAAGAGGGTCCAGCCCTACCCAGTTAATAGCAAACATCAGCTCATGTTTCTTTCTTCTGGGTTCTGGATCTGCAGCTGGTCCCATGCAGTCTCATTAGTGGAGCTGCTCATTTAGGCTTAAAAGAAGAGAGAACTCCAAAAATCATGCAAAAACTTAGTGCACTGCTTCTAAAATTAGAGCATTTTTCCCCCGGGATAAGCCCACTTAAACCAAGCGTTCTGTGAAATAGTGTTTTGTGGATGGACCATGAGTACCTGCCTGGGATACTTTGGGTAAAACACATGAAGCTGCACTTGCCACAGCATATTTTCAGTTTTTCGTTGGAATCAATTGTGTCATATTATTGAGATCACCTAGAGTTAATTTGAATCAAAACATATTCTGTAGGTTACAGTTAAAATTAATTTTGCAGGTCAAAAATACATTGGGGGGTGTGGAGGGAAACAACAAAGAGCAACCAACTAAAAAACCAAACCCTAGCACCAAATCCAGAAAGTAATCAATTTTAAATGAAACTATATAGCATAACTAAATGTTAGCTTCTGGCTTAGCCTCCTGTGGACAGTTCCCTCCTTCAAGTAGTATGGAGCTGGTAACAGCGGGGCTGAGTATTCACGAACGCTGCTGACACTGACAACTGAGCCATCAGTGCAGCTGGGAGCAAATCGACAGCACGCAGGCTTAATCTGCATTGTCCTTCCTTTTGCACAGTGAGCACAGGGGAAAGCACTTGCTTTTCTTGGCTCGACACGTCTTTAATTACGTATGAATTTCTATGCATTTCACAGTAGTGTAACAGTATAGCCATTTGTGCTTAGAAGTTGGCTGCTTAAATACAGAGCAATGCTTTGCAGTTGGAGACTTAACGACATTTTAGGAAGAAATCGGAGAACAGGGCAAAATATTACACAGGTATATTTGAGCTCATTTTCCAGTATGTGTTTTTTGTTGTTGTTGGGTGGGGTTTTTTTTTTGATTGTTTTGTTTTTCCCCCAAACCCCAGAAATGGCCCAAGTAAGGCATGTTACTTGAACTGCATTCATACAGACCTAGGCACTTAGTTTTAGGCTCCAGTTCAGGAAATCTCATTTTTCTTGCCCAGTGCTGTAGGCCTACAAACCTCATTAATTTGGACATAATGAGGTGAAATGGCCTTGAGATGGGTTGCAAGAGGCAGAAATATTGCATCTTTCCAAGCCCCATCCTGTCTCCAAGACTGTTGTCTCCTGCAGGAAGGCGTCACTCCCTGCTGGTTTAGACTCTATGCTCCCAGTGCAGTGGGAAGGTGTCCCCAGCTGGAATATCCATCCCTTACAAATCCTAGAAAACCAGCAGCTATTGGAAAGCTGTGTCAGTCTGTGGATGTGATACCGAGGCAATCCCCCTTCCATTCCTGTGGGTCTTCCCAGGGGCATTCCAGGGTTTAATTTTCAATTCCTTTGTGTGACCTTGAATAAAACCTTTCTGTGAGAATGTTTTCTGAATAAACCTGTGCCAAGTATGAAATATTAGAGGTGACAGAGCGGTCTGCAAGTGGCCAAGTCACTGCGTCTTTGCTGGTTGATGTTTGTCAGCTGAGAAGTGATGACCGATAACGTCAGTGAAGCAAAGCCTGGAGTCTTAAAACCACTGTGATGGTTGCAGTGTGGTGGCTTGCCCATAGTTATGGATGTGGGACAACTAATGGTAGGTGGGAGTAGCAGGAAAATAAAGGAAGTGAGACCAGGGTTACTTGTGAAAGGGCGCTGAGAAAAAAATTGGAGACTACTGTGGTAGCTTGGTGGTATTTTTGTGGATTTCCTCCAAACCTGAGAGGATGGGTGGGTGGAGAAGAGAAGATCTGAAGGGACGCATGTGAGAGATGGTTAGCTTTGGGAGGGGTGTGATTAATTTCCTGGGCTTTTGCATCTGAGTCACAAGGCACACACTGGTGAGCGCACGAGAAATAGTAAGCAGCAGACTCAAGTAGAGTTCTCAGAAGGGATTTGTGGCTAAGGGGTTTTTTTGGTTAGGGTTTTTTGGTTTGCTCACTTTGACTGTTTGGCCAGCCTTCTAACCTTGTATTTACATGAACCAGACCATGCTGTTTGTTTTGGAAACTGGAGCACCCCAGGCAGGTGGGCTGCTGTTGAGGGTTTTCCCCTGGTGCAGAAACCCTGACTTCATTAGAGGGTAGAGTTTGGCAGCAAAGCCAAGCTGTTCTAAAGTCTAATGGCCACCAGGAGGGGAGTCTCTTCTGTCTTCTCTGCTGCGGACCAGCTCCCATGGCTCTCCTGATGCGTGTGTACAGCAGGCACATTTTAAACCCTGCTTCTGAAAACGTCTTGGTCTGAGTCTTGTGAAGTATTAGTGGAACATGGGCTTCTCAGTCACTTAGTATTTTTGAAGATATTTTTCTGCAGCACATCTTATTTCTTCCTCAGTAAGATAACCTGTGATACAACTAATAATAATTCCTCAATGAGGTGACTCACTGCACACCTGAGGAGGATGGAGCTGAATCCTGCAGCTATTACACACCAACTCCTGGTCAATAATAACCCGCAGACATAAAGAGCACAGGACAGACCTTGCACGAATGCAGATGAATTATTAAGCTCCTCTGGAACACCGAGCCTTTGATCAGGCTCGAAGCGTGATGTGTGACACATGAAGGGATTCATTTGACATAGCTGATGGCAGTGATGAGTGTGTGTATACACATCTCTCTTGTTGTTCAGTTGAAATGTTCAGTGTTTAGTGTTCTGCTGTCTTGTCTTTTCTTGGGGAGGTCTGTACCACCCCTACCCCAAGTTTCAGTGGTTTGGTTAAAAAAATACCTGTCTCTATATGTGAGTAATATGGATTTTTTTATTGTAAGGAAAAGCAGAGAAGGGAGGGCTCCTGGTGTGTTAGGTGAATGCACAAGGAGAATCAGGTGTTCAGCACAGATACCCTCTGAAATAATGAACAAATGTTTTGTATAAATATAATCTCATTAAGTAATAACATAAGGCCAGAGAACAGCTCAGTTGATGGCTTATGTTGAAAGCTACAGCCGGGAATGACTGAACCAGGCAGGCTGACACTTGGAGTGGGATCATTCGTTTTGCTTGGGTTTGGGTTTCAGGAGGAGGCCTGCCTGCTGCTGCTGGGATGCTGCTTTTTTTTGAATTTGGTTTGCACATAGGGCTCTGGAAAATCACAGGGGTATTGTGAAGGGGGTACTGCCAAAGTGTGTGGTAAACAAAAGCAAGTAAAATGATGGGAAGTTGTTCATCATGTGATTGGACTTTTAGCTTAACTTCCCTTTTGTTGTTTAAGCATCACTAAGAAAACCTATGTGTGACAGCACAGACAGATTTCTAGCAGCTTGGTAATTTGCTGTTGGATCAGATGGCTGTAGCTGGGGTAAAACAGGAATCAAGACACTTCTTGATTGAGCTGGCAGGGAAGAAATGGGGAGGTGAGAAGCAGGGGTGCAGGAGGCTTTGCAGTGGCATTACCTGTCTCTTCAGTCATACAACATCTGCTGTTGCTCAGGAAGGAGGCTGTCCCCTGAACTCCAAAATTTGGGGAGATGGAAACAAGAACCTGTGACCTGCAAGCAGTTTCACAGAAGAGAAAGTAACAGAAGAGGTTGTGAATGATGTCAAGCTTTTGCTGTTGTGTCTGTACGGCTACAGAAATCACTGTGACTTAGTCCTGTGGCATTTCTTGTTGCTACGTTCTTCCTGTGATTTGCCTTTCTAGGGAACACAGCATCTTTTTGGCTTTGCTGTGAGACTTCCCTGCTTTTCAGGGAATCTCTCTCTTGTTCATCATTCAGCAGCTGTTTCCATATAGCTTAGCATTCTCTGAACACTGCACGGTAGCGTTTTCCTGCCTTCAGAGTGACTTTTTCCTCCGTAGTCTCTTCTTCCTTGGTCACTCCTTTTGTGAAAGAATATAGGAGTGCTCCTGACTTTAGTGCAGAGGAACGTTTCCTCACTTCTTACCAGCCTTGCAGTTTGGCTGGGCTCTCAAGTATTCGGAAGGGTTGAGGAGGAGCCTCATGCTTGTATATAGGATATACGTATCCTAAGTAATGTCCCTTGTGTGCTGAGTTGTCAGTAGAGCTGTGCTAGGCAAGACCATCACATCTGGAAGTGATGACCATCACTTCATTGAGACAATCACAGACTGGGAGTGGCTCCCTACACTTGAACGTTGCTTCTACTGCATTTCTCCTTACTGTAAAGCTGGAGGGGTTGCTTCTAGTATTGCTTCTAGTCAGCTGGCCTGCCTCATCTTTGTGGAGAGTGCTTTTCACTGTTTCTTATATGGAGAACAAGATTTAGTAGATCTTCTGACTGGTTTTTGAGGGTGTTTCTGCTCGGGCCCATGCCTATGATGCAGGGAGCTACTGCTGATGGAGCCGCTTTTGGCACCAGCAGTGCGATTGCTGGGGAGTGAGCGATTTGGGATTCACGCTTTGCATTGGGTTGTTGTGGTACAGATGCTTATTTTGAGTTAGCTCATGGAATTGCTGAAACAGATAAGAAAATAAGACAGTAGAGCGGAAGGAGAAAGTGACAGTTTCAAGTGCTTTAGATACTCGTGCCAACCTGTGCAATCAGCAGGCGTGGTGCTTGGTGAGGGTAGCGCACCCTCCGGCATAAAGCTGAGCTGGATTTTCTAGGAGCAGTTCAGTCTAAGGTCCAACAAAAACCCCAGCCCTTCTGCAGGTGCCATTAAAGCTGCCGAGGGTGGTCACTGCACTCGCCGGGAGCCCCGAACCAAACCCGGAGGTGCATGGGCAGGAGCCTCCTGCGCCTGCCAGCCTCCCTGGCACAGAGCACTGTGACCCGTGGGTCTCCAGCACCGCGCTCGGGGCTTGCCCATCCCTGGGACACCTACGTTTGGGTTTCCTTTGTGAAAGGGAGCTTTGCAAGGTGAATGGTTGCGTTTCATCCGTGATAGCAGTGCTGCAGGAATCTGTTAGCTGACTCTCAGCAGCTGGCTGCCAGAGTCCCAAGGAAATCCCGGTTTTCCTCTCCAGCGCCTGCAGACCTCAGCCCGGGGCTTCTCTCGCTCCTTCAGCAGCAGTTTGTGCTGCCACCTGCAGGGAGCTGAACAAAGCCAGGTACAGGCCACTTTGCACACCAGCAGGAAGGGGAATGAAATGGCTTTTTTTGGAAGTGAAAGCATGAAGACTAAAAAACATTTTCAAAGGAAAATTCTGGTGTGCTTGTTGGTATTGCTAGCAGAGTAATTTCAGGCTGCAGTTCCATGTTAGCTGCTCCTGCTTCATGGGTACATACACACGTATAAACTCGATTGCGGAATATATGCCGTGTTTTGAACTTTGACTACACAGGGCTTGTTTCAGAAAATGGGTGTAAGAAGGAAGTTTATACAGCAACAAAATGAAAGGGAAAATGTTATGAATAAAAAAGACCTAATTCACGTTTGCTGGGTTTTGTGGGATGGTGTCAGAGGTACTACCTGAAGTGTCTTTTGACTCAGGTCTCATAGGTTATATGTGCAAAATAATCAGCAAGCTGGTTTTGTGACAAAAACTGATTTAAAAAAAAGTGGAAACTAATATTTTACCAGGATGGGTTTTTTTTTTGGTTGGGGTTTTTTTTTTTCTTAATGGTTTGATATTCTGATGTTGTTTTTTATGTCAGTAGATTTTTAGGTGTATCTTTTGCAGGTTGAAAAGTCTGGGTTTGTTTTTTAATTTTTTATTGATTCCCCACTCCTGTGTTAATTAAAATAGCCCTTATTTTATTTGAGTTTCTGGTAGTTTTAAAGCTTTAATTTCTATTATTTATTTTTGTTTTCCAGGTCAGACGTACAATTGTCTGTAAGTATCATTCTGTTGCTAAATGTTTTTGGTGTTTTTTTGGTATATAACTCTCATTGTCTTAATTTCTATTAAGAAAGAACAAACAATATCAGCTAAGTATTTAAAAAAAAATCTGAAAAGATTTTTTAGAAATGGCATTCAAAAATGTAAACTCACCTATTTTAGTAACTGTAATTCCTGCAATACATTTAGGGCTACTTAAAGATATAAATGTGCACTTTAATCACTTTACTTTTCAGTTTGTAAAGAGTTCTGGTAAAACCAAGTACAGATATAACGTGCTTAGACTGGAAAATACAGTTAAGGGCAAAACAAACCAGACCCCCAGTGTGATGCTTTCAGGACTTTCTGAAGTGAGGATAGCAATGGCTGTGCTTGCCGAGATGACACGTTTTCTTGAGGCAGAGGTTTCCGCAAGTACTTTGAGATGGTTTCTACCTTCCTAGTGAACATCAGCCTTGCATGAGTTAGCCTTGAAAGTTTAGGACCCGAATCAGCTCTCCATACTTCGGGCTCTACTACAGCAGCGTGAAGTTGTCTTCTGTAGATGTATCGTGTCTCGTCGTTACGCATGGGAGTGCACTGGAGGAATATGAGAACTTTTTGCCTCTGCACTGTCAAAATTGCTGTGCCAGGTTAGGCAGCTACCACCTGATAACACGAGGAAAATACATGAGCAGGGTGTGGCTGGAAGTTTGTTCAGTTCTTTTCAAACAAAAATGCACTGAAGAGAAGAGCAGGTCATGGTAGCTTTCCGCCAGCCCAAGAGTAGAGTCAGTGAATGGCCGTAATAATGTGGCAATTTCTTAAACTAATTCAAATCATTTTGAAGAAGTTAAAAGTGGTAAAGCTGGGGAGTGTGCAGTGAAATGTGTGAAGGAGAACAAGCTGGGAAAAGGGAAGCGACTGTGGGTCTGTGCGTGGTGTCTGTAAATGACTGTACTTTTGCAAATGGGAAACGCAGAAGTTTTGTAAAGATACTGCTTTGTATTCTGTCTTTCAGGCACTGAAGATTGCAGCTCAAAAAATGTAACTGCTGAAACAGGAACCAGTAGTAATGATAATTTATCAGTAAACTCTACGCATGGGAACAAAATCTATAGAGGTGGAAGGTGGACCAGGGATGTGTCACTATCCAAAAGGGCAATAAGCAATGGGAGCAACGTAATACGTAAGTGGTTTGGAATGTGACTGGGATGTGAATCTTCAGGGTGTTCTGTGCTTTTATACTGCATAAGCATTTTAACTTTAGTCCAGAGTGCAAAGAGCATTGCAGGGGCACAGATCCAGCTGCTTTGCTGGAGTGGAGAATGAGCCAAAGAAATGTAGCTGCGCAGCGGACTGGGAGGGCAATTTAACGCCGGGGCTTTGAATTAGTTTTATTACTCTTGGACTTGGGCTCCCTTCCCTGCCTATTATGGCTTTTTAGGTTACAGCTGCCACAGCTCAAACGTACTGTGACATACAGATTTAAAATGTAGATGCAAGTACACAGCTGAAGTACTCTACCTAGTATAGAGGGTACTGTATTGTGTGTCTAGAATAGAGGTGTGTGAAGCTTGCAACCACAAAGAGAAAACTTTGGGATAGCCAGCTTAGTGAAAAATAACAGCAGGATGCATGTTCCAGTGATCTGTGATCAGTGTGTGAAGCTGGAAGCCGAGGCAGGATGGCAATCTCTGCTGCACCTGGATCCTTCTCCTTGAGATAAAGTGAGACTGAGGGAGTTAGAGTAGATTGCAGAGCTAGCAGGGGAGACTTGCAACATATAAGGGTGGCTTGATTATTTCCCTAAGTTGATTGCTGGTTAGAGAGACCTGTTCTTTGGGTAGAGGGGGAGAAGAGTGTTTATGTGTTTGTCAGCAAATATACTTGAAGATTAAAAGATTTTACTCTTTCTTCTTGCCTTTCACAGAGCCCAGCCTAGTCCAGGATCTCAAGGCAGAGCATGTTGGTGTGACTTCTGTTAACTTAACGTGGGTGGTGAATGGCAATGCTTCTGATTCCTACACGTTCAGGATAGAGGTTGTTAATGGTACCTCTAACAGGACCCTGATGTCTGATGTCACTGAGAGAGAAATTACGGAGTTAATCCCTGGCACTATGTATAATTTCACAGTATTTGCTGTAGCAAGTGATGGTCAGACAGAAGGAGAAGGGGTGTCCATAATCCAGTATACAAGTAAGTTGCAGTTTTTTGCAGCCCTTTTTCTTGTGGGCTTTATTTTGCTGTGCAGTTCAGGGCTCTGACTGCCTGTGTGAGGACTGTAATCCAGTACTGCTGCGTATAGATATGATATATTGGACATGGAGCCTGATCCAGGCTATATGCAAAGGATGGGATATTAGTACGCAGCAGAATCATGGCACTGAAGGTTTTGTTTTGTATTTAATTATCTTCCTCCCTTCTTCATCTTCCTCTCCGTCCTCATCTCTTTCCTTACCACCTCTCTAGAATCCTAAGGGAATCCCTGGGAGCGCTGTAGCGACCTGTGCTTCTACTTCGGAGTGTCAGAGGGAGATGAATCCCACCCAGAATGGCTTTTCTTCAGTTTTTTTACTTAGCTGCCCATTGATACGAAATCTTCCAGGAGCATCTGATGATTGATGTTGATGTGCTCCTGCTGTCTGAGCAATGAGCGATGTGCAGAGTGAAGCAGTGGTGTGCCTGCCTGTGTTCTCTCTGTGTACATGAGCAGAAGACGTCGCAGGTTGACAGATTGTTGTCTTGCCTTTCACAGAGCCCAGCCCTGTCCATGATCTCAAAGTGGAACGTGTTGGCATGACTTCTGTCAACTTAATGTGGATGGTGAATGACACTGCTTCCAACTCCTACACGTACAGGATAGAGGTTGCAAATGGTGCCTCTAAAATGAAACTGATTTCCAGAGTGACCAACATTGAAATTACTGGATTAATCCCTGGGACTATGTACAATTTCTCTGTATTTGCATTAGTACACGATGGTCGGACAGAAGGAGAAGGGACATCCATAATCCAGTATACAAGTAAGTCGCAGTTTCTTGCAGTGCTGTTGTTCTGTGCAGCTCAGAGCTTTGTCTGAGGGCTGAAAGAGAAAAGTGTTCTGTGTAGAGAAGCTGCTTTAATCCTGGAGCCTAATGTGGGCTGCCTACTCAGCATGGGGTCTTAATGTGTAGAGGAAATGTATTCCTTGCTTTAAAATAAAAACGAAGCAAAACCAGCCCCACAAATCCTCAGTATGAAGCAGTGGTGTGCCTGTGTTTGTTCTGTCCCTATACATGAGCAGATGTTGTTTCAGGTTGAGAGATTGTTGTCTTGCCTTTCACAGAGCCCAGCCCAGTCCAGGATCTCACGGTGGAATATGTTGGTGTGACTTCTGTCAATTTAACATGGACAGTGAACGACACTGCTGCCAGCTCCTACACATACAGGATAGAGGTTGTACATGGTACCTCTAGTAGGAGCTTGACATCCAATGCCACAGAAGTTGAAATTACTGAATTAATCCCTGGGACAATGTACACTTTCACTGTATTTGCAGTAACAAGTGATGGTCAGGCAGGAGAAGGGACGTCCGTAATCCAGTATACAAGTAAGTCGCAGTTTCCTGCAGCCCTGTTTCTGGTGGGCTGTATTTTCTTGTGCCTACCTGCCCGAGGTATGAAATATAATGCAAGCCTTACCTGGGCTGTCTATTAAGAATGAGGTGTTAATAAGCAGAGGAAACAGAGCCCTGAGACATACATCTATATATATTTTTTTTTTTAATTAATTTTTTTAGTACAAACCACTGAATCCACTCTATGCACCATCACCCTAGAAGAAAAAAATCCCTCACAACAGCAACAAAACCAAAAAACAACCAATGAAACAAAAGCCCCAACTCCTTCTCACCCCTTCATCCTCATCACTTTCCAGACCATCTCTCTGGTATCCGAAGGAAAGCCCTGGGAGCACTGGTGCGGTTGTGACCTGTGCCCCTCCTTTGGGGTGTCAAAGGGAGATGAATCCCACCCAGAATGACTTTCTTCAGTTCTCTCTTAGCTGCCCATTGATATAAAAGCCTCCAGGAGCATTTGGTGGTGGTGTTGGGGTGCTCCTGCTCTCTGAATGATGAGTGAAGCAGTGGTGTGCCTGTGTGTGTTCTGTCCCTATACATGAGCAGGTGTTGTTTCAGGCTGACAGATTGTTGTCTTGCCTTTCACAGAGCCCAGCCCAGTCCAGGATCTCAAGGTGGAATATGTTGGTGTGACTTCTGTCAACTTAACATGGACAGTGAACGACACTGCTGCCAGCTCCTACACATACAGGATAGAGGTTGTACATGGTACCTCTAGTAGGAGCTTGACATCCAATGCCACAGAAGTTGAAATTACTGAATTAATCCCTGGGACAATGTACACTTTCACTGTATTTGCAGTAACAAGTGATGGTCAGGCAGGAGAAGGATTGCCCATCATCCAGTATACAAGTAAGGAAGTGATGCCTCTCACTTGTGAGTCAACATGCGGTTTGTCCCAGTTTGCCCTGCTTTTTACCATGGATTTCCAACTCTGTGCTGTGTCTCATTGTGACATTGCTTTGCTCCAGGTGCCTGTGTGCATGAATACCAAGCACTCTTTGGTCACAGGGGAAGGCCTGAGATCAAGTTTGTGTGGCCTGTAAAGCAGTTATTTCATCAGCTTGGCTGGTCAAGACTATGTCGAGATCGAGCTGCCTCAAGAACATGACTCTCTCTAGACCTGAGGTCTGAAAAGGGCCCCTAGAATGTCTCTGGGATCAGGTTATTAGAGCTCATACCAAAGGACATGGTGTGCAGGGGTGTGGTGGCCAGGATCACAGAGGCTTTTTGTGCTTGAAGATTGTTTTGAGCTCTTTGCAGGGTCCCTGGTCTGGGGCTCCTGTGGACTGTGACTGTGTCTAGGGCATTACCAAGTGTGGTGCCAGTTTTGTTGGTATTGTGCTGTGGTACCTCTTTCCCAGATCAGAGGGACAGGTGGGAGAGGGTCTTCTGTATCTAGCTCAGGGGTGAAAAGGGAACAGGCAACATCCCTATAAAGCAATTAGAAGTTGTCTGTTCTGGAGCTGCTACTGAGTAGATGAGCTTGTTTAAGCTGAGTTGGTCTTATCTGCCTGGTGTTGATGCTGAGACAGGCTCACAGACACAGGACCCCAGGGCACATCAGCAATTGGAACTGCTCAAGGAGCCTTTTTCCTTCTGCTGATGTTGAGGAGAGGCTGGGCTGAAGTGCTCAAATTAAGATTTGTGGGCACAATACTGAGTTCACCAACTGAGATCAGCCTGCACTCTGCTTCCTTCCAAGAGTGCCATCTGTTTCTCTGTCTGGAAAGCTACTGTAGAATGAAATAATTTTAGCATGTGAGATGAAATATACAGAATATGCCCAAGAACTCCTGTGGCCTTTCCAGAGGTGCCTCAGCATGTGTCTCTGAAACTGGACGTTGATACTATAGGAGGGCTTCTTGGCTACAAGTAGTGCTCATTCTATATGGAATAGGCAAATGTGGCTGTGGATCTTTTTTGGTTTTGGGGGGTTTTTTGTGTTTTTTTGGTGGTTTTTTGTGGTTTTTTCCTTTTTTTTTTTTTTTTTCCTTGGGTTTTTTTTCTGGTTTTTTTTTCTTGGGTTTTTTTTTCCTCTCCTCTATCTTGACAGATTGTTGTCTTGCCTTTCACAGAGCCCAGCCCAGTTGTTGATCTCAAGGCAGACTATGTTGGTGTGACTTCTGTCAACTTAACGTGGGTGGTGAACGATGCCACTTCCAAGTACTACACGTACAGGATAGAGATTGTAAATGGTACCTACAGTAGGAAACTGAAGTCCAATGTCACCAAAATGGAAATTACCAAGTTAATTGCTGGGACAATGTACAATTTCACAGTATTTGCAGTAGCAAATGATGGTCAGACAGAAGGAGAAGGACTGTCCATAGGGCTGTATACAAGTGAGTCGCAGTTTTTTTGCCGTCCCGTTTCTGGTGGGCTGTATTTTGTGGTGCAGCTCAGGGCTTTGCCTACCTGCCCAAGGGTTGTAATTTAATGCCATTGCAGGCAGAGGTGAGGATTTGATCCTGGAGCTGGAGAGGGCCAGTCTGCAAAGCATGGGATGTTAAAGTGCAGAAGCAGCATTGCCCTGATACAAAGATGTTGGTGACATTTGTCCGCAAGGCTGGCAACACAGATTATTTCCACTCCCCCCTGACCCCCCTGGGACCTCTACCATCTAAATTTAGGAAGGGAGTTTGCATTTCATAGCCTAGAGGATGGGGGCCTTGTATTGTTAGTATAAAGGGCTCCCACGCAGAGCTTACTGACCAGGGGAACTTCAGTGATTTGGGGGCCTGTAGCTGTCATCAGACTGCAGCAGAAGGGTGAGGTTTAGGAAGCTGTATATGAGAAGAACTGCTTTACCCATCCGGCACCTTGCCGTGTTGGCTGTCAGAAGTCTTAACGCGTGTTGCTGGAGGGACTGTTGTAGAGCTGGCCTGCAAGGCTGTAGCCCAGCCTGGTCATTACACAGGGTTTATCTGGAAGAAAATAAGTGCTGGTTCTTGTCATTTGTGTTGTCCTGAAATGTACCTGCACGTGTGCTCCAACATTTCCAATCCATTCCCTGAAGTGCTGCCGGACTGTGATGACTGCTTGGGAGAGAGGGTTTTGGAGACAATCTCTCTGCCGTGGGAGTGAGCACAGGGCATCACAGCTGGAGAAGGAGCAGAGTGCCTGAGTCAGCACCTGTGTTCCTCTTTCACAAATATTTCATCTTCCCTACTTTTTTCTGTCCAGAGATGCATCACCGTTGTCTTTCCCCTCCACCCTACTCCTTCCTGCCCACCTCTGAATTTGCAGGGAGCGGTGGAACCATGGTGACCTGTGCTTCTTGTACTCTGGAGTGTCAAAGGGAAATTAATCCCACCCAGAATGACTTGTCTTCACTTCTCTTTTAGCTGCCTATTGATATAAAAGCCATCAGGAGCATCTGGTGGTGGTGTAGGGGTGCTCCTGCTCTCTGAATGATGCATGATGAGGTGGTGTGTGTTCTGTCCATGTATATGAGCAGATTCAAGTTGATGGATTGTTATCTTGCCTTTCACAGAGCCCAGCCCAGTCCAGGATCTCACGGTGGAATATGTTGGTGTGACTTCTGTCAACTTAACATGGACAGTGAACGACACTGCTGCCAGCTCCTACACATACAGGATAGAGGTTGTACATGGTACCTCTAGTAGGAGCTTGACATCCAATGCCACAGAAGTTGAAATTACTGAATTAATCCCTGGGACAATGTACACTTTCACTGTATTTGCAGTAACAAGTGATGGTCAGGCAGGAGAAGGGACATCAATAATCCAGTATACAAGTAAGTCGCAGTTTCTTGCAGCCCCATTTCTGGTGGGCTGTATTTTTCTTTGCAGCTCAGGGCTCTGCCTGCCTGAGGGTTGAAATTCAGTACTGTTTCAGGCAGTGGTGGTGTGCTTTGCCTGCCTGCAGGTAGAGATCTTCTTGAGGAAGAGACTTAGCCTTTTTAAAACAAAGTAAAACAAGCCCTGTCAAAACCACCAAGTGTTGAAGGTGATCACCAAGGCCTGTGACACAATGAAGGAACTCTTCTAGGAGAGCCTGCCTTCCTGGCCTGGGATTTGTGTGAGCTACCTTCATTTCTTCGAGGATGGGGCCCTCAGACCCTGATTTTAAAGGGCTCCCACCCAGAAAAAGTGTGTTGTGCCAGGGAACTGGTGTGATCTGGGGGCCTGTGGCTGCGATTGGGGTGCAGCGGGAGAGTGAGCTTCAGGCAGCGCTAGCTCAAGAGTGAAGAGCTCCGGGTATGAAGGCTGGTGAAGGAGCAGGGTTCTTGGTCATTTCCTTGGTTCCATTTCCATGATACTTGATGTTCTTACATTTGCTGTGCACAGATCTATCATCATCTGCTCTCCACTTCCTCTGCAACCTTGTCTCTTTCCTGACCTCTCCTCTGGATTCCCAAGCAAAATCCTGTGAGCACTGGCACCATGGTGACCTGTGTTTCTGCTTTAGATTGTCAAAGGGAGATGAATCTCATCCAGAATGACTTTCTTCAGTTCTCTCTTAGCTGCCTATTGATGTGAAAGACTCCAGGAGCATCTGGTGGTATTGTTGGGGTGCTTCTGCTCTCTGAATGATGCATGATGAGTGAAGCAGTGGTGTGCCTGTGTGTATTCTGTCCCTGTACACGAGTAGATGTTGTTTCAGGTTGACAGATTGTTGTCTTGCCTTTCACAGAGCCCAGCCCAGTCCAGGATCTCAAGGTGGAATATGTTGGTGCGACTTCTGTCAACTTAACATGGACAGTGAACGACACTGCTGCCAGCTCCTACACATACAGGATAGAGGTTGTACATGGTACCTCTAGTAGGAGCTTGACATCCAATGCCACAGAAGTTGAAATTACTGAATTAATCCCTGGGACAATGTACACTTTCACTGTATTTGCAGTAACAAGTGATGGTCAGGCAGGAGAAGGGACGTCCGTAATCCAGTATACAAGTAAGTTGCAGTTTCCTGCAGCCCTGCTTCTGGTGGGCTGCATTTTGCTGTGCAGCTCAGGGCTCTGCCTACCTGCCCAGGGGTTGAAATATCTTACGGTTTCAGGCAGAAGTTGCTGCACATGGCCTACCTGCAGTCAGCTATGTTCATGTGTTGAAGGAGGTTCTCTTGGGGGTGTCTGTTGCCTTCTCTTACTTGTGAATGAAGCCTCAGGCCCTTATTTTTAAGGGTTCCCATAGAGAGCACACTCCTCTATTCCTCCTCTTGGGCATTGAGATCATTTTTCCACCTTGTTGAGAATATGTACTGCTCTGTCCTTTCTTTCATTTTGTCTAATTTTGACTGAGGTGAAGTGATTCTGTCCCAGAGTTGCTCAGTGGGGTTTCCAGAGGTGCCCTGGGATGAGCCCATTAAGAGTGTCTCTGGTATGGTGTAGGAAAGGAATACTGAAGTTTTACAGATGCTTATACACAAAACGTACAGGCAAGTTTTTTCTGTTTACTGCAATACTTGATTTCTTAACTTTGTTTTTGTTTTTCTTTTTTAACTTCATAGTTCCTGCCTTAGTGCATTCATTTCAGTGTGAACCAGTGCCCAAGGAGTCTTTCTTAATGCTGAAGTGGGAATGTCCTTCTGGTAACAATTCTGGCTTCAAAATTAAAATATTTAATGGTACATGGGAAAAAGAAGAAGAGGCTCCATCCTGTATGGGAGAAGGCTCTGAGAAAACCTTCACAACAGAGTCTTTAGTTTATTTCAGCACCTACAATGTTACTATTGCAACTCGTTCAAATAGTTCTGAAAGCCCTCCAGTGCAGAAAACGTGTAATACGAGCATCACTGGTAAGCATCAACGTTTGAAAGATACTCATAGGATCAAAATATTAATTTCATGGTTGCAGAATACTAAACTTGAGAAGCAGTACAGTATCAGGCTAGATTGTGAATAAAACACTACATTCATGCGGTCTAATGTGGTGCATTATATGAATAGCATCAGTATCACAGCATTTTCTTGCTTGGAAAACTTGTTTTTATTAGTCGTTAAAGTACTAAAAAATATTTCTGTTCATAGACCCACCTGCTCCAAGGAAAGCTCCTTTAGTCAAGGCAGTCAGTCACAACTCGTTGTCTGTCGAATTCCCTAATTTTGAGTTGGTGAATGGACCATTAAAAGCCTATGCAGTAATGATCACGACAGAAGAACAAGGTAGGATGTTACGGTATTATCCTGTAGCTGTGTGAAACAATTTATCAGACAGCATTATGTTGTTAACTCTAAATAGGTGTTGAATGGATACAGGAAAAGCTGACTTGGTATTTTCAATCACCTTTCAAAAATTATGGGGTAAATAGATTGCTTGCTTGAAGTCAGATCACTCCTTGTTATCAGAAAGCCAATATTTTTTCAGTCTGACTTACCCTTGTGTATAAGTCTCCTATATATTGCCGCTGTGCTATTGCCGTCTTGGTTTGCCAGTGATTCCTGCCACAAGAGTGTGTACTACCCTTTTTTTTCCCTGCAGAGTAATTTTCACAGCTACTACTACCAGCAGCTTTGGAATGTGGGATGTTTGTCCCCCTCCCTTCTTTAGCTGGAAGGCATCAGTAAGATCTTAAAAGGAGGAAAGCTCGCTTCCTTTTACTTACCAGATGTTATTAACTGAGAGAGTTGGGGGGCAGGTGGAAGGCTTGAAGAGCATTGTCAGTGTTACTTTCCATGGGAAGTTGAATGCCAGGAAAAGCTAGAGAAAAAATAGAGGGTAGTCTATCAAATTCACCTCTTTAACCATCAAAACAAAGAAATATCTTCAACTGGTTGATGTCTAGTGATAAATCATAAAATTAACTTACTTTTAGAGCGTAGGTTCTAGTTGAGCTTCTTTGCATTTCTGCCAGGGCACTGGAGGAATAAAATAGCTGATGAGATAGTTTCCTCCAAGTGGGATTTCACATTCATGTTTATTCTTTGTCTTAACGCTGGAAAATCATCTTGCTGCAGTTTGACTGGAGATTTTTCTTCTGTGGTTTTCCATAGAACATACGTACGAGACGTGCCTGTATATCTCTATCTATATAGTACATCAGAGCAGAAAACTAGTTTTCCCATGCCTGCTTAGCTGCCCCTGCGCTGATGATTTGAATGTCACTCTCTCGCACACAACAGCAGCTCTGCTTGTACCTTCAGCCAGTCCTCTTTAGCCTTGATGAGATTCAGTGTGCTCTTCTGTGTGGTTTTGATTGCCAGGTGTTCAAGAGAGATGACTTTCAGGATGTAATTGAGAGAAATAAGGAAGGAAGACTGTAAGACAGAGTCTGAGTGCTTTTGTAGGAGCACAAAAGGATCCTTAGAGCACAGCACTGCTTCAGTTTTATAGTGTTGAAATAGCATTAATATGCTTGAGATGTGCTTGTCTTAAAACAGATACCACTGCCTTCAGGGCAGACAGAGGGGACTTTATTCAGTTGTGTATTCAGTTGCGTAAGCAGTGTCTCAGGCTGTTTGAGATGTCCTAGGATGATATCTACATGTGACAGTTGGTAGAGTGTGTAGAAATATGACTGACTTGTTTAGTGAGGTTGTCCATGAGGACACCGGAATCCACCACTAATGTACCTTACAGATGAGCTCCACGATAGATGGTAGGACTAACGCCAAAAGGAGATTAAAGACAAGTAACACTGGGGAGCAGGGAGGTAGGTCAGCAGATTGCAGTGCAGTACAGGAGATTTCTAGGTTGTGCAACTCAACCTTTCATTTTGGGCAGTATTTATAGAGCAATGACAGCTGTGGTTAATATGATCATAGCCACTGTACCGATTGAGACAAACTCAGTGGATGGTGTATAACACATATATCCTTGTTCTTTCCTGAAGGTTGTGACTCTTTGGAGTCTAAATTGAACAACACATACGAAGATTTCAAGAAGAAAAGGACAGTCACCTATGTAACATATGTTATAAGTACAGAGCAAGCAAAATCACCGTCTTTCCATTCTCAGAATGGTACAAACATCGTTAATGTAGGCAAGGGAAACACAGTGTATGGCTATGAAAACGGACCACTGATTCCACTTCGTTCATACAGGTGTTTATTGCAAACCGCTGATTAATTTTGTGACAGTTGAAATCTAAAATGTAACTGAAAGATTACAGATCTTGCTTAAGGCTGTTAAAACCATGTAATGTACCCAGTGTTGGGTGGTTTGTTTTGTTTATTTTTCTTTTCCTTCTCCCTTTTCAACAGGGCAAGTGTTGCAGGTTTCACTAATATAACCTTTACTGTGGGAAACATCATCGTGGGGGAAGACAGTTACGTATCGTTTTCACCCTGTTCTGACGCGGTTTTGCTACCCCAGGATCCAGGTACAGTTACTGTCGAATACAGGACTAGTTCTGTGGGTGGCCTCATTCTCCCACATATGACTTCTACTGTGAAAATACCCAGAAGCTGTGCATGCTGAAAGGGATTGGATGGCACAGTGAGACTTTGGTACAGAAACAAGTAGTAAAAAGCAGTTGATGTTCTCACACTGCTGGTAAATTAGAAGCAGTATATTTGAATGCAATTACTGCTCCTTTAATCCAATTTTTTCAATAATTTTTCGTCCTTGCTTTATTATTCTTCATAAGCTTTCAAACCTGATCTTGCCAAAGGACATGGTGAAGAAAAGACATTTAGTAGAGTGGAGTTACACTCTGTCACTTGCGAGGCTCTTCTGTAGCACGTTGATTGAGTCAGATTGTTACCAAGGAGGTGTCGCTGTTTATGCCTGGAGCGGAGAGATGCAGCAACATATAAATACAGCAAGAGCAGGCAAAAGAAGCAACTTTATTAATTTACAACCCCATTTTATATACCCTAGCCCCATAGGGCGACTGGTCAGTGATCACCCATCTCCTAGGGTGATTGGCTAAAGTCCTACAACACCTATTTCAGAATATTTTTCCAATGTACCATAAACAGAACTTAGCAAAACACCACGTGTTGGTCTAGTTTACAAAACCGTCCTACTGTTTCTCATAACACGTGTGAGAAAGGCAGGATTCTCACCGAATATTGTGAGAACCTGGGAAAATCCCTCTGCTAGCAGCTTTTCAGCATCCACAAGGAGGTAAATCGGTAATGAGTAATACTTGTTCTCTTTCATCAGGTGTCATTGGCGGAGCCGTTATTGGATGCCTTTTGGCTCTACTGGCTGTAGTGGCTATAGGGGGGTTCATATTCTGGAGAAGGAGAAGGTAATGTGTGTTCATTGCTGTGTTTGTCATTGTGCAGAACATCAGTATTTCGCTTCTGTACCTTTCTCGTGAAAAGGCCTCTCTCTCTTTTGTATATGCTTCTGTTATGATGTTTTAAAATACATTCTATTTAAAATCTTGTTTGTATGTTACAGGTTAGAGTTGACATTTCACCCTGGTGAAATGACTGTTCAACCCCACAGTTACAAACTCATGAATTCAGTTTCTTTGATTGAGCTCTTCTAAATTCATGCATGCTGATGAAGTAATTGAGTCAAAGTGAGCAAACGTCGCATATTACTGTGCTAAAAGACATATGTAACTGTATCTGAGATGGGTTTATTTTAAATCGTCCATTAATTGCACTTTTTAATTGTTGGGTAGCGTGTCACATAAAACTTCTATTCTGGAGTTTCCAGAAGCTGATGAGTTGCCTAGTGCTTGAGCTGGTTTCTCCAATCTTCCAAATAATCCTGGGATTAGAGAGTCCTCATGGGTTTTTTTTTTTCCTGCTTCTAATCATGTGGTATATCCTTTTGAAAGAGTTGGCTGTAGTGTCCTTAGGCCAGTTTTCTTAGTTTCTTTGATAAACTGCAGTTATTTTTTTACAAGCGCATCCAGTAGCTGTAGACAATAATGAGAAGAGCTTCCTTTAACGCCAGGAACACTTCTTTTCATTCAACTACCAGTTTCAGTACCACTGACATATCCCTGTTGAACACTTGCTGTAAGGATTCTGGGGTTAGTAGCAATTCTCCTGAGATGTTAGTTAGCAGTGCAGGTCCCTCAGGGGCATATCTTCCACCAAGCTGTGTGTTCAGGCATTAGATGCAAAAAGAAGCAGTCCCATTGCACAGCATCCCTGGATGAAGGATGAAGTATTTTATTCTTCCTCTAGGTGTAAGGTTTGCCTCAGGAGGATTGGGTTTTTTTTGTTTGGTTTTTTTTTTTTTTTTTTTTTGCACAGAATGAGATGCTTTAAAAGAAATTCTTCCAAACAGGCACAGGAAATAGCTGTCATCAGAAATCTCATATGCATCCCATTAAGTTCTGCTATGAACCTATTGTGTTGTTTTCTTTCACCTTCTAGGAAAGATAAAAGAAATACTGAAGTCTCCTTTTCTCCAATTAAGTAAGTCCATGTCCTTTCACACATTGTTTTTGAGCTTGCGATATTTGCAGAGCTTACTCTGAACCTTGATACTTGTTTTCTGGGCTGTTTTATATAGAATTTTGCAGTATTAATTCCTTGTGGAATTTAAAGACTCCAGCCTGCAGACTAAAAATAGCTGTACCGGTTGAGACTTGCAGAGTTGCCGCGGGGCTTTAAGTCCTCGCTTGATGAAGCGCTGTCAGACACACAAACCCCGTGCACAGTGTGAGAACAGGGTGTTTGAATGAAGCACAGGCCTCTGTGCACCCTAAGGAAACAATCCCAACTGTTGATAAAGCGCATACAGGCAAAATTCTTCACTGCGGCCTGAATTCTTGTTTGCTTTATGAGCGTGTTGTACTGAGCCATTAATTTGAAGAATGTTGAGATTGTAAAAGCTGGTCATGGGGGGGGTAATGACAAAGAATTGTAAGTCACAGGCAGTGCACCTGAATCATGTTATTGGCTCTTGCACCAATTCTTGTGCTGATGGAAAGGCACAGCCCTCTGTGCCTCACATCCCATGAAGTCCCACCTTGCTAGACTTTAGGAGTTGACATAAAATACAACAGGGAACAAGGCCAGTCTGGTGGGAGTACAGAAGTGGCTGAGTGACACTTTCTATGCTGTTCTTCTCCTGAAGGATGTGCTGTTCCCTCCTTGGTTTAACAGATCAGTTGTTTGCTATGCTTGATATCCTGTCCCCTGTAAATGTGCAGTTTTGTGGCTGCGACTAACAGTCATGCTTTCGTTCTTAGATTCACATAGCGAAAAATACAGCTGCATGTGTCTAATCAACCTTTTTTTCTTCCCCTCCCCCACCCTTCCCTGAAGAATCAAGAAGTAAGTAAAGCTCACTTTCTAACACATTAACTCAATTCATGGTTTATTTACCTAACACCAGTTACCAATAAGTGTCTTTTGTCATTTTTAGATCAAAAATGATTAAAGTGGAGAACTTTGAGTCCTATTTTAAGAAGCAGCAAGCTGACTCCAACTGTGGTTTTGCTGAAGAGTATGAGGTATGTGCCCTCAGTGGAGAGAGCTTCGTGACATACTTTTGGAGAGGCAAATTAGCTTTCCCATGGTGGCTTGCTGAAGGGGAAGAGAAGGCAGAGATCACTGCAGAGATCATTAAGCTGCATGCATGGCCTTCCCTTCCCTGATCCCACTCCAAATACAGTTGAAGTGCATGATAAATACTTCACATCCTGAACTGTTATCTCTACCTGTGAGCCTCCAGCATGGCCTGCTGGATAGAGCTTTCACCAGAGACAGGATCTCCCACGCCCTTGCCCTAGCTGCACTACAGTTAGCCTTGTGAAAGCTATTTAACTTCTCTACACTTTGGGGGGGTTTTAATCTTGTTTTCATTTTTCTACACAGCAAGACAAGTCTCTTGCTAATATCACTGACTTCTTCAGCACGTAGGTGTGATTTGCAAATGGCACCTGTGAACAGCTCAGAGCAGTCAGAGCAACAGCAATTAGGAATTGTTCGGTGACCATAAATGGTTTTCTGTGAAATGTGCTAAAGCTCAATTGTTGCAAGGTACAAAAGACAGGAACTGAGTGTCAGGAAGGATTCTGTGTTGTCATGTTTGCTGTTTTTCATCTCCTTGAAGCTATTAATTGACTTTCTTCTTTCCAGATTAATTCCTGTCTCTTTTGAGTGTACTTTGAAGGCTGGTGCTCCTCCTTGCTTTCCTCACAGATTTTGCTTCCTTCAGTCCCTTCATGATGTACTTGTTCCTTTTCTCCCTGTAATGTCTGCAGAGCTTAAGTGAAGTAGTTCGCTTCCTTGGGGTCAGAATGAGTGTGCCATTGTCATCAGTGTTGTGTATTTGTCTGGGTTTTTACCACGCTACTATTCCTACATTCTTTATTAAACCCTTCTCTATCAGGTTTGCCACTGTCACCCTCCCACTCCCTAAACAGATGAGGTTTATCATCATTTATCCCATTTTAATGTGCCTACTTTTGCAGCAAAGGCCAGGAGTGTTTGGAGTATTTGTTTCAGTCATAGGTTTCTGTATGATTCCTAAACCAGGACTGAGTGCTCATGAATCTTCCTTTTATTGTAGGAACTCAAGTCTGCTGGTGTTCATCAGCCCAAATTTGCTGCTGAACTTGCTGAGAACAGGGGAAAAAACAGATACAACAATGTCTTACCATGTGAGTTACTCTTCAGTTTTGTGTCTTCTGCTGGTTGAGTTTATAGGTGAAAAACCTTGGATTTGGCTAACCTGACTTTAATTGTACCCAGACGTTTCAGAGAGGGATTCACGTCATCAGTTTCCAAATTAATGAGTTTGGGCTGCTTTTCCCAAAATCACTGTCTAAGCCAACGTAAAGAGCTTTCCCTCAAGAATGTTCCCAAAATTTCCCTCAAGAAAGCTCCCTAATGATTAAATAATTTTAATTTTCCATTTGTGAAAAACTTTCCATCCAGAATGCAAAAACAAGAGGTTATTGTTTGACTATGGACAGATAGACATGCAGAGCTATGAGAAATATCAGAGCCTGCTGCGCAGCTGTGCTACTGAGCTGAGAGCCTCAGCCTCGCCAAGCTGCGGGCACCCCAGTGTAGCAGAGTGTAAGGGAGGAACTGGAGGAGAACAGCGGTGGGTACCGAGGGATTGTTTTGAGGAAAAACATCAGCTGCAGTGGCAGCAGTAGACAAAGTACCTATTTTTCTTCAGTAATAAAAACCACAGTAAATTACCTATTAGATTAAAAATACATAAATATGTAAAAACAAACCTTGTTTTGAAGAAATAATCTGTGTTTAGTATCTGAATTTTTATCATGGCTGCTCATTTTTCTGAAGGCTCTCATTATACAAATTCTAAATTATTGTTATTTGTGTTTCCTAAAGTTATACTGTTGTAATTAAAATGCACATTGTTCTAAAATATCTTTTATTTATAAACCATGCATTAGATGAGGTATTTTTCTAAAAGATTCTAGTTTTAAAATTCCTAATTTTCTTTTCCTTTTTCTTTCTGCAGATGATATTTCTCGTGTTAAACTTTCAGATCAAAGCTCTGCAACTGATGATTACATTAATGCAAACTACATGCCTGTAAGTTGCTTCATTATTCAAAATGTAATGTGTATTTTTATGTTGTAGGTTTAACAGTTCATAATGATGACTAAAATTGTCTTTTTATGCCTCACTGATGCAGATTTTTTTCTTTTTCTTTTTTTTTTTTTTTTTTCCTTTTATGTTATCCCTCTCCTTAGGGTTACAACTCAAAGAAGGCATTTATTGCTGCACAGGGTCCTTTGCCCAATACAATAGAAGACTTCTGGCGCATGATTTGGGAAAAGAATATCTACTCTATTGTTATGTTGACAAAATGTGTTGAACAAGCCCGGGTATGTTTTTATTAAAGCTGAACTGTCTCTTGAAGATGCTTGGATCTCTTCTTATTTTCTTGTTACCCCAGTAGGTTGGAGACTGACCACTTTCTTTTTAACCAGCCACTTACTTGAAGACTTGTTTTCTAAATTTAAAAAGCCCTTTTTTTTTTTTTTTTTTTTTTTTTTTTTTTTTTTTTTTTTTTTTTTTTTTTTTTTTTTTTTTCTTTTTATCTTCTTCCCATTTTTATATCTGCTGACTACCAGAGTGGATTCTCTCAGGAGGGTTGTGGAATCGCTGTCTTTTAGGATGGGGGGTTCTCCCTAAAGAATTACTCTGGTAGAGCTTCTCCTGTCCTAGGTTAGACCACTGGGGCAGGGCTTTCTCGCCCTGCTTCTGGTGGTGTGTTATTTAAAACTCACAAATCAGTTGCTGTGTGTAATGTCTCTAACCTTGTAACTTTCTTCTTAGACAAAATGTGAGCAATACTGGCCAGACAAACAATCCAAGAGCTATGGTGACATTATTGTGACAATGGTCTTGGAGATTGTCCTTCCAGAATGGACAATAAGGGACTTCACTGTAGAAAAGGTGAGTGCCCCCTTGGGTGCTAGTTGTTAGTGTATGGGTATTTGTAGAAGTGGTTTATCATATCACTGTGACTTCACATGTCAAGCAACACTGGAGTGACAGAATATAATAATTTCACTAAAACTTAATCAAATTCAAAGGTATCTGGGAAAAGAATAAAAGTGTTTTAATTTGAGGCTTTGAATATTAGTCTGCTTGCTGCCAAAAGTCTGATTTAAAATCTTTCATGTTACTTACTGACAACAGCATTTGTAACGGGCACCTTTCACGAAGCTGAGCTTTGCTCAGGACATATGGCAGGAAGCTCTACTGGTGCTTCTCTGAAGTCGATGTTCTTTCATTTGTTCTGTATTCCTCTAGTCCAACACACCAGAGAGCCACACAGTGCGCCAGTTCCATTTCACTTCCTGGCCAGATCATGGAGTGCCGGAGACCACAGACCTTCTCATCAACTTCAGGCACCTTGTTCACGAGTACAGCAGTCAGAATCCAATCGACTCTCCTACTCTTGTGCACTGCAGGTGGGAAGAACATGTTTGTGTTACACACACTTTTATCTTGTTGCTTTTTTAAGAACCATTAATTTTTCATGTGATTTAAGGGGGAAAAAAAAAAAAAAAAAAGAAAAAAAAAGAAAGGAAAAAAAAAAGTCATCCCTTTGCTTAAGCACATGGGCTGTTCACCCTGAGAAATGAAAACCATTGCCCTGTACCTCAGAAATGTAGTGGTGCTACGGAGGTAGCAAAGTGCGTGGTACAAAATTCTTTAGAACAGACTGTCTCTCCTAGCCTGGAAACTTAGCTGAGTAAGTCTTTTCAAGCGCTTTTTTTATGTAACCTTGTAGAATTGCAAGGCTGGGAAGCCCAGAAGTATGTCCTTCCTCCCTCTAGGAGATGGTAAGAACCATGCCTCTGGGCTGCAGAGACTTTTAATGCCTGTGCCACTGAAAGAATAGAAAGCATCTTAGTAGCTTCACTGGCTTTTCTTCAGGCCACTGGTGAGCAGGTGGCTGAGAGCGAGCAGTAAATGGCTCCCCTGTGTCATTGCAGTGCTGGCGTGGGGAGGACGGGGACGTTCATTGCCATTGATCGCCTGATCCAGCAGATTGAAATGGAGAACACGGTGGATGTGTACGGGGTGGTATACGATCTCCGCATGCACCGGCCTTTAATGGTGCAAACTGAGGTGAGGCTGTCTTCCGGCCAGCGGCGTGTGTTCCAAATGTGCCTAACAATCCAGGAAGGGTGGACTCAAGATGTAGCTCAGAATTACAGGAAGATAAGATACTAAGGAGCAATCTGAATTTGCTCTTTATTTAACTGCCCTCCTTCCTGCATCGTCTCTTCCACAAAAATAGTTGCAGCCAGAGGCTGCGGTACATCCAAGCAGACTTTTAACAGAGGATGTTGTAGGAGTGTCATTTGCAGCTGGGAAGAATCAAATCCTGAAGAAGTGGGTTTTGCATTTTGTTTTCCTCACATGAGTTCATGAATCCTTATAGCTGCGAGCCAGAATCCTCTTGAGTCGAATGGTCTTGGTGTGCATCTTTTCTTTTGTGTTCTCCGGGAACACACATGGTCCTGCTGAAATGATCACTTTGATCCCAAAAGGTGTGTGGAATAACTCAAGCTGATTTGAAAAAAGCTGTAAAAAATCTCCCATCGTGAAAGTCTTTTAAGAGGGTGTTAGTTGGGACAGTAAATCTGACACTAGTTTTTGCGCATGGATGGAGGGGGGGCGGGAGGTGTGTGTGTGTGAGATCAGATGACATCAGGAGGTCCTTTCCATGAGCCCTGTTTTCTGTGAACTATCTTAGAATGTTAGGGGTTGGAAGGGACCTAGAAAGATCATCTAGTCCAACCCCCCTGCCAGAGCAGGATCACCTAGACCAGGTCACACAGGAATGTGTCCAGGCGGGTTTTGAACATCTCCAGAGAAGGAGACTCCACAACCCCCCTGGGCAGCCTGTTCCAGTGCTCTGTCACCCTCACAGTGAAAAAGTTTTTTTTTCCTTATGTTTACCCTAAACCTCTCTAAACTATACATACAGCTTTGTGATTACATTCAGTGCAGTTGCATCCAAAGCCTATATACAGGAGCAGAACTACTTCCAAAATCAAGTATTTGCTAGAAATGTGTTACCCTGTCTTTTTTTCCCCATCAGGACCAGTATGTCTTCCTAAACCAGTGTGTTATGGATATTATTAGATCCCAGAAAGACAAGAAGACCGACCTTATTTACCAAAACATGACGGCAATGGCAATCTATGAAAACTTCACGCCTGGGCCAGGCTTCGGGAAAGCCAACGGCTACCACGTGTAGCCCGGCAGGAAGGCGCTGTCTCCGGGAGATACTCTGCTTGTGCTTTCCAGGGTTGTGTGCAGTGTCTCGTGTCTGGCTTCCCTGGGTCTGTCCACACTCGAAGATGGGATCTACGGGAGGAAAAACACAGTGCTGGCAGGAGCTGCAGACTGATATTTAAAAACAAACAAAGAAGCAAAATTATTTAAAGTTAACAGAGGAATCTTGCTTTTTCATGGGAATTTAACAGTACTGATAGGAGAAATAGCATTTGCAGTATGAACGGTGAACTAGAATATTAAAATAATAACACAAGCTTTTTATTACAATTTTATATGATTTCATTTACAGACACCAGGCTTGTGGGCTGTTTTAATATATTTAATTTTAAGTTTCAGGAACATATTTTATCTACTGTATCTGGTTACTTAGCTAATAGATATGTGCCTCTGTGATTTATTTTTTTTTTCCTGTGTTCCTTTTTATTTAAAAAAGGAGTACAAACAACTCCTTGAAATGGACGTTTATACTTGGAAATTGTGCCTTTTCTAGTTGCTACTCTAGGAAAAAAAAAAAAAGCAAACAAACAGCAGAGATTCTATTTTTGTACTGAAACTCTTAATGAGGACACAGATTTTTAAATAAGGCTTATGTCAAACTTAACTGTAGTTGCACTGTTGGCAGGACTCTCCAGAAGTTTGGAGGTGAGCTTTGTTTTTGCATTTCACCACAAATATCCCCTGCCTTAATGTTTCAGTGCCTCTGCTAGAGGAAAAGGAGTGTGGTCTGTCACTCTGAGCTTTAACTGTTGTAAAAACCTGAGCAAGTGACTATGTGAATGTGTGTGCGGGGGTGTGTGGGGGTGTGCATGAAGGACAGAATAGCTCCACCCTGTTCCTGCCTGATATTTCTGTTTTTATACAGTTTATAATGATTTATTTAAAGGTGCAATATATGATTTACTGAATAATGATCACTCTATTCTAATAGAGTTTTACTCAGGTTGGTGTCTTTTTATCATTGTTGTTTGTTTTTCCTCGAATATATAAATCTGTGAAAATGTCAAAACTAAGGTTCCAAGTGTCAAATACTCCCAAACAGATCGACTGGCTTTACTGTTTCTACCAAAACAAACTGCACAAAATTCTGCTGTACAGACCAATTTCTCAGTTGGTTTAGCTATTCAAAACTGAGACACATCATACCTGCCTACATCTCATTCATCTAATGTAATTGTTTTGTAATGATTTGCAATATACTGCTGCTGTCGTTTTAACTGGTCCTTTTAGAAACAGAACAAACAAGCAGAAACCCCCTAGTTGCTGAATTTTCAAGTCAAGGATTAGACTGGTATATAACTGTCAGACTTTCAAAGGTGATACTAATGAAGGACTTCTTAAGTAGCTTGGGGGGAGCATGTTTTTCGGTCTTCAGATCATTGCACTGGTTGCATCACAGAGGAATATGAAGTTTATGAATAATGCTATAGAATAGCTATAAAGCAGTGAAAATCTTATGAAGGTTTAATAACCAGAGTCCCTGGAATTCTGCTGCTTTTTTTTTTTTTTTGTTTGGGTTTTTTGTTGTTTTATTTTATTATTTTGTTTTAGCAGAGTTGTCAGAAAAAGCTACAGATACCAGGAGTATATGTGGCACTGCAGTGGGATCTGGCGACATTGCAGAATCCACTGTCAGCTGAAGGAAAATGTAGGAATTTCTGGTGCACAGCTGTAACTTAACAGGTAGCAAGAGGAATTTTTTACAACCTGGTGTGAAATTGTGGTGTGCTGTGTGTGAGCAAAACTGGTGGACAAACCACAGTGTGCCTCAGCTTTTGGTAGTTTTGGGGGATTTTTGTAGCAGCCACTTGTGGGTTCCTGAATTTTTTATTTTATTTTTTTTCTTTCTCTGATACACTTTTTAAAAGTAAAAAGTTAAAAAAAAACAAAACAAAACAAAAAAACCCACCAAATAAAAAAAACCCCAACCCACAAAGTTAATAATCCTGCCCAGCTCCATGCAAACTGGCAGTCCACATAGTGGGTCTCTCACCTGGTATTCTTCCTAAGCTGCTGTCAGATGACAAACAAAGATAAACCAGTTGGACCAAACAGAACCATTCCAAAGGAACTGGGAGGGAGGAAAGTCTGCCCCTTACAGTAGTGTTGTTTTTTAACTCTCTTAATTTTTCAATTACTACACATCTGTGCAGAGCATTATTCCATGGCTCCCAAGAACTTGCTGCCACAGGGTGGCAAATGCTCTCTGGCTGCCCAGGGCCCTTGTTTTGTGCAGTGCAGAAGAGAAGGAGATGAGTCTTCTATGCTAGATGATGTCTGCATTATATTGCAGCAGAACATGAGAGAACTAGCTCAAGTAGAATGTGTTTCTGCCTGACCCCAACCCAGACACTCTCCCAGAAACCAAACCTGTTTCTCTCATTTCTTTGATGTTGGAAGCAGGTGACAAATTCTCACTTGTATCATCATTTGATGAGTATCCATTTTTAATACAGCTGTGTTCCATGTGTTTTCCTGAACCAGACTCATTGTGAGAAGAGACTGAAGTTTGAAGGAAATTAACCTGCTGGTCTCAGGTATAGGTGGAGAAAGTTGGTAAGGCTTAAAATGTTGTAAACATGAAGCTGGCCATAGTGTTGCTAAGTAGGACGTGTCTCATGCGGTATCTCTGCAGGAAGAGAGGGATTACAGCTCATGCTCTACTACCTTGTAGATCTGCCTTGGTCAAGGTGATTTGAATTGCTGCAAATATTCTTTCCCCTGCCTTCTGATGTTCTCTGTGTTATAATTGCTGAGATCCGTCTCTGGTCAGTGTTTTCTTTCACTGTTGCTTATCTAAAGCTATCCACTTTTCAGGCTGAAAGTTCCACTGTGTGGCATTTGCGTTTCCTGCATTTCTGTTCTACTTTTTTTTCCTATTTGGGGTCTGCTTAAGAAGGGAAAAGTTGATGTGTTTCAAATAAGTGACTGTTTAATATCTTTAAATGATGTACAAATTTTATTGTTTTCATATTTGTTGTACAGGAAATTTCAGCACATGTCTATAATGTTTTTAATGGTTTGATTTGTTTTTAAAGATATAAAAGTAACAATTAAAAAGTATCACCCTACAGCACTTTGTCTTGCTCTTTTCTTTTTTGGGGGGTTTTCTTTTCAGTTCCTTTAGAATGAAATAAATTCTTTAAATTAAATGGCTGTTTTGGCAGGGCTTTACAATGGATAAGAGAAATGAGGTCCCATCCTCTAGAGTGGCACTTGAGTCAGATGTGTATTATGGTCACTGGGGCTCCCTGCAAGGATGTTAATCGGTCATTGAGACTTGCCTGGCAGGAAGATCAGGGCCTGATGTTGATGTGTCCTGGTAGTTTGTGGTTTGTCTAAATGAAGAGCTTGGTACCAGTTATAGGAACAACAGCTTCATCCAAGGTCAATCCAAAGATTTCTACTCTTGATTATAGATTACGTGACTGTAGGTGCATAGAAAATTACCTCAGTTAAGTCCCTTTCTCCTGAAACTCCTGGTTTCTGTTCCTGGTTGACATCTGAAATCACTCCCAAGGAGGATCACCGTGCCTGGAGAGTGATACTGGCACTCGGCAGCTCTCCAGTTCATCACAGGGTGCTGACACTGACTGCAGAATCTTCTGGTCCTCCATGGTGACTCTGATGTATTTTGTGAACTGACTGCATGGTGAGATGGGAAAAGCAAAGAGTGATTGTCTCTGTATCTTCCAGTGGGAGCATGTGCTGACCATGCAGTGGTTGCATGCTCTTGGTGAGACTCATGCTGCAGAAGAAAAGCGGTGACAATGAACCTCCCAGTGCAGGACCTGCAGCAGGTGACCACCACTGCCAGGGGTGCTCAACCTTGAGGAGACTTTTAGGGAGCACAATTCCTCTTTTTCTTTTTTTTTTTTTTTTCTCCTTAAATCACATGTGTTTGAAATACTGGAACTTCAGTAAATCCAACTCTTCTGGTTGTCATTTGGAGTGTTGGTCTGTTCAGGTGGGTGGAGCTGAACCCATGTATCTGGAAATCACATTCTGCACCTGGTGTTGTCATGTGCTGGTTTTACTGCCTTTGAGATTAAAAAGGTTGAGGTCAGAGAGGAGAGAATGTAACATTTCTGTCCTGTTCCTCACTTGATAAATGGGATGTAGTCAGAAATGCTGCTGCCCTTTCATGCCCTTCTTGGCTGGCTGTTACCAGGCAGCGAATGGAGTTTGGAGATGAACAGATGTGGAAGAGGGTCAGAAATGGGAGCTTGGAATGGAAAAACACCTGAAAACTTTGCACACTCTGCTTTTCTCAAGCAAAAAGAAGCCTCTTAGCGATGGGAAAGATCCTAGATCTTAATGGCTCCTGGATGATCTGAGGGAAAACTAATTAAAAAATGCAGATGCAATCACTTTTTTCTAGGGGCAGAATGAGCTGCAAGCACACATCAGCAGTTGGTTTGCTTCTGTGGAAGGTAGGTAAGTGTTCTCCCACTCACCACCCCCACCAGAGAAGTTACTGTGCCTCCTTATCGTAGTTCCTGTGGCACTGCTTCAGGGAGTCCCTTTCAGCTCTGTGTTGTTGAAACCTGGCTTTCAATGGTTCCATTGGCAGCACTTTGCAGAAGTGTTTACACAGTTTGTACCAAACAGTGTCTCTCCAGTGCAGGGCAGGGAAGACCTGTATCCTGAGAGATTTCTGGAGTTATGTTGGTTTTTTATCTGTCAGTTTTCTGATGTGGTGCTTCCAGTGTGGGGAATGTGCTATAGGAAGGAAAACAGGCTCTGTGGTAAAGGCTGATGTAATGTCAGCTCTGATGAAGGTATGTATCTACCTAGAAGGTGATTGCTGTCTCTCTAGAAAGGAGATAGAGCTTGTTCATTTCTGCTTTAAGCCTCCAGATGGCACATGATACCACTGTTCTTCCCAGGGAAAGCCTGCCCTGCCAGGCTGCTCCCTTTTTCACTTCCTTCCTGGATTCTGATAACCTCCTTCCACCCCAGGGGCTGTTTGCCCCTCCTTCTTCCCATGGTGTAGGTGTATGTGCTCTGGGTACCTCATGCTCAGCTGTACAGTGTTGTAGACCTGATCAGATGACTTTTTTCAGAAACTCTTTAAGTTCAGCAATAGCCTGATGATGGCAAATAATACTTTGCTGCTTTGGGAAGTGCTCTTAACGCTTGAGTCTTGCTGATACCTAGACGTATTCTGATGGTGCCTGTAGTCCAAGGTGTAAGGGCTCTCTGGTTTGGGCCAGCCTGGAGCTGATTATTCAGCATTACCAGCAGTGTGCTCATTTCCCAGATTACTGGCTTGCTCTACAGCTGTTCCCAGCTGTAACAGATGTATAGGATTGCTGTAGACAGTGCAGATGCATCAATACAGACAGCAAACCATGACATACTTGCTCATACTGCTCAATGCCAGTATCAGTTACATGGCTATTTCAGTTAATAGATCTGTTTCTGTGTGTGTGAGAACACTAACCGTGATTCTTTCCTGCATTTTTTTTTTTTTTTACATAGGTCCTTAGGGAGGTTTTAAAGGCACCTTTTAAAGCTTCCAGCAACATCTGCTGAGTTACTTTGTCTTCTTCCACCTCCCACCTGAAATACAGTGAGATTTCAATGCAAAGCTCTAGTGATAAACATATTTTTTATGAGCACAGCTACAATGGAGATGGATGTGTGAGGGAGCTTCGACAAATGCTCTAAATCTATCTGCAACTACCCAGCTGTTTACAAACACCCTGCCTTGGAATGAGGAATAAATCAATGCTAGAAATAACACTTCACATCCAAACTTTCTGTGCTCGTCTGTCAGCACAGGTCCCGTGGAAGATCTGCTCAGAGCGGGGTTGGGTCTGAACGGCTCTCAGCTGCTGCCCCTTGGCATGAGTGATGCTCCTGGTGCTGATGGCGACCAGACAGGTCGGTATGTGCTGAAGGAAAGCTGAGCTCTGGGGGCCAGTTACCAAAAGAATGAGAACAATTTCTGAGCAATGAGGATCAATGAAACCTTTAAAACCACTGTGATTTAATAATAAGCCATGTCTAAAGATATTGAATTGTCTTCTGCACGATGGTCTCTGAAAATGTGACTGAGATGCCAACAAAGTAGATTTCGTAGAGTTAGCTGCAGTGAGACCATCAGTCTTTTCATTTGTCAAGCTCTCTGCCAGTACATTAGTACCAGTCATGTTATTTCTGTTAAGACACTTGATGTTGCCACTTGGTATTTTGAAAATGAGCTTTTTAGGGTTTTAGCATTGCCTTTAAAAATGCCACCAAGCAAAGATTTGAACAGTCTGTCAGACAAGAGGGAATGGAGGCATACGCAGAGCAAACAGCTTACACAGGGCCTTGGCAAACCAAGTTTACTTTTGGTTTTGAGCAAAATTAAGCGCCCAGTTAGAAAATGGTGGATGAGGAATAGGGGTTCTGAATGTATATGAATGTCCATCGGTAATATCCCTTTAAACTTTCTGCAGGCAAATTACCCTAACAATGGTATCTCTTCTATAGGTAGATTTTTGGTATTGAGATAGGTCAACACCTGTAAGAATTTTTCCACAGTATTTTCTTATCTGATTTATAGATTGGAGTTAGGGCTTTAAGAAGCTGTGGAAAGCATGTGCTTTTTCCTGAAAAGGCTTGCACCCAGCCATCCATCATGTGTATTTTGGTACTCAATTTTCTGTTTCACAGACAGATGTTGTATATCTTTTTAAATTATTTTTTTTTGCCTCTAGCAGTGTACGTCTGCATTGACTGGGTAGGCTGAAACTTCACAAGTCAGTCTGAGGAAAATAAAATGTTATTACCAAACAGGAGCCTTAAGGCTCTCTCAAAGGCAATGGCTTTAAATGATAGTGGAAGTACAGGGAATTGTTATCCTCTAGAATATGGTCAGCTGGTTCCAGATGGAACATGATTGTAGTTGCAGTGTATTACATAAAGTGGTCAATATGTTGTAAAGTGCTTGTACGAGGTAGAGGAAGAATCTATGTGAAACTACAATCACCAGTACTACAGTGTGCAGAGGCTGCTCTTCCTTCACTCAGCAAACATGACACTGCCATTTTTCCTGGGATAGGATTTCACACAGTGAACACTGTGACTTTCAAGGACTTTGCAATTTAGTTTGTTTTGGAAAAGGCAGGATGGCTCTGGAGGACTCAAGCTGGCTGCTTTCTAGGCTGGGGACAGAGCTGCTGAGGAGGGAAGGACCAGCTCTTGATGAGAGTTCACAATCGATGACATGACCAGAGGCACGAGATAAATATAACCAGCAGCTGAGTGAGGCACAAGACAGCAGCGTGATAGCCATGGTCACCTTGATAAGCAGTATTTGCAATTGTCTATCATTTTCTGGGCTTCCTGGATGCAAAATTTTTAGAAGATTATTTGAAGACAAATAATGGGGACAAGTAGTTCCTTTCAGCAAAATGGGTGGAGTGGGATTAAAACTAGAGGGGATTGGGGGTGATTCAAAGGCTGGACAGTGAATGTTGGTGTCTTTAACAAAGGCACACAATCACCTATGAAATACCACAGAAAGGGTTGGCAAAATGAATTCACATCTTTGCCAGCAGCTGCCTTGTGAGGCTGGGTAGCTGTCCCAGGGGCTAGGGGAAGCAAACACACTCCTGCTGTGCTGGAGACGAGTGGCTGTGGTGGGGAAAACCTGCATGTTTCACTGCAGGTGTACACTGGGAATGTTAGCAGAAGTGAGGCTGTGTCACTGTCTCTTCTTGTTTCTCACAGCAGAGAAGGAAAAAAATAAAGCGTTTTCATATAGTTAAATAATTCCACTGCAATAACATCTTAATAACCTGGGGCTGTACCAGAAACCAGCAGGCAAACACCAGAGTGAGATGAATGTGGAGTCTCTCGTCAGCTTCCCTCATGCTCCAACCCGACAGTGGCCTTTTAACTTTGCTGACAAGTAAGGAAATTTCTTACATGCTAACAAACCAAATTATGATTTCCCATGATTGAAAGGCAGGAGCTGCTAAGCATAAGAAAGTGAGCTTCCCCTGCTCCCCAGGACATGTGCCAGCGCTCTGATCGAATCACGGCTTTCCTTTGCCCACAGGCAGGAGCAAACTGCATATTGTTGATCAAAAGCGCAGTCTGCTTGGGTGGAGATGGCTTAATTATTGGTGACAAAACTGACAAAAGTTCTTTGAAGTGATGGTCTCAGGATGGCTCAGTATTCGCATATGGGAGATTCGATTGACTAATTACAGTAATAACTAACCTCAATGATGAAACTGAAACATAAGGTGGGAGTGAGAGCTGCACAAAGTCACAGGCAGCAGGCGTGAGGGTGGCTGGGCTTGGAGGGACTTGCTGGTGCTAAAGACTGTGGGTGGGGAAGAGACATTTGGGGTAAATCGGTTGTCTGAGGATGTGCCTGGCTTTTGGATTTGGTTCTCACTATGCAAAAGCAGCTGAGGGGCCAGCCCAAGAGGTGTCAGGGGACAGAGCAGCATTTCACTGTAGTGCCTTGCCAAGGAGCTGGCAGGGCTCTGTCTCCCTGTCATGGTCCAGTTCCCAGGAGCAGCCCAGGGCCCTCCCAAGCAGAGCCACAGCCCAGGGATCCAGGAGATACAAAAGGGCTGCAACAGCTGGGAAAACCCAAAATAACCCATACAGTTAAATGAAACGCTAACTAATCCTAAGTAACTTCACAGTAAAGGCAGAAAACAAGCAGAAAATGCGGTGGTGATTACAGCCTTGCTACATCCAGGCAAACCCTTCCACCCTGGCGGCTGAGCGATTGAGTTGCAAGGAGGGGTTTGTGAGCAGCCCCAGTACTCCTGCTGGCTCCAATCCTTCCTGACCTGCTGTGAAGCCCAAACCAGGCAGGCACCCCGAGCGAGTGCAGCCGCAGGCCTGCTGCCCGCTCACGGCTGAGGGGAGGACTCATTTCAAAGGGCGGAAGTGGTGGCACCCAGATGGATTCCCCTTTGGCAGCAGATGAAAGCTGTGCGGTTTCAGAACAAAGGGCTTGATTTTTACATGCAGGAAATGAAGAGATCAACCAAGTAATGTTATGCAAGCTGGAGGGGAAGCCTTAAAAGTTAAAAAAAGCACATAATACTTGATGCATTTGCCGGTGACGCTGACTGAGTCATTCTGTACTAACTGGAGTTGCAGTACAGTGCAGGTGAGGGCGCTGGGCCAGCGGAACGGTGGTGGAGGCAGATTTACGCCTCTGCTGTGCTGCGACACATCGCTGTTATTAAAAGGAGGAGAAAGAGTGTTTTCTGACATAAATCTCTTTGTGGCTGTTTGAAAATGGGGGCTGGAATAAAATGCAAGCGATGGTATCTGGTGCTTAAATTACAAAAGCCAGTAATAATTTCATACTTTTCCTCAGTTTGGCTGTGCCTACAGAGGTGTATGCTGGGGAGCTGACTCGGACGGAGAAGGCTGGCTTCAAAGGTTTGTTTCATGGAAGAAAGGAAGGCTTCATGGCTCCTATGCATGATCCTCTCAAGTGCATAGGTGAGTTAAAGCAAGATTCCTGTGGCACTGGTGGTTGACAACAGCTTTTAAGATGCTGGCTCACAGAAAAAGCTATTGTGCTATACGTAATACCTTATTCCATGGATTTACACATAAAAGCATGCTGAAAACACTGGACTAAACATAGAAGTGGTAGTATTGTAGAAGCAAAGGCGTACCTGCCACCCTGAGAGTACGTAACTTGAGGCACAGAGATGCAGAGAAACCCGAGTGTGCTGGAAGGAGCAAAACACGCAGGGGAATTTTCCAGGTTGCCCACAAAAACATGTACAGTAAATCTGAAGAATAAATAGCAGAGAGACAATCACAGAGCTAACAAGAGAGAAAAGAACAAGTGTAAGACTTGCAGTTTGATAAATAATAATAGTAATATTCAGTGAGTTGACCTTGTCTGTCTGGAGACCTGCACCTAGCTACTCTCTCACCTGCCCTCTCTCGACAGGACAGGGGAGAAAATAAGATTAAAAAGCTCACAGGCCAAAATAAAGATAGGCAGCCTGCCTACCAAGTTCCGTCATGGGCAAAGCAGACTCATGTTAGGGAAAACGAACGTACTGCTGATTGAAATAGGTTTGGATAGCGAGAAACAAAGACAGAACACGCACAAAGACCTATTTCCTCAGGCTTAGCTTTGCTCCTTCGTTCCCAGCCCCTCTGCTGAGGGAGGTGCAGGGTGGTGGTGAGTGGGGCCATGACAGTGGCAGTCCCTTTCTGCCTCCCTCCTCATCCTCCTGCTCACACCTCCCTGGGCAGGCGCTGGGCTCCCTGCTCCCACAGCCCGAGCTCCCCCTGGCCCGGCTGCCATCGGGGCTGCTTCTGCCCCAGCCCCTCTCTCCGCGCTGCCCGGCCTGTCCTGCAGAGCAGCCCCACCGCGGGGCCTCGAGGACGTGGCGGGAACTGGCGGGAGCGTGCGAGAGACGCCCCTCCCTGGGGAGCTGCCATGGACCCCTCTGTGCTGCCGCTGAAACCGGGCTGTGGTCCGACCCGCTCTGTCCTCTCCGCGGCCTGGACAGGCTGGTAGGCCCCCCTTCTTCAGACGCTTCTTTCCGAGCACAAATGAAGTGAAAATGTTTCCGTAAGAAGCGGGAGTGCCGTCCAAGGGCTCCCTGGGGCAGGTGTCCTGTCCAAGGCGAGAGTGCCCCCAGGGCTCCCTGGGGCAGGTGTCCCCGTGTTGTGGGGGGGAGGAAGCGATGAGGCGGCTCCTTTCCAGCCGCCATTTCGGGGGCTGCTTTGGACCTCACCAGGGGTCTCTGGGTATGCGTTGGTGGCCATAGTACTCTTTGGGGATACACCAGACTCTCCCTGGCCCAGAGGGGCCAGACGGTTGTCAGAGAGCCCGCAGGAGGCTGACATTGCCATGCATCAGCCCCCTGGTCTAGCCTGGTACCTTTACAGCTTCCTGAGGTGTCCACCAAACCCTAGAGAGCTGGTAGTACTGAAGGGCTTGGCTGATGAATTGTGCTGCCTGATCCTCGTGCAAGTGGGAGGGGAAAGGGGGTGCGGGTGGGGGGATCCATGAATAATTAATCACTGAGGCAGAGCAACATACATAATGCATGAAAAATTAGTCCAAGTGCAGCAGAGGAAGCATGGGTAAAGTTTGTTTCAACAAGCATAAAATGGGATGTGACAAGGTATTTATGCCAGAACAGCTGTTTGCTAAAATTTGACATTTATTTATACAGATTTCCGCCCCCTCGCAGTTAGGGTTTCTGCCTAGAGTGGGACAGAAATCAGCAGCTGAGCTGGAAAATAAATTTGCTTCCTGCTGGGTCCCAGTCCAGCATGCTCCCCACCTGGGAGATCTCCCTCCATGCTTAGCACTAAACTTTCTTATCTGATAATCTCATGGAATATTTCCTGACCAGTCATCCCGGTCGCTTGGGCTGCAGTTTGATGAGAGTTTAGGTGGGTAGAGTAATGCTCATAATTCCATGGAAGTAGAGAGGCCAGTGTTGACTCGCTGTAGCCTTTTCTGATCCCAGTTTCCCCAAATGTCATCTTCCTTCCAAACTGTATTTGCTGTTACAACATAAATTGTGTATATTTTAAGATGTTGCATTCATCACAGAGGTAATGAGGCTCCCAGTGAGAGGGCATCAACTCTTCTGCAGTGTCAAACTGATTCAAGGGGAGGGGGTGTTGGTAAATAAAAGCCCAGTCCCTTCTTTTTCTTTGAACAAACCTGACACGTCTGTTCAAATTCAGTTTTCTTGTAAATAACACTAAAGGCCAAAAGCTGCATTATTAGACTTGCAAAACTGCTTCATCTGAATCAAAGTGAGTTCTGAGTAACATGACTTTCTTTTTTTTTCTCCACCGTGAATCACTTAAGTCCTTTTCTGTGTTAATGCATAAGCTGGGTGTTTGTTATGAGAGATCAAAGGGCACCATACGCAGAAGTTGTATTTTGTTTTATCACAGATAGCTGGTACAGCTACTCTGACACACAAAAAAACCCCAGCTTTGACAGAGCTTGGCTTCTGCTCTTTTGCTTATCATGGTCTACATGGAATAGGACTGTGTGAAGCCAGGAGTAGCTGAGTGTCCTCCTGCACCCTTCATAGGAGGGCTTACTGAGACATCAGTCCTTTGATCTTGTCCCTCCTTTCAAGTCCTCCCGGCTCCAAATCTGCCTTCCCCCTTAAAAAGGGCCACTGGATGTTATACCTCCTGACCTGCCTTCTCCAAGAGAGGGTATCTTACTTCTCATAGGTGTAAAAATACACAGGGAAATAATTTTCTGTGGCTCTGTGCAGGCTTTATTTTTCTACGCTAGGACTGATGTGTGCTTTCTGGTGTGTATTGTGGTTCTCTCCACTTGGCTTTCTCCACATTTCTTGGAGTTGACAGAACAGTGCCCTCAAGCAAGGACTTAGTCTTGAGGTGGGGGGAAATAGTCCCAAGTTGTTCTGATTGTTCTACTATTTTTTCTTTTACATGGCCTTTCACCATTCCTTGCTAGAAAGGGTAAAACTGTGGGAAGTCACACTGTCCTGCTGTCACTTCTGTGCAAAGGAGGTGTGGAGGGTTAAGTATAAAACAGCTGTCCCCCAAAATCAGTATGTTCTCTTTAAACATTAAGCTCATCTATATCTATAAAAATATAGATATTAAAAAGACATGCATATACTGAGTCCATAAAATATGCAAACCCGCAAGACTGCTGTTAAAAGGGTAAGAGTGCTCAGTGCCTTCACTGAGGACACACAGATGCAGATGCATATTCGGGTGCTGAAAGGGATGGGGAAGAGGGAAGCAGATTTTTATTTTATGTTACGGAGAAGCCCAGTGCAGTTTGAACAGCCTTAGCCATAACTAAAGGTACGCTTCAGATCCTTCAAGTGTGTAGGCTGGGCTCTCCCAGTAGTAAGAGGGTAATGTAACTAACTCCAGACTTCACAAAGCCATCCTAACGATGCACTAACGAGAATACTAATGTGCTATGGGCAGGCAAAGCACAAGCATATTATGGAACTTCTCAGTGAGCAGGTTCAGAAGGTGATTAGGGTTCTGCTTTTTTCTTTTTTTTTTTTTTTTGGGTAGGGTTTTTCCCCTTCAGCTGCTGCAGTGACTCACTAATTTGCATGGCCACTCATGTTATGGTTTCTTAAAGGCTTTGAGCACATGATTCTGATGATGAAATGCCCTGTCAGCTCTCTCTAATTCAGTTAGATTTTTTTCTTTTGCTCCCTTCTCCACCCAGTGCCTTAATCTAGATGGACCTTACCACTTTAAAAGTAAAGTGGGACACAGGGATGCAAGAGAGAAAAGGAAAATTTCTGAACTCCCTGCCCTGTTCCAAATTAATTAGAGCCAAAACCACCTCAAATATATGTAGAAAGCAGCTTAGAAAATGCTCTCCATTACTGCCTTTAAACACATTTATAAGGAATGATAAACCAAATCGTGCATCTATAGCTCTCTGTGCAATTTGACCACACTCCAAATACACAGGAGCAGAAAATGTAGGTATTTACCAGGTTTCTGTCATGAAAATTTCTGACTATTCTTTTATCGGCTCTATGAAAATGAAGAAGCTCCCGGAGGCCGGCTGTGGTGGTAACCTGCTTTCTCCTTTTCTGCATGCAGACTGGTGTGGGCCCTGGCCCGCTGCGGGCTTTGTGTTCTCTTATTCCTAAAGATATGGGGGCTCCTCTCTTGTCATGTTTCCCTTAGTTTCCTTAAGACAGCTGCTTCCACTAAGTATATGTCCTGCTCCTCTTCACAACCAAGACACTGTTTTCCTAAGCTACTACTTGACAAGCCTCTTTCCGCAGCACCAAAACCCCGTTTAAGGGAGCACCCACTGTGTAATTGCCTTCAGGGTGGTGTGTGCTCCGTGCCCAGCACTGCCCGTGAGTGGGTGATATGGCAGCAGCATACAGGGGCTTCAGATGAAACCCCACGTTTTCCAGAGGAGCTGCGGTATAGCTATGTGTAAAATCTTAACTTTCTAGGGGGTTCTCTACATTACAGAGAACTTTACAATAGCATTGTTTAGGTTGGAAAAGACCTTTAAGATCATCAAGTCTAACCATTAATTCTTTGTTCTCTAATACAGGTTGGTGAGGCTATATGATGTCACTGGTAAAGATTGGATGGTATTAGCTTTTCACTTGTGTCAGGAGGCTGAAATAAATGTTGCTGGATATATGGACCTTGGCCTGGCCTGACCTCGGATCAGGTGGCCAGTCAGCTTTGCAGCTCAAGCACCTTGGTGCAAAACTTCTGTGGAAACAAATCCAAATATTTTTTTTGCCTCAAAGACAGGAGAGGTAAATACCAGCAAGGGAGCAAAGCAGTGTGCAGAGGCCACTTGTGCTTTATCTCTATTAGGATTTCATAGCAAAATGGGTCATCTGCTGTCAAAATACACATTTTCAAACTGGTGATGTATAGGCCTGGCCTTCCACAGAGTGTTAATTTAGAAGCAAACGCCTCCTAAGGCCTTTCCTGACATCCTAACATGCATAACTTCAGCAAATGCCTTGTCATCTTTAGGATTTGCTGTAGGTTAGCTAACACATACTAAGATGGACTTTTTTGTTTTTCCTAGTAAAGGCAAGACCTAAGGTTTCCCAGATGTCCCCAGATGTCGGCCAGCTCTGACTGCTACCTCTGAGAAGTCTTGTTGCACTCTGGGATATTTTGCTGCTGCCATAGGACTGGCAGGGTGAAATCAAGGGCTCTTGTGAACAGTGATGAAACCGAGGATGAACATGTGGGGATGACGACAGGATGGCTTCATGCAGCCACTGCAGCTGGTCCAGCTCTGGAACATAACACAGAGATAAGATTTCAGTGGTCACCACACTGCCCACCACGAACAACATCTCTGTCCTCAAGTGAGCGCAAGGTTGTCTGAGCAGCAATTCCCACCGCTCCCTACAAAGCTAGGTCTGATGTGGTACCCCTGCTAGCAGTGGGAATTCACGGCTCCGGATGTTGCTGTATTGCTTCCCAGCACATGAGGCACCTGCTTGATTGATTTCTTTCCCCTTGTCAGCGTTCAGAATAACTGTGCATCTATTTTAGCCAGGCAAGTCAAGTGCAAGTTGTTTTTCATGCAGGATGACTGTGTACAGCAGCACAGGCAGAGGGAAGCTGGATTTTTGGAGAGCAGACACTTAGTATGGGACAAAATGCTCGACTGCACTCTGCTGCTGATTTCCTTCTTTATTGGCTGCTCCTGAGTCTGCAGCCGGAGGAACGGTCTCCTGTGGAACGGCAGCTTTAGACAATTTTATTGGCTGATGAATCTGATCTTGCCTGGCCACCTTCCAGAAACACTGACTTGCCCGAGATGAGAGTGAGCGGAAGGTTGCTCTGCCTGGGGCTCTAAAGCAATTGTTTCGAGACCAACATAACACCCATGCCTTGCTGCACGGTAAGTATATAAAGATAGGTCCATGTACACACATATATATGCGTAAAGTGCTTTATAATGTAACTGCTGACACAATTAAATGTGCAGCTCCTGTGGACTGTGTCTCGTTTGCTGCTTAATTATGTGAGGATGTACTTGGTAAATTGCTTGCTGTCACAAAATGCTCAATTATCTGTTGCAGTGATCTAAGTTGAAACACTGCATTTGTCTCCTCCTCTGATTATTTCCTGTGCTGCAAGACATCGATTTAAGCTTTTTGCCATGAGGGAACAAAATACAGCTGCAAGATGTTGATATTAAAGTGTTTTCTTCGGCTTTATTCTTTTGCTAGGGGAAACTTAAAATACCAGAGCTGCTTGCTAATATTTGCTCAAATCTTCTAAAAATGGCTGGTTAATCTTGCCCTTTCTCTTTTGAGTGTAACTTCTGTGAAGTTTGATGCTATGGGTTGGTTTGCACGTTGTGCTTTGAAACAGAACAAAAATAGGGCAGAGCTGAGGAAGAGAATGTTTCTAACGTAGCCCCCAAAGTGTGGTGCTCAGTGTGGCAGGATGCTGCATTGCACCTCCATCGGTTGCAAACAGCTCTCCAGATGAACGTTTCCAGAAGAGCCTCCCAAACTATTGCTAGCTGAGGAATTGATGGTTGACCCACGGCACTAGAACAGCTTGAAGGAATGCATCTTTTTTGACCACATCAGCTCTATAATGTTTAAAGGTGCAGCTAATCCTCAAGCACAGCATACCTGCTGCTTCCAAAGTGATACCAAATATTTTACTTTTCACCCTAACAACCTGCAGTGCCCCTGATAGCCAGAGTGGCATTGGAAATGATGACATGTTGACAGCTTTGGGAAGCAATCTTTTATCACTGTACTTCTTCAAAATGCCTCTCTCTGATTTTTCATTGTTCTTTGTTAGAAGAGGTGAGGGAGAAAGAGGGGTGGCAGTATTTTCTGGAAATAAATCCCCACTTAGCGTAGGACAGGGACAACATAGCATCCTTAGGGCTAGGAGAAAGTATTAAAATAAAGATGAGTGAAGCTATATACTGTCCCCAAACACTTCCTGAGATAGAACTTTACATACTCTTGAGCTTTGCTTAGCACAATTGTGTTGATGGCAATGATGTTTTCCTTTGTTCTTCTACCTGAAAGCCAAGGAGGAACCTGAGCAGCCTCACGATTTGCCTTGGCTGGAACACTTTTGCAGTACCATGCTGGCTTGGGATGCAATGGGTTCCTTAAGGAGCCAGAACTGAATGGCATGGTGCTGGCTACAGCCTCTTAAAATCACCTGCACTGCAGCTGCCTTTCCAAGCTGTGGTGGTGGTATGGTTTCAGAACTATGGGAAGATGTCAGAGAAGGAGGGCATTGATTTGTGGTGGTAGTTGTAAAGATGAGTTTTCCCACTATGTCCAAGTGGGGAGGAGCAGAGACCACCCTTGGTGCAATTCCTTGCTGTGTTTCAGTTGCAGGAGGAAATAACTATGTTGAGCTGGCTCCCATGGCAAGTAGACTGGCGGTATATGAAGTTGTGGAGCTCTGTGATCAGCTGTGGTTATGACAGTGAAATAGGACCTTTTTTTAATGAGAAATGATGCAGCAAATGTGTACTAGTATGACTCTGGTGCAGTTGTGCCAGGTAGCATTGACAAACTTTGGTGCTGTGTCTTCTAAACATTCATTTTGTTGGCTCTGTAAAAAGTCCAAGCTACTTTTTCACTTGTTCCTGGGTTTGTGCATGACTCCTGCTCCTCTCCCTGCTGGCTGAGGCTTCCAAGGGAGCCACGGGAAGCTGACATTCATACCCACTGGATCTCAAGCCTCCTTTCTAGAAATCGCAGGCACTGCCATTATACAGAAGGCAAGGCAGTGTCTGCAGAGCGGAGTTATCTAGTGTTATGGGTGTATTTACCAGTTCCTGGGATTTTGTTGTGGAATTTCAATTAGGGCTTCTTTCAGGTTCAGGTTTAAGTGTCATACACATGGGGAACATGATATTGCCATACCAGATCAGTACCTGTTCACCCTCCTGGGAAAGTTTTTTGTATTAATGTCAGACATGCATCTGTGAAGTTGCAGTCTCTGGCTATTGTAATTATAACACTAAAAGGGAAGAAAAAGGAGAAGAAACTGTTGATGAAGACATGAATTCTACTAGTTTCAGGTTTCAATGAGAAGCATTTGAAAGCAACCCATGGTAGAAATGGTTTTACCACTAAGCAGGATGCAGCTTCCTTTGCAGAGGAATATGTGGCCCTCTTGATTCTCCAAAGGACTCTTTGCTACCCTGCTACTGGTATCAGGCTGGTGTGCTTCTACAAAACAGCAGTCATGCAAAAGCTAAATACAGGTTGCTTATTTATTTTTTGAGCATTTGCAATCATCCTAGGTGCCACAAGACTTAAAATGCTCATGATGTCTGTTGCTGTCAAGCCGAAGTTAGAGGTGGCCTTACTTGTGGAATGGATACCCAAGGAGCGTGCCTTTGCTGTGCTGGTGACCTCTGTGAGCTGTCCCTGGGAAGCAAAGGTGACTTGGGGCCCTGAGCAGGGCAGGAGAGGAGGACAGGTTACATCAGCCTGGCTTGGCCTGTCCTGCAGCTTGTGAGAGTGTGAAGGCCACAACTGCAGCCAGCCTCAAAACGGCGTGGCAGATTTTTGCTGTTCTGCTGCCAGTTGTCTGGTGTGGTGCTCTGCACCCCAGTTGCCTCCATCAGCCTTGTAAATGTGCCAGGATCCTGGTCGCTCATTTCTCTTGGAGTGGATAACAGAGACAGGCATTTCTAGCCCTTTGCCTTGAAGGGAGAAAATGGAGAAAAGTGGAAAAATCTCAGAAGAGGAGGCAACTAAAAATATCATAAAGCTTGTGATCTTTGTTAATGGTTATATTTGGCGATTCTGTAGAAATGAGAGAAAAATATGATTCTTAGACTTTTAAAAAAGCATTTATTTGGAAATGTTTTGTTTTTACATTAAGATGTGAGGGAAGCAAGTGGAGCTACATTGGTTTGTATTTTGACAGTTTAAAATCGCTTTTGTGCAATGCTTTTACAATATGTTAGTTTAGAATGTGGACTTGCAAATTGCAGTAGTATCTTAAAGCACTTGAAATTCAGAATGACACATAAACTGACTGCAGTGATTTTATTTTTATCTTGGTCGGTTTGGTGTTAGTTTGGATGTGAATTTGTATTTCTCTATACGTATATAAACATGAACCTGGTAACATGTATGTAAGTAGGAAGCTGGTAGACAATGTGCTTACATATATATCAGTGTATTGTTGAGCCCTAACGTCAAATATTTACTACAAATACCCATTTGTAAACCTGATGTGCTGTGAATTCATGCTAGGAGTAATAAGGCAAGAAACTGTACATGCTCTGTGATACAAACACCCAGATCAACAAAGGGAATGAAATCTGGAATACTGCTCTTCGGTTTTAATTACAGCCCGACAAATGGTGCATTCATTTTTCATTGTTAATAAACAGCCCATATGGCATCCTTTGATCACATGCTCTGCAGTTTCTGCAACAGTGAGGCACTTATTTTCAGGGAATACAGAGCACAACATTTAATGTGGGCTTTCTGAGCAGAAGATTGTCTTGAGTAAGAAAATGGACACTACCAGGAGAAGGTACCTCAGGTAGCTAGGAGTTTTCCAGTCTGAAGGCTTGCAGGGCCAGCAACTTCCTTATGTTCCAAATCAAACTGGGTAAAACCAGGAAGGGTTTTTCCTACCAGCAAATTTCTTTCTTTCACAGAATATGTAAGGATGTTTTTTTCCATGGTGCACAATCCAGATTCCAGGATGCCTGGCATGAAGGGACCAATAAAAATTAACCAGAGAAGGGGGGATTGTTTAGAAAGCAAAGCTAAATTATCATTTCTTTGTGTGTGAGAAATATACGTCACAAAAAAACACCACCAACCTCACCCTAATCCCTACTCCACACACCTCAGAATAAAGACAACTTATTTCCTTTTAATCACAGTATTTATCACACTTTTTAGAAACAATGCTGGAATCCATAGCCAGGACACCAGCTGAAATATCTCCATGGAAATACCATCTTGGAAAGCAAAGCTTGCTGAAGCTTGTTCATTATTATCTTCAGAGCATTGCTTGTCAGGGAGAAAACAGGAGCGAGGCGACGACGAGTCTCCCTGTTTTCTACACCCACTGTCACAACAGATGGATGAGTGATAGGATCTCTTCAGAGTGGCTCAAGTGCCCCCTTACAGTTCAGCTCCTGTAGACACTTTGATCTGAGTGGGCAGCCAGTGTCTGTGATGTTCCTGGGGTGTTTCTACAAGAAAATTATACTGATTTTACAAGCCTGTCTTGGTTTTGCTGGGACAGAATCCTCGGCCAGCCATGGCCTGCAGGCTGTTGGCAGTTTGGAGTCAGCCAGGAGGTTAATCTGGGAGGGGTAAAAGCCAGGGCAGCTACCCCAACCTGGCTACAGGTGTATCCCACACCACGAGAATCATGATCAGTATAAAGGGGGAAGTTTGCTGGGGCTGAGGCCTACTTTTACTCTTGTTGTTCCTCCTCCCCATCTCTGGAGTGGCTCACTCACCATTCTCTGCCTGAGAACTATTCTGTTGATTGTGACTGCTGAATGTTCGCTGGGCTGAGTATAACTTTATATACTTTATATTGGCATTAGTATTATTGTTAGTTTGGCTGTTTCATTTTTTTGTGCTTTGGTTGCAGAAGGGGAGGTTTATAATCAACATCAGGAAAGATTTCTATACTGAAAGAGTGGTGAGGCATTGGAACAAGATGCCTAGGGAGGTGGTAGAGTCACCATCCCTGGAGATGTTAAAAAAATGTGTAGATGTGGCACTTCAGGACATGGCTTAGTGGTTATTACAATATTGGGTAGACAGTTGGACTTTATCTTCAAGGTCTTTCCCACCTTAATGATTCTGTGATTTCAACCTGTGGCTCTCCTCTCCTTTTCCCAATTGCCCTTTTCAGCTGGGGAGGGGTCACTGGGTGATAGAACAACTGCTGTAGTTTGGCCCCAGGTATAGGCTAAATGGAGACACTACCTCATATCTTCACTGTAACCTTGCATTACATCCAAAGCTCATGTGTATCTAATGCTTCTGTTTTCCCAAATGCAAGAGGTTTCCTCTCTCACAGTATTCATGTAATCCTTCCAGGGACAAGGAGATGCAGGAAGGAAGCAGGGAGAAGGCGATGGGGACAAGCCTGTTGGTCTGGCTTTAGGAGAGCTTCATCAGTGAGATAGCAACCCATCACCACTCATAACCTGCTGCAATGCTGTCTGAACTCCTGATCTGACAGCAGCAATGACCAAACTGCACAGTCTCACCCATCGCTCCACACAAGTGAAGATCTCTGTTCCATTAACCTTTTGCAAATGATGGGTACATGACAGCCTAAAACCCAAGGCAGATGGTGCGTTTCCGTACTATGTATCATTTCACATGTGTGATGAAATGTGGCTGGCTGAGTATGTCCAGATGGGCATTTCTCCTTTGATGAAGAAATCATTAAAATGTGTCAGTTTGTGGGAATCTAGGCTAATATGAACTCTCACATGGAGCATTAGAACAAGGCACAAAGTTGAAAAAATTGTCCTCCACATATGTAACTAAAGTGGGGGGGGGGGAACTTTGAAAGATGATGTAATCATTTAAGTTACTGCTGCATGGCATTCAAATCTAAGGCACTTAAAACACTGTGAAAACAAGGTGTGTTGTGAACTTTAAGCCCATACTCTAGTGCTAACATACAAAATGCTTCCCCAACATACCTGATTTCTCCTTTCAGCTGACTTTTTAGGAAGGATTTTTGAGGAAAATGTTCTATCTGATGTTATATGCCTGTAATTTTCAGGCTAGAATAAAGAGGAATTGTATACTTGTTATTTTGGTTTCCCTTTAGAGAGTTCTACAATGTTTCGTAAATCCAGGTGACCAGTACAGGTTTTAGGGAATATGTAATTCACCACATGGAATATATGCTGGCCCCTGCCTCTGTTCTTAGAGGAGATGGGAGATAACTATTATGTCTGACAGGCTGTTTTGGGATGTGTGGAATAATTTGTCATCTCCTCAGGTTCTTGTAAATTGCTCTATCTCAAAATTGTGGTAAAATGTTTAAAGTTGTCAAAAGCAGCTTCAAAGCCACCAACTTTCTAACTTCTAGAAGTGGTTTAGATAGGGGCTTGTGCTGTGGAATCTTTTAATCACTTTTGAAACATTTTCAAAGTCCATCCTCCTTGGATGAATAGAAAGGTCTTTATTTACCTGAGGTAAAAAGTGCCAGAGTTTGGCCACAAAGCATTGCTGGTCATGAACTTAGTGAAATGTTACCTGTGAGGAGTAAAATTTGGAAGTGATTAGCTGAATTTCTAAGATCATCAGGCACAGCAATGGGTAAATGCCTTGACCTTTGTAATTGTCCTGGTCTGGGTGAGGACAGAACTAATTCTGTTCAGTGAATTTTTTTTGTTTGTTTGTTTTCTTTTTTTTTTTTTTTTTTTTTTTTTTTTTTTTTT
>JANVCC010000046.1:6205051-6239193 GCA_025345505.1 Todiramphus chloris collaris
TTTTTTTTTTTTTTTTACTTTTCAGCTAAGTTCTTCTAACTAACTGATTAAGTTTGTAACTAAGCATGGGGAAAAACATGCACTTGTCTCAGGAAAGGAACAACAAGCACTTGAATTATTTTCTCCTTCTTCCAGAATCCATGCCAGAAACAGAAATTTCCTCCAGCAGTTCTATCACAGCAGATTAGCTTTTTATATTGCATGTTCCTGCCTGGGCTGCAAACCAAACCTCATTCCTCTTGTCCTTATTTAATACGGTGGACATCAAAGTTTAATATAAAAAAGGAAATATTTAGTCAACTTCTTACTCCCCTTTTGTGGTACAAGGCTCAGTCTGGTGGAGGGACAAAGATATGATACATGAAAACATCTCACTTTTCATCGGAGTATCCCAGGAATGTCCCATAGATTCCATGCGGATGGCGATTCCCGCATGAGAGCGAAGGTAACGCGCTTGACCCGGTCGGGTCTGCATCAGAGGCAGCCACTGAAGCACCTTGTGCCAGCACGAGCTCTGAGCTGCAGGTGAGACACGTGGCTGCGCAGGTAGTGCCCGCTTCATGCTGCAGGTAGCTGCTCTGGCTTTAGGAGGTCATTGCTTCCACGCCAGGCATTTGCACTGGTGCAACGGCTGCTTTCTGGGTTTTTCCAAACAGCCCAGAAGCGCACCAGCTGGTGCCAGGAATAGTCTTGTCTGTGTGAAGTTTTCATAAAACATGCTTAGATTTCTGAAAAATAAAATTAAAAGGGAACTAACACTGAGTAATCTGGGAGTTGTCTGTCTATCTAGGCTTTATTAATGATCATTTCCTGCTGTGGTTATTTGGGTGAGTTTACTGAGCCCAGCAGAGCTATTCTCCTTGCTCTCCTTTTGCCTCCTATAATTCTAAGTACAGAGCTGTCACTCGTGCTTGCCAGAGACAAAATGTTGGTGTGATGTAATTTAACTATAGGCAAGGTGGCTTAATTAACACTTCCAGTTTGTCCTTAATAGGTGGGTTTAGGATATGCAATTTTGATTTGTAGTTACTTCCAATTTTTCTTTAACTTTTTTTATGCTTTTCCCCTCCCCACGGTCACAGTGGAAAAAGAGCTCATCTGCTCCTTAGCTGTCATGTGACCGTGCAGCTCCACAGAGAGACAGGGAAGGCTCTGTTCAAGAAAAGTCAATGTATTTGGGGCAGGACTCAGCAAATTAACTAGGAGCCTGGTTTTTTAAAGGCTGATTTAAGCCAACAGACAGATCCTCATACAGTGTGAAGCAGCACTGCACTGATCTCAACAGAGCTGCTTTGTTGGGCGGTTCAAATTCTGGTCCCAAGTGTGTGTGATTCTCTCCTTATGCTGATGCAATTATCACCACTGCGGCTGGGGAAGGTTGTGCCTCTGTCTCCTTTCCTCTCTTTATGGCCCAGCAACCCTACAGTGTATTATCTATCCCCTTGGTTTTTTGAAGGTTAACCATGCTTATGCGGTGAGCTGTGTTTGCATCTGGGTGTTGCTACTTGTGTGAGCTTCCATGCCATGGGCTTGGTGGCGGTGAAAGCACAGCAGCTCTGCCTTTGCCACAGCCTTACTGCCTGCAATGGGGCCACAGGACCTGGTTTGTCCAGCTCAGCTCATGCTGCCTTCTCACTACTGACTTGGTTTGCCTCTACATACCAAGAGTCTGCTTTCCTCCCTGCAGCACAGCGTGCTGAGGAGGTAGGAGTTACTAGATGTCCTTCCCTGCCAGCAGTAGATCATTGTGCTGTATTGAACTGTGTTGTGTCTTACATACAGCAGCAGGAAAAGCCTGTCCCTGTGCTGCTGCTCCTGCTCAGCTTATCATTTTTAAAGACATGGTCCACTTGAGTAGCACTCCTTCTGTGTTTGTAGGTTAGACAGAACTCCCTGTGGGTCAGCTTTGCGTCTTCAGTTGTAAATGTAGGTCAGCTGGCTGCCCTGCACTGTACTCCTTATCCTTAAAAGCACAGGTCTTCACACGCATCTCGACGCTGCATTGCGCTTTCTTGTCGTGTAGGAAAGCTCATTTTGCCAGCGTAGTGAGCAGTTCAGCTGTGCTCCTGACATTAGCAGTCCTGCCAGCTTGGTAGCAAAGTATTTTTCAGTTTGGGTGTTGCAAATGTGTAATGAGAGCACTGTCTCCTGCTTCACTTGAGGGTTTTCCTGACACCTTTTTTGGTAAGGAGACACTAATCTCAGCCTTGTTAATGAAGTTAATTATTATAGGGTGTGACAGCTGGTGCCTATAAATCAAAATAGTCCTTTGTCTTTTCTGCTGTGCTCAGGTCCTGACTCCTCTGATGCTAAACCTAAGACTTGTTCATTCCTGTGTCCTAGAGAGCCCATCAGAGGTTTGAAGTCTAGATACGAAAGAGATTCTCATGAGCTCACAAGGAGACAGTTGGGTTCAGCTGGGCTGCTAAGGGCCTGCTGTTTCCTTTATAGCACACATTTGGTTTACATAGCCCTGCCTGCAGGCTCTAATCTTAGATATGACACTTAATGTGCTTTGGATTTTTTTTTTGCCCGGTTTCCTAACAATCTGAGGCTTATGCAATCCTTATGCAGAAGAAGCCACAAAAGTTTCCCAGAAAAGACAACACAAACCAGCCAATGGGTTCATGAATCAGAACATTTATTTTGAGTTCTGTTTCCCACGGAAGAATCTAGGGGGTGTAGAACTCCCTTTGTCCATGGCTGCAAGGACCCTCCAGCTGCTTGTAGAACCATGGCAGGGTACAGACTGGGGCTCTGGAGGTTATCCAACCTCAGGTTGTCCCAACACCATCCATTCTGGGATTTTATTGCCCACGTAGTATTAACTTTTCAGCAAAATTCAGCAGGGGTGTACAGCTCTCAAAGGCAAACAAATTATGACAAGTGTCTGAAAAGGGCGGAAGGCTGTAGCATGTGTGGGGTGGCTGGATCTCTCCATGGGCATGAGTACCTTGGACTCACCAAGTGTTCACCATCCCCCAAAGCCACTGGTGGCTGGTGGATATAGAAAGGAGTGAGGGGATACAGTGGAGGAGAAAATGAAAATACAAGACCAGTCGGGGTGCTGTGGGGAGATAAAGAGGGGGTGCATCAATGCACAGGATGTTTCTAGACTTGATAACTTCTGCCAGCAGGACAACTTGTCTGCAGTGTTTAGAGAGAAGGAGATGTGGATGTGGCTATGGTAGCTAACCAGGAAAGGAGCTTGTATCTTACGTTTGTCTTCAACAAAGCAGAGACAAAACCAGTGTGTCAAACAAAACAAACACAGTCTGTCTGTAACAGAATAATCCCTCCATTCAAAAAGAAAATAGGTTGGCAACTTTCTTAGAGCAAAAGTATCTCCCTAACAAATGGAAACTTCTCCAAAAAATGAAACCATTCCTCTCCAGTCCCGCCCCCCCCCCCCCCCAACCTGGAATTTATTAATAACGGAGTCTTGAAATATTACACTTTTATTGAATTTATTTGGCTACCAGAGACTAAAAGAAATTCAGGAAAAAATAAGAAAAAGGGTTTTTTAAGATAAAATGTCTTGCATTTTTTTCAGAATATATCACTGTATAGTAGATTATTGAGATTATATGAAATTAAGTCAAATCTCATTAAAACTTGCTTGGTTCCATTGCTTCAATAGCAGGAGGCTACATTATCCTGCTTGTGAATCTTCCACTCACTGCTTTTTCTTTTTTCTTAACCCCTGTCTCCTCCTCCTTAAGCACAAAACAGAAAAGCAAAACCCCACACGGGTAACTGAAATCCCAAAATTCTATTGCAAGAAAATGTGCTAAAGTGATGACAGTTTAATAAGTCATTTCTAGGGCTGCTCCACTTGAAAGAAAAAAACTCTTAAGGGCATCCTTAGGATCAGTTTGATCTATTTGCCTCTAAGGCAAGCTCTCCTTCCTGGAGGACACCCTCAAAATAAGACCACTACTTTAATCTTTGGAAAAAGCAACCTCAGACTTTTGGGCAGAATTTTGCCTGGCACCATGGGTGGGATGCTGCCAAAGCCAGCAGAGTTCACGACTCCAGGGGTACACAGCCCTGCAGGCAGATATCAGTGACATTTGTTGGTGTACAAAGACAAGAGCTGTTTGAGCTTCATTCAATGGTAAATAAATGTATGGTGCTTACAGAGAAGATAGCCACCATTTTCCTGCAGTAGAGAATCGGAAAATTTGGAACTTTAATTCTCTTGCACAAAATTGCAGGAGAACAAGATAGGGCTTCATAATGGAAATGATGGAGCATTAAATATGGATTGTCCCTTGCTTCTTTGTAAGAAACAAAACACATTTTTTATCTGACAATATATGTAAACCCCCTATTTTTTTCCACCGTTTACCAACCATAAATAGCAAATCTTCAAGAGTGACTCGATGTATCTTAGCAGTCATTTGCACCAGGGAAAGGAGCATTGCTGGTCAGATGTTAGAGCACTGGCCCAAGAAAATGAGGGAAAAAAATCTGATTAAGGGCCAGTTGCTGAGAATATATCACCACTCTGGAGATGTGACAGGCTGCCAGCCTGCAGCGGAAGGCAGAGGCAAGCCTGTCCAATTTGGCTCTGGGTCCCCCCTCAAAAACTCACTGGCAGGATGCATTGCCACTTTCTGCTTTGATGCTCCTTGCTCTGCCAGCCAGGGATTTGCTCTTCCCTCTGCCCCTCGTGGTGCAGCAGGATGCAATTTGCCAAGCTCACCAACTTCCTCTGGAAAAAGCATTTCTGGTCTCCCATGGCTGGATGCAGAATAACATTTATCTAAATATTGCCAGAGCTGAACTGACTCGAGACAAGTTTTGAATCTTCAGGGAGAGTCCCATATACTGACTGTGGCCTGGTCTGCACCAGTTGGGCCATGTCCCCAAACCCTCTGGGGTGAAGGTGGAAATGGCAGCCCCTGGAGAGAGGCTGGGTTTGCACATGCTAGGGTCAGACGGGTGCAGCACGAAAGAGTTGTGCAGTGCCTGTTCAGACCCTCGTGAACCCCCTCATGTCAGGGGGTTCTTCCCTTGAAAGGCTCTGCAGGGAAATATTCCTCTAAAAATGCCTGGCTGGAAACACATCTGCTGTTATAACCCACTAAATAGATGTGAACGAGACTTCGTTAGGAGTTTTGGTGAGTCTAAGCAGATTCACGGCAGCAATCAGATTGTGACCTGACCAAATGGGTCTTCTCACTCCTCCAGTAACCACCCAAAGCTGATTTACTTTTGCTACAGGAGTCTATTTGGGCAGCAGTGAGGACGGGCAGGGAGCAGATGTTCAGTGAGCAGCAGAAATGGAGAGAAAAAGGCTTTTTCCAGTGGCTGTTATAATGTTCTTGAATGGTGATGGGGAAGGTACCTGAGCTTTTATTGTTACCACAGACACGTGCCAGAGGCAGGAACTGGGAAGGGGAGGGCTCTGCCAGCTTTGCTGTCAGCTGAGGGCCAGGCTGCCAGCAGTGAACGCTAACAGTGGCTAACAGACTGTGTCAAGGTTTTGGAGGTGAAGGGAATATGCTTTGAGAGCCAGGGCAGTGACCTGGAAGGAAGCAGCAAAAGTGCTGCCAGCGCTGGCGGCAGATGACATGTGGGTTAGAGGCGGCATGAAACAGAAGGTGTTTGCTCTGTGCGCTGGTTTTGACTGGGATAGAGCTAAATTTTTCCACAGTAGCTGGTATGGGATGTGTTTTGGGTTTGTGCTGAGAACAACATTGATACACAGGGATGTTTTAATTGCTTCTGAGCAGCTTACACAGAGTCAAGGCCTTCTCTGCTCCTCACCCGACCCCACAGCAAGTAGGCTGGGGGGGCACAAGATGTTGGGAGGTGACGCAGCCAGGACAGCTGACCCCAACTGACCAAAGGGATATTCCAGACCATATGATGTCATGCTCAGCATATAAAGCTGGGGGAGGAAGAAGGAGGGAAGGGGGGACATTCAGAGTGATGATAGTGTTTGTCTTCCCAAGACACTGTTCCACATGATGTGGTCCGGCTGCCCTGGAGGTAGCTGAACACCTGCCTGCCATGGGAAGTGGTGAATGGATTCCTTGTTTTGCTTTCCTTGCGCATGTGGCTTTTGCTTTATCTATTAAACTGTCTTTATCTGAATCCATGAGTTTTCTTGCTTCTATCCTTCCAATTCTCTCCCCCATCCCGCCGAGGGAATGATCAAGTGGCTGTGTGGGGCTGAGTTGTTGGCTGGGCTTAAACCATGACACTGGGCCAGGGCTGTCTGGCTTGCCTGGAGGTGGGTGCAGGAAGCAAATGCCATATGTTTCTATGTGGCCACCTCTCTGTGCTATGAATGTAAGAGGAGGGGAAGGAGGGAGTGTCCTTGGGCATTCGAACCAGGTGAACTGAAGCACACAGTGTTAAAGTCAGGTGCAGCTGGTTTTTGGAGGCTTCTCACCAAAGACTGCAGTTTGGGAAGGACAGCAGTGGGTGGCTTGTGAGCTGTTTTGCCTCCCACTGACATGCCAGGAGGAGCTCCTTTCCTGTGCCACCTGACTGCAGCCCATGGATATCAACAGCATGAGAGGACACCGTGCAGGGACACCCAAACTGCTTCCCTGTAGCCATTTCTGGGTACCAGAAGCAGCATAATAGCCTTAGCTCAGACCCAAATCCGGGCTACGTTAGCCTGCCTTGCAATGAGACTACTTCAGTATGTGGGGAGCAGTATCTGCTGCTGGTTGCACTTGACTTAGCCCAGCTGTCCCTGCCCAGCACTGCATCCTGCTGTGGGGACCTCTTGTCAGAGATGACAGCACGTCAGAGGCTCTGCTGTCTGGCAGTCAGCACTGCAGTGGAGGATAAGCAGATAAACATAATCTTTACATGAAAGAGGGCAATTAATCACTGGAACAACTTACCAGTGCTTGTTGTGGACTCTTCACCATTTACACTTGCTAAATCCAGATGATGTGTGGGTTTTTTTAATGTAAAATCCATTTGTATGTTCTGCCTTGTTCCAAACAAGAAGTGAGATTATGATCATACTGATCTTTTCTGGCCTTACAAAAATGACTCTATACATAATTTATGGGCTTATAGTGAATATAAGTATATAAATAATTTTCTCTTGAAACATGTCTACTCTTATGTCTGCATTCTTCTTCTGATACGCAATAACCTTAGTACTCCATAGCTAGTTAATGTGACCTTCATTTATTTTGGCATAAAACAACTCAGATTTTTCCAAGTATTTTGTAATCTCCTTGTAGAATTAAGTATGGAAAGCTGAAGTGAACTCTTGGAAGTCCAGAACTGCTGAACTGAGGACCCAATGTGAAAAAAGGTATCTCCATAATATTAACAGAGTTCATCATGACCAAGCATGAATTTCAGTAAGATTAGGATTTATGTAAATTAGGGGACTTTGAATATGGAGCCAAAATCCACTGAAAAGACTGAAGGCGCTTCCCTGGAAAAGGTTTCACCCTGTTTCAGCTCATTAAGTCTCTTACTTTTTTTCCATACACCTGCCTATTGCTCCTGGGTGGCGCAAGCAGAGAACCAGTCATTTATAAAGATCTTCAGCTGTAATTTGCTAGGATGCATCTATGAGTAGGTTACCAGTGATTTCAAGGAGGTAGCTCATCAGGGCTGCTCAGAGTAGAGTTAGATCTGGAGCTTCTGGTCCTCTGGTGTCCCAGCTGCTGCTTTGCCAAATGCCTCAGCAGATGTAGCATCGGGCTCCACTTTGGAGGTGACTGACCCTGGAAGCAGGGCTGCCTGCGGTGCCAGCACTCCCAGCAAAAGGAGCAGGGGAACCAAGGCATCAGACTGTGGGACCAGGCAAGGTGCTGCAAGTCAGGAGCACACTTCTGCATGGCCTTGGCTCTGCTGTGTTTGTAGTCAAGGCAGTTTATAAACACCTTGTTCACAGAATCATTGAATGGTTTGGATTGGAAGGGACCTTTCAAGATCATCTAGTCCAAACACCCTGCAGTGAGCAGGGACACCTACAACCAGAGCAGGTTGCTCAGAGCCCTGGCCAACCTCACCTGGGATGGTTCCAGGGATGAGGCACTGACCACCATTCTGGGCAACCTGGGACAGGGTCTCACCACCCTCAATGGAAAAAATTTCTTCCTTCTCTCTGGTCTGAATCTCCCCTCTTTTAGTTTAAAGCCATCACCCCTTGTCCTGCCACAACAGGCCCTGCTAAAAGGCCTGTCCCCATCTTGCTGACAGGCCCCTTGAAGTATTGAAAGGCCTCAATAAGGTCTCCCTGGAGCCTTCTCTTCTCCAGGCTGAACAGCCCCAGCTCTCTCAGCCTTTGTTCACAGGAATTCATGGTTAAGTGTTGTCTCGTTAGTGACTGCCTCATGGAAGAGGGACCAGTTGTATCCCAAAGTAAAACACATTTATCAGGAGCTCTCCAAATTAAATTACTACTATGTTACACTTTTTTTCCAGTGGTAGTGAATTCCTTGGAGATGCTTTTCTTTATTAAAAAGAGGATTGTGTGCTCTGTCAGAAGCTGAGAAGAAATAGGTTACCAATTTCTGGAGGCTAGGATTACAAAAGCCTTTGCAGCTGCTAAGGTATAGTTTAAACCTTTTCTGCCTGGGCATTGCAGGTGCTGTGCTTGCCAGCTTGGTTCCTGGACTAAGAATGTCAAACATCAGCTCTCACACAGGAATTTTTTGCCTTGTGGTTTTCTGGTGCATCCACAGAGGGAACAGGCCACTCTGTTGTGCCCTGTAACTGGTCCCAGTAAAGGTCCAAATATGCAAATTCAGGTCTCCTGTAAGCTTTTTGCAAAAACTCTTATAAACTCACTGAACTGAATTGTCAAGTGCTGTAAACCTGAATTATTCCACTGAAATAATTTCCAGTGACTTCGGGATTTATGCTAGCCATAAAGGCAGCAACATCGTGAAGTAAATTCAGAGAAATGGAGTTCAGTTGTTTCTAATTTGGGCAACAGAGCCCTTATCTTCTATCAAACAAAAGACAATCTTCTCTTTAGTTGTTTCTGGACATGTTCAGAGACACCATATTATCGCAGCTTGATTTTTAGCTTCTTTTCACCTCATATTCCCTCTACTTGGGAGAAGAATGTACCCTTAGACTTGACTTTTAAACTTGCAACCCTCTTCTCTGGCCTCACACTAGAAATATTTTTATTAGATGATATCTGGCAGTGGCATAGTTTACAAACTTTGTTTTGGTAGGCTACAGCCTCAAGCCTGGCGTGACAGTGTGTGCTCCATGGCCCTGTGCAGAGTCTGTGAGGGAACACAAGGGTAGCTGGTCCCAACTCATAGCAATCCTGAGATTGCAACTGAGATACCAGCTATTCACAAAGGCAAGGACCCTGCCAAGGAGGATTTATCACTATGGCTCTTGGTGCCTTCCCTTGGTCAGGACTGAAGATCTGTCTGTGGGGCAAGGGCTTACAGCAGGTAGGATGGGAAGAGGGGAAAACTCTCCCATGACTCCCTTCAGGGATACCTGGGCACTCCTCATCTCTTCCCAGGTTACTGTTTTAGAGACTGAATTTTGCTGTATCTGTGGGTCAACACTGGGGTAAGAATGGATTTATTTATCTTTTTTTTTTCAATGTGTTATGGGAAAAGCCAGATTTATCTTTCTGTGATTGTTTTTAGGGTGGTAAAGAAGCCTTTGGTACAAAAGAAGGATGATTTTCCTATGAAATACAAAGTTGGGCCATATACCTGGCTCCTTCTCAGCTGGCTGTTGGTCTGTGCAGTAAAGTGCCAGGCAGTGTAGTCTATTAATAGAAAAAAGGCAGTCAGACTAGTTTCTGAGTGTTCCCCTTCTGAGGAGCTGCTTTAAACCCCTTCTGTTAATCAAGGTTTTCTTGTGGAGAGGTGAAGTCTAATGAAATTCTGCATTCAAGCTGTAAGTTCCAGGATATAACAGTATCTTTTAGCGTGGTTTTTTTCTTTCAGATCAAATCAATGGGGAAGCCCAGCTCTCTTTCTGATAGCACTCCCTTAAAACTCATTGATTTTACACTTGAATATAATGAACATGACAGTCACAAAATTTTTGGCATTAACATGAATGTTTTCCCCTTGAAGTCAGTCATAAAATGATCTTCATTTCAGTGAAAACAAATCTACAATGCCATGTCAGAAAAGCCTTCCAGGCAAATTTTAACTCTACAGAAGTGATTTTGCCTTGTCAGACTAACTAGCTGAGAGACTTTTTCATCTGACTTCAGTTAGACTCTCCAATAGTCAGTGGAGAGGGAGCATTTCCAGAGGGCAAATCATTGTAACCATCAGTGATGCCCTTTTAAAAATAGGATTAACTACACTGAAGATCTGGGTCACTGTGCACAGCCTGGAGCGATTAAACCATTGACTAGATGTCTATAGTTGCCTGTAGTTCCCTCCAAATGTTTATTCTTTATCATATATATGCTTAGGTGCTTATACAAAGGGTTCAACTGAATCAGTCTGCCTCTGTCAAAATGTGTGTATATATAGTTACAGTTCATACTAGTGATGAATTTAATTTAAGATTACTCATTTGTTAAAAGCCTTCACCTTGATCACCCTGACTGTGGCCAGTTTTCTTGGCAACAAGTACAAATAATGCTGTTCTCTCTGTTTACCTTTCCCTTGAACATTGCCTTCGCTACTCAGATGTTTTCCTCCTCATTTTTTTTGTATATTTGCTTCCTCATCTCTACGTCCAGAAAGCTGTAAGCTCTTGCAAGGCAGTGCTGGTTTAAAGCTTAGTGAAATCCTGTCTCAGACACATTCACCTCCAAGACCTGCACTGCAGTGTTGTGAGTCTCCCTGGCGCTAGTGGGAGTCGTGCACCTCAAGTCTCGCATGCCCTTCGGAAAATACTGGAGCAGATTTAGTCTTTTAAGGCATATTGTGCTTCCTTCATTTCTTGGATGATTTCCATTTCTGAACAATGTGCTAATTTCTGGGTGTTTAAGCCATGTGCTGTGGAGAGCAGCAGAAAGAAGCAATTTCCTCTAGTTATTCTGTCATTTCCATCCTAGTCAGACCTAGAAGTGGGTGAATCTTGTTCAGCAAAATTTGTAAATTTAAAATCAGCAAAACACTTTGCAAATCTGTGTTGACTTTGCAAATAATTCAGAGAAGGGTGTGTGTGCGCATGTGTGTTTTATCTTAATAGACCCCAAATCTTCTGGAAAGGTATATCCTTTCTTTTTAGGTCTTATGAACTTTTAAGTTACCTGTAGACCTGAGTAATTTTCTCTGTTTGGGGACATGCTGGTTTTCAGTCTTCTTTCCTTTTTATTTGTCAGCTCTGCATGGGAGACTCATTCTGACTTTGCCAAAAGTTAAGGCTATACCTGCATGATACAGAGGTGGGCTGTGTAAAGATTGCAAGCTTGTTCTTCATAGGGTACCCCAAGTGCCATGGGAGATGTCATATAGCCATGGTGAATGATGCCAGCATACCCTGGTTTTTAGCTGGGTTGACAGAAAAGCTGCATCACTGAGACATGTACTGCAAGACAAACTTACCATCTTCTAGCTAAAATGCAGCTTCCTGACTCAGTACTCCTGTAGCCTTTGTGAAATGGGCAACATGACTCAGAAAGGCTCAAGCTTTGTCCTGGAATGACTTCCACAAACAGGAAGCCAACCCTCAAAGACACAGACTGATGTGCACACACCCATTGCTAATTTGGGCACAGTAAGTACTGTCCTGACACATCTATTGGCTTTCTCCATCACCCTTTCTGAGAGACAAGGGGACTGCAGTGCAGGTTAATGGACAGTGATTCTAACAGGGAAACTGAATGCTTCAGGCCTGCAGAAAACAAGTCATGTCTCCTTCCCAGTACTAAAACTTCTACATGATCCTGATGGGGAAAAAAAAATACATGAAGTTACAGTTCTGGAAATACATCTAGAGGTAGGCTCCAAGGGGAAGATTGTTTTTAAGGCTATTTTTATTCTTATAATCAGATACCTAAGGAAGGATGAAAATATCTCTGTGGGAGTATAAAGTGCTTACCAGCTAATGAAATGGAATCAATATCAGGAATGTTAAGTGACTACATTATGTTCTACGTTAATTCACTTTGCACTCATTTATTTTGTAGTTTCTTAAAAGAGCTGGTGAACGAAAAGACCTATCTCTTGAAAGTGTAAGGATTTATGCTTGAAAAGCAGCTATTGTTAATGGCCTCACGTGACAATCATCTAATTGTATCGTTGGTGGCACTGGGGGCTTATTTATCCTCTTTTAGTAATTCCAAGGTATAGTTACATTAGCCTCTATTTGTACAAGTCAACCTCTTTGGAGCAGGAATAATATTCCCTATCTAAAAAGCTCTTTCAGGGAGCAAAGGGCCATAGGGAAAACGAGAGCACTCTATATTCTGGAGAGACGTTTATCTCAGTCCTAAGGCTGGCACAACACTTGCAAATCTCCCTTTTAGTCTTTCCACCAGGGCCCTGACTCTGAATGTTTCTGTGTCTGGGTTCCCCGTGCAGGGCTGTGTTTCACTGCACAGGGCATTTCTAGAAGATGTGCCTCGGAGAAGGCAGAGCATTAATGTGCGAAAGTAGCACCTTCCCCATTTGTTTGCTTGTTTTGTTCTTTGGTTTTTTTTAATCTCACCCCACAAATTTTCTGCAAGTGTGATATCTCTAAATATGAGACAGCCAAAATCACCATGAAGAAGCTGACTTAAAGTGAGCTGTGATGGTGACAGCAGCCAGTCTGCTGCCCAAGAGAAATGCCTATTCAAGATAAGAAAGGCACACAATTTACAAGTAGAAGGCAGCATCTTAAACATTGTTCTCTTTATTTCCAGCATCTGACCAGCCCCGACTCTGGCCAGATGCTGTGCCCAGCCCTCAGCTGGTAGCCAAGGGATAGGGTCTCTCTGCCACTTTGCTGAATAAGCACTGAACTCAGGGTAAGCGATGGCCCCCAGAGTGCCTTCCTAGTAAAGCTGTCCTCTGGTGTGCTGCAGGCTTCAGAGAGCAGAGCTTTCTCCAAACTTTGTGCTAGGCATTTTGTGAGTGTTTCAATGGCTTGTCCCCATTTTTTTTAATTCACTTTCTCTGTAGAGCTTTGTACTAGTTTGTACAGGATCCAGAAGAGATTAGTAAGCACAGCAATTTCTTTTTTTTTTTTTTTTCTTTCCCCTCTTGTTTTGGGGTGGTTTACTGCATAAATACATTAGCAGTGGCTCCCATTAACCAAAAGAGTTGCACATGCTGAGTTTCATCAAGGCTTAATGACAAATGCCATGGGCTAATCACTATCTTGTTTCTGTTAATAGTTAACAATTATGTCTTCCACTATTACTGGCTGCTTCATACCACCCACATTCACTACAATGTGTGCATCCTTCTCATCCATCCAAGGCTGGCTTCCCCCACTCACATCACCCTCTTGCCTCCAGTGGGGTTTTTTTTCTTAAATGTTGTGCCTGTTTTCATCCCACACTCCTGCACTTTGGTCCTGGATGCTCCAGCCGATGCCTGCCACTGGTGTACACAACAGTGGGCAATAGCGGCTTGCGGCTCTGTGAGGTCTGGCCTGGGTGTTTGTGCTGGGCTAATTAACACCAGGCAGCTCCAGAGTGTTTAGTCTAATAAGAACAGAGAACAAAAAGGAGGCCCTTCGCAGAGCAGAGGTTTGACACGCAGGGAGATGTGGAAGTGGCAGCAAGGGATTTGAAGAGACTGTGGTCAACATGGTCTTCAGACAGATGTGTGAAACTGGCATCACTTTTAGAATAATTTAGGCCTGTGATGCTTATATTGGCTTTCCTTCCCCCCTGAATAGTGTCAAGGGACAGGAGGCTTTTATTTGGCTTGTAAAAAAGGCTTTTAAAAAAGATCCTGAATATGGGAAGGGTTTTGGTGTGCGGTGGGATTTCTTCCTGTAGAAAATTCAGGGAGGATTTTCTGTTTTGGAAAACTAGAAGTTGACCGAAGAATGACAAAGGTAAAACAAAGTGGGGATACCTAACACTGAGTTGTCAAGAAACTCTATGGCACGGTGATTATTTAAGCATCCCATTAGAAACTAGCTCTGAAACAAGGTGTGGATCTTTTTGTGTTCTTGACTTACAGGGCAATTTGAACAATGGATGATTACGTATTCTGCTTTTCATGATATTAGTATGAACTAAATATGTTGGGTTTGGTGGTAGATAAAAGTAACAACATTGTCTTTTTCTAATTTTTTATGTGGATTTCTTAGTTGCTCCAGTTTTTCTGATCTCTGGAAGTTGGTGTGTTTGTTATTCTCTGAAATGTGCAGTGTTCAGACATAACCTGCCTCATAATAGGGTGTTGTCTAATGTCAACCTGACTTCAAGGTGAGTGCAGCCCGTTGGAACTGTTCTGCTGAAGCGCAGTATTTGCATTGTAGAGATGCAACATCTGTCCTGATGTTTTACAGCAAGAAGAGTTTCAGAATATCTGGTCAACCTGAAAAACTCAGCACTCACCAGCTGTGCAATCAGTTCATGCCATGCATTAGGTATCTTCTACTGTTACGCACAAAGTTCAACACATTTTAGCTCTTGTCCCAAGAAGAGGCTGTAACTTGGCCTCTGACTCCCACAGAGTCATTGTCAGCAATGAGAATCAGAGTAGAAAATGGCTGAAAAGACAAATTCCCTTTGTCATAATATAGCACAGTGTAATTTATTCATAAAAGATAACACCAGGTGTTCTAACAGCTCATCTGCAGTAGTTATTGACCTTCCACTCTGGAATATCTGATCTTGAGCTCTTACACCTCTGTTATACCAGTATAGTTTTAAAAGCCTTAATAGAATTTTCTTTTAGGCACAAATGCAGCAATGTGATTAAACACACATTGATCTCAATCAGGATGAAGCCTGTACTTAAAGCTAAATATGTACTTAACTATGCTGCTGAAGATGAATTTTTCCCCTGATTTATGCAAGGGGAAAATGGATCTCATATACATAAGGCAGGTATCTATTTCTTTTGAGATATCCATATCCTAGCTCCTCCTCTGTGGATGCTGAAAAGCTGCTAGCAGAGGGATTTTCTCAGGCTCTCACAATATTCGGTGAGATTCCTGCCTTTCTCACGCATGTTATGAAAAGCAGTAGGATGGTTTTTGTAAGCTAGACCAACACGTGGTGTTTTGCTAAGTTCTGTTTATGGTACCTTGGAAAAATATTCTGAAATAGGTGTTGTAGGACTTTAGCCAATCCCCTAGGAGATGGGTGATCACTGACCAGTCGCCCTATGGGGCTAGGGTATATAAAACAGGGTTATAAATTAATAAAGTGTCGTCTTCTTCCCCTCCTGGCTCTCTCTTTACTGATTTTGTGTTGCTGCATCTCTTCGCTCCCCGTCTAAACAGCGACACTCCTCTTTTTCCCATTTAGCTGTACCATCTTTTTTTACCATCTTTTTTTAGATTTCCAAAGACTTGATGATGGTATTTTCTGCAGCTATGCTGATATCCCCACATTTATATCTATACATCTAATCCATATACTCTCTGTCTTTCTTTAGCAGTCTCACTAGACCTATGGTAGCTGTGAATGTGGTTTTACTACTAAAACTTCTCTTTATTTTTTGTTTGTGGGTTTGTTGTTTGTTTGGTCTAGGGTTTTTTTGTTTGGTTGGTTGTTTTTTTTGTTTTGTTTCATTCCGTTCTGTTTTTTGGAAAGACTGATGTCTGCAAAGGCTGCTAAGCTTTAAATCTTTGTGTTTCTTCAGGCTCATAATTAGTGATGCCAGGGCACTCAGTGCTGTCACAGAGCCTCTGCAGGATATACCAGCCTGCCTGAGCCCAGCAAACCCGCTGCTCACCCCTTTGCAAGCACAGCCATCTCCTCTGATCCCAAGATGTGGAGTAAGGAGGAGAGGCCTTTGGGCTTTCACAGCACACTCTTGTATTGGAGCATTTTTCCTGTTTTGTTGTCAGTGGGAAGAGGCCCTCTTGCTGGCAGTTGCAGTAGAGCACCTCAACAAAACCCAGGGAACAATTTTTCTGTTCCTTTCCAGTGTGTTGCTTTGCTGAGGATTTATCTGACTTTGTGGATACTCCAGGCTAGTAAATAATGTCTTATTGTAAGATCTGGGAAGTCTTTCCCCATGCCAGGTAAGCTTACAGTCCCTCACAGTCTACAGTTCTGGAGAAAACAAAGATAATCTTGTCCCAGAAGTCATTGGACTGCTGGACAATTTATCTGCGCCTTACCTTGAAGTTTCTTAAAAGCATGCTGCCTTTCCCGTTGAGCAGTGACAGCCAATGGCAAATACTAAACTGTCTACAGCCAGAACTGGCACACTGCTCGAAATGTCATGTTGAGTGTGGTTATACCCTAAGTCTTGGTGCTTTGCTGCTATGCCTTTGACTCATTAATATCTGTGCAAAGAGTGCCTAAAACACAAGCAGACCAGAATACATCTTGATAGCCAAACGATACGCACCAGTAGCACGCACTGCACTGGGCCCCCAGTGAGGGTAGGCAGCTCAGTCGGCTTTGTCTGGTTACACTTGTCTTGTCAAGGCTGATGTGTCCCTGCAAGCAGGGCAGAGAGACCCATCGCCCACTGGGCAAGCAGGGCAGAGAGACCCATCGCCCACTGGGCAAGTAGGGCAGAGAGACCCATCGCCCACTGGGCAAGTAGGGCAGAGAGATCCATCACCCACTGGGCAGCCAGGGCAGTGCCCACGGGAGAGAGGCTGCGCCCCTGTAGTACATTTACCCTTGGGACAGAAGCAAGCTTCCTTCCCACACGGGTATACTGGACAGCAGAAAGGGGATCTCTTCTAGGTCACTTGCAAACAGAGGCATAATCTGGTTTGGCAGGGGGAGGTGCCACAGTGCATAAAAAGAAGCTCTGAGCCCTGGGCTAACGCGTAGCAGCGCAGCCTGGGGAACCAGTGCTTGCAGGGGTTGGTGCAGTATGCAGCCTATGGCAAAGGCTCCTAGTAAAAGAGCTCTAAAAAGAAAATGTTCAGAGTCCTTTAGGACAGCTGAGAGTGATTTTTAGAGAGGTCAAACATGAATCTTAATGTTTTGCCTTGGAAGCATTTTACTCTTATGGGCTGCTTTCATTTTGTGTCTGTATAAAAACAACCCAGAATGTTGGGGGCCTCAGTTTGGGTCAGGCTGATTCATTATCAGGAGTGAAGAATAATTGGAAGATCCTGTCTCTTTAAAGTAGAAAAGCCAGAAAATATTCTTGCTGAGCATTCTTGTTATCCCAGGGATTTACAGTTTGTGTGGTATTTGTCTTTTAACCCTGAGAAAATGAGTGACAGCAGCCTACATTCAGATGTGCGGATAAACTCTGATACATCACAAGAACCTGGTACTCTGGAAATCTCTCGGTGGCTTCCAAAATATAATCTTGCCTAAGAAAAAAAAAACATTCAGGCTTGTGCCCAGAATATGTATTTTGGGGTTTATAGGAGGGAGATAACTCGAGTTTGAAAGGAAAGCATGGAAGTTTTGAGGGGCAATCTTTTCTTTAATGTCCGAACCAAGAACTACAGCAGGCAGACAATTCCCAGACCTATTTGGTTAAGAACTTGTCTGTTTAGAACCCAAGTGCTAATTGATGCCCATTGAAACAATTTAGTGGTGAACACACATGTTAACCATACCCTTTGGGATTAGACACTTGGATCTTCAGATAGCCAGGAAAAAACCACATGGAGATCTGCACCTCTCTACTCCGGAGCCACAGGGCGAGCACAGACACGCAGAGAATTCTCTCCTTTATTTTCCTCTCTGTGGTGGAGTACTCAGCAGCTCTTAACACCTGGGCAGAGAGCTCAGAGAAGAAATGAAGGGACCCAATAGGGCAGCTATTCTTTGGTCCTCTTTTCTTTTTAAGTGCATGCTTCCTGGCATCCCTCCACTGGAAGGACAGGGATCATCAATGCCCCAGCCCAGAGCAGAGGTGAGTGCCAGCTTTCTGCTTTGACTGCACATCCCATTGTTGATGTCGTATGCTGACAACCTTGTCTGCAGCTCTTATCTGTGCAGAACTCCCCAGTTAGAATAAGTAAACTCTCAGGCCCCAGCATGCCACACTAGATACACCTCGTTTAGAAGGACACCCTACAACTTCAGGAAAATGTGTGCTGCTGAAAGCAGGCAGCATCGGGCCAGCGTGCAGAAAGAGTTACACAGAACAGCTTAACTTGTGGGCGCGCTAGAGCAGGTCATGCTCACATCATTGCTAGTGCTGACCCTCTGCCTTTGGGCATGGAGCGCACTATCTGTGTCAGTGGTGCAGGCTGCAGGCTGCCCTGGGTGGAGAGGATGCCCTTCTCCTGCCTCACCTTCTGTTCAGGTCGGGCAAAAGCAATCTGTGTGTCAACCTTGAAGAGCATCACAGGTTTTAAATCATTTTTTCCCCTGCTCTGTGCTCTCCCTCTCAGCTAAGATCCAGCCTATTCAGTGAGTTAATGCCCTGCCTAGCACAGCCTGCTCATCTTCCCAGCACATGTCTCAGAGTGAATAAAGAGCTGGCTTTCCCCTGGCGGGTGGGTGAACCTCCCTGTGTGCCCTGGGCTCTGCGAGTGGGGGTGCCTGGGAGTGGCAATTGCAGTCCAGCCTTTACAGTGCTTCTGCCACAGTGGAATGCAAGTGGTGGGCCCTGGTGTCATGATTCCTGCAGCTGCATCTAAAACTTGCCCTTGAGCTAAGATAAGCTCACACTACAAATAAAATATTTTAATATAAACTTTCACCTTCATCTTTACTGCTCTTACAGGGAGGATCTAGCTGTTCCAGTGTGACTTTTTCCCACCTAGTTAGCAATCTCAGAAAATCAAAATACATTTTGGGAGACATGAAAGATTATGGATTTGTGGCCACCTGGGACTCATCTCCTGCCCAGTCTCCAGAGAGACTGCACTTCTCAGAGTGTTGTGTACAGGCAGCTGCAGTGTGCTTGGGTAGTATTTCTTGTGTACTCACCATTTCTTGGGAACTAGCTTCCAAATATTTCACTTTACTCCTACGCAGAGGTAAAAACAGCTGCAGAAAACCCAAAATTGGCTTTGTCTATTTTTGTCCCAGAAGGTGTCACTGAAGAGCCAGGAAAGGTGTATGTTTAGTAATAACTTTAACTGGAGTTTTAACTGCCGCCTTGTGAAGTGGGGCCTGGAGAAGGTTAAAAGCAATTTGAAGCCAGAGATCCCTGTGCCTACCTGGGGACTCTAGATCTGGAGAATTTTGCATCAGAGTATGAATACCCTGAACTTTGCAATGCTGTGTTAGCCCTCATCTGACTCATCATCTGTAACAAAACTAAATGACTCTTGGGAGATGGTGGGAAGAGGTCCATGAGTTTGGGAGTACTTTTTTGATAACACACCTTTAAAGGAGGTTGTTTACCTTCTTGCTCTTCATAGTTATCATGTCAATGGTACGTTATAAAGTGCAGCCATCATGCCTCTTTGCAAAGTCTAGGTCTTTAGGCCTATTCTTAAGGGTGGGAGGAAGAGCTTGGCCTTTCTGTCTGGTTGCTTTGCTGTGGTTTATTATGCATTATAGACAGACAGAACTAGCACAGAATTGGCGATAATGTGACAAGCATCAAGGAGCTTGCAATGTCAATTCAACCAGGAACAACAATTTACACATGGCAAGCTGTGTGTCCTTCTCTCCCCTTGGAAAGGGTACTTTGAGTTACTCTTGTAATAATATTTTCTCTAATTTTAAGCGTTGTATGAGATCTGATCTGATACGTAAAGCAGAAGATATTTAGGGTACCTGTCTCCATGACGGGTACTGGAAAGAAATTAATCATTAACATAGTCCTCTCAAAAGGATATTAAATACCTGCTTTAAGCCAGTCTCCTAACTACTGAAGACCAGGCTGTGATTTGGTGTGGGGATAAGGTCATCCTGCTCCAGCCTACCGCACATTGTTACTTCTTTCCCCAGAAACATCTGCTACTGTCTGAGGCAGGATAATGGACTAGATTATTACATCCATGTTGCCATTCCTGTGCTTTAAAGAGGGTAATTGGAGGGTTTTCAAAAGAAAAAGATGTTTAGTTGATATGTTAAGCAGCACAGCTGGTCCATCCCTAGTCAATTCTCAGATTTCCAAGGTACTGATGCTGCAGATCTCATCCTTTTCCCTCTATTTCCAACAATTTCTTGCCTACAGTTTACTACACCACAGCTTTTTGACATGTCGTTAGCCCTCTGAGGTAAGGAACAAAGGAGGGAAACTGAAGTTTTAACTTGATTGACAGAGCTATGCTAAGTTCATCGCTCCAAAGGACTTCCAAAGTCTGAAGGAAGGAATATAAAAAATAGTCCCAAATTCTCTAAAAAGTGTGTCATCTTATTAGATAACAGTCACTCAAAATATCATTTAAGCGAAAATTCAAATACTTTCCGTAACTTCCTCAGCACCAAGTGATTCGTACAGTGGCTGCAAGTACCTTTAATGGAAGAAATAGTGTAAACACACAGGAATGTATAAGAAAAACTTACATTTTTTTCAAGAAAAAGAAAATAATCTGGAAACCCCATTTTTAGCAACACAGTAGAGCCTACACCGTGACATTCTGCTAAAAAGATAGGTGGTGACGCTGAGGTAGGCTGGCAGAGAAGAGCTGCAGGACTCAGTGCTGGAATTTGCATTTAATCTTTCCTCTGGCAGATTAGCACCGAGATTACATATCCTCAGTGCAGTGTTATCCACAGAAATCAAACCTACAAGAGTTTGTTCAGCCGTACTCCACACTTCAGTTATCCTTTTTTTTTTTTTTTATTTCAGCCACTAATCTGCTGAGGATTTCAGCCTTTAGCTCAGGGTTATCAGAATGGCATCGTGAGTGGATAACATCTGTTTCAGCTTTCATCCATCTAGAACATAAGCATTAATCACTAGAAATGGAGTGTGAAATGGAAAGAAGAGTTAAGTGCACATTTGATTCTGAATGCTCTCTGAGAAAACGTCTTTTGGGATCTGACCAGAGGGAGAGCTTTGTCACGCTATAGCTGGGGTTGCCAATGCAACTTCTCTGAAAAGCTGCTCTTGTGATCTGACAGAAATTCTGCTTCTTTGAAAGATATAATAAAACCTTGTCCTGCCTATTTCAAGAGAAATGTGAAAAAACAAATAACTCCAAAGCAGTGTTTCTGTTTAGTTCAATTTGGTTGTCTTTATCAGAGGGTGGAGAAAAACAAAGCTGCTCCTTCCAGACTTTCTGTGCTCCTGTCGCTATCTCCAGCCCTCAGTCATTATAGCCTCGTGCTGCACATGGGTAGCTGTGGCCAAGCTCTCCTGGTTTCTAGCTCATCCGGAGTTTCTAGATTTTCACAGATCTCGGAAAGATGTGGTGAGGAACTGTGATAATATTTCACTGGTCTGGCACATCTCATGGTAGCTGAACTCTTAGTCTTTACCTCACTTGAAGAACAATCACCAGCCCTGCCTTCGTGGGAGCAATTAGGCATGAGATACTGTAAGACTGATTAATTTTCTCTCCAAATTCACTTGCTTTTGTACATTGAAATCTTTTTTAGTGAACTTCATTTATTTAGTGAACTTCATTTATCTATAGTTTGCCCTTCCACCACACTTTTTCCTTTTGTCTGGTAAAGGTTTCCTTTCCTAGCTAGAAATACGAGTCTCGAGCACTGTTGGAAGGAACATACAGTCAGTAAATCAATGTTTATGTGATGTCAGTGAAACAGCTACTGCAAAGAGTTGTCCTGTTTCATCAAGGAGGTTTGTTAAGGGCCATAAGATTTACTCCTCTAAGCAATGTTTTGCAGAGTTAAGCCCCAAGCTTGGGGTGGTTATTTGGGCTCATGACTGACCATGTATACTTCCCTGACAGTTGCACAGTGAATTTTTTTCAGCACAATGGGCTGAATTTACTCCATTTTATGAGGATTTATGAGTTCCAGGTACCCTCTCTGCACTGGAGAACATGTTGGGTGTTGTGGTGGCTCTGGAAAGCTGTGGGTGGAAGGCAGCTCTATTCAGGCCTAGCTGGTCATGTGCTTTGTATGTGTTCCCTTTTGTAGAGTGGATTTCCAGCTTTTCTTCTTACATCACAAGCTTCTCAGAAAACTGGCAATGATTATTCTCTGAAACCCTCAGAGAAGGCTTCTCACAGAATTCCTCCAAAACCACAGAATATAATGCATCCAGAACAGTCAATACTACCTACTACTGTCATTTAAAAATCTCTTTTTTCATCAATAGTTAATCGAGTTTGTCAAGGTACAACGTCTGTGTGGTGCAATGAATTCAGCATATTAACTATCCTGTTTCCTTTATCAGTCCTTCCCCTTGTCATATACTGAGAAAAACTGCTCTCAGCATCTAAAGCTCTAGAAGTCACCAAGGAAAGCCATTAAAAACACCCCAACCACCCTTGCCCACCCATCAGGTCAGTGCTGTACCTCTGGGGCTGCACTAGAAGCGCCCTGTTTCCAGAGGCTGAGAGGTGTCTCTCTGGGAACAAGAGAGAACCATGCTAACAAGAATATTCTTTCTCCAGCATTTGAAAGCTGAGCCCACCTCTAACTTCATCCAGAAAAAATGACTTCATTTGGTACCCTTGTGGTGAAAAGTATCATGCAGCAGAGCAAGCAGTTCAGTCTCTCTTCAAACTTGGTTTATCAACATGGGACAGTTATAATAGAACTGGAAAGGGACAGACTTTGAACTGCTGTAATTAAACCAGCAATAGTTCCCAGGAGGACACTTTTGTGTCTAAACCCAAGGCCTGCCCTTTTTATTTTATACCACTGCATGAATTCTTTAAACTATCCTGACAAAATCCAGTCTTCACCTAAAATCAGAATGTTTACCCTGGTATAACTCAAACCATTTAATTAGACCAGTATAACCAGAAAAAATCTTTGTAGACAAGCTCACAGGTACCTATTTATATTCACTTTGGGTTTGGAAAGGTCCTTTCCCATTTTAACAGTACTTCCTTTTACAAGTTTGCTGAGAGTCTGCCAAACGACTGCCGGACATGGAACCCTGTTTACTGGAGCTGGTGCCGTTTACCTGTGCTTTGAGTACGAACTGAGAGTCTGTTCCCACCCCAGACAGGGCTCTCCTACCTTTCTACCTACAGCCTCCCTCTACCAAACATACTGCTCCCATGTCCCACAAACTCTTCATTCTGTTAAAAAAAAAAGAGTGGAGAGAGAAGAGAAATTATTGCCCGTTCTTGGCCTCATGCTTTTAGGGTTACATTATTTACGGTATATCTTACTGGTCTTATAAAAAGAGGCATAGAAGGACCATTATTATTTTTTTTTCTAGACAGGCAACAGCCTAAACACAGAGACACCATATCCGACTGATTTGTCTCTTTAAACTTTTCTTCTTTACTGTTCCTTTTAGTTTTGGACCATACTGTCTTCCATTCTAAAATCTCATTGGTACTTTTAGAAACTCCTTGTTTAAAGGAATATTTAATGAATCCACAGGAAAGCAATAGAGAAGAACAAGTCAGTGACTGTGTTTCTCTCTACAAGTGATAAAGTGCAATACTGAACTGAAATAAAATCTTGTTATTTGTATCAGAATAGGAGTAATTTCAGTTCTAGACACTATCGGCAAAACATTCACTGACGTCAGGAGTTGAAAATGTATGTAAACAAAGTCTGTGGGAAAGGCTCCATCCTGCAGATGAAGAACTGGGAGAGAGTGAAAACTTTGTACAAAGAAATTCGGTAGCAGAGGCCAGAACCAGGGTCAGGTCTGATGAGAAGGTTATTTTCCTCACCAGGCCTGCCTTTCTTTCCTTCCAGCTCCATGCTTTGCACCAGCTCACAGAACAGGCTTTCTGAAACTGTTTAGCATTCATCACACGATAGCCTTGTAATTTTGTGAAAAGTAACATCTGTTCAGGGAGAAACTGTGTGCACATGGACAAGCAGGTTTCTAAGACACGTATCTGAGAGAGGAAAAGAAAACAGTTTTGCTGAAATATCCCTAAAATTTACCAGCCTATTCAACATAATCCAGTGACCCAACCTTGAAGCAATCTTCTCAGGTAAAGAAAAAGAATTCATAATAATCTCCAAACACCCTGCTGACATCAGGTGGGATTGCTCCGTTACAGATCTAGTCTGTTATGGTTTTGCTGCTTGATAATATGTGTTTCCCACTGCTAACAAGTGGAATTTTTCCAAAGCAATCTATACGCTGGACTTCACCCTGGCTTTAACCAGCAGAGCCTTGTATCCATGCTGCTGCTGATACAGGCCTCCTGTGGGCTTTCTGACTGAGTCCAGAACTATGGAATTTCATCTGGTTTCACTGGAAAGTTTGACAGAGTTGTGAGGAGCACAGAGTTTTGCTGCAGAACCACAAGATGTTAGGCACAGCTCTGATGAAAATAGGCTGAACGTTAAGGTTTTAATACGACTCCATACCCAGGAAGCTTCTTTTGGATTCTGCCCCACTTAAAAACCTCTTTTGCCAAGAGTTACTTACGGTACTTCTGCAAAGTACTGCAAAGTTAGCTCTCCATATTCAAATGTAATTATTTGTCTCCCCCTGAGATCAGCTAAAGAGAATATGTTATCTGACTACACTCTACTCTCTTCTTTGCACTCAAGTGTCTAATGGGAAAAAGGACAGGGATGTCATAGAGTCCCAGAAGGTCTCTTGTTCTGAGTAGCAAGAGATCACTGATGGTCTTGAACTCTGGTTTCATTCAGATATGCCTGATCAACATTACTCCTGTAGTCCTACACGTCTCAATACAAGTAATAAAACTTTAGTACACTTCATATATTTGTGTATTTATTACAGTAACCACAGATGGCATTTATTGTTCAAAATTATGCTATGTGTTTCATTGCCTTTTAAAAAAGACATCTGTTCTTAGAAGTTGGTCTTATTTTTAATGCCTGTACCTTTACCATGAGATTTCAAAGTGGACAGCTGCTACATCTAACATGGTTCATCTTCAAAACAGTAGCATAAACCCACTCTAGAACAGTGTCCAATTGAAGAAAGGAGCATTTGGCCCCATTGCAAGGCTTGCACTCCGTGGAGTGGAATATGGGGTTGTGGGTTCTGCTTCCAGTAGTACTCCTTGAAGGCTAGCTGCCCCACTGGCCACATAGTCATCCTCCCCTAGGTGTGAAGTGGGAAGGAGTAGTCAGATCCTCACTGCCAGGTAGTAATTGAGGGAGCATATGATAGAAAGGGTCCAATGTGCTCCAGGGCTTGTACAAACCTAAGGAGCTATTTAACAGTCAATAGACAAGGTGACGTGTTAGCCTAAAATCTGTCTCTCTGCATTCAGCAGGGTTTTTTTTTTCCACCAGTATCTTTTTTCAGTCAGCAGCCTGCTCATATCTCAGACGTGTCACTCCCTTTTTTTTCAGACAGATCAGCAGCATGGTTTTGAGGTAAATCCCCAGATCATTTTTATTTACTGCTCTTTGATTTACAGCCAGAGCAGTCTCAGAGTACATGCACCCGGATTCCCTTTCAATGAACAAGCATGGGAGGACGTACTCTAGGAGCATACCTAATGCACTGTAGCTGCTGACAGATGCTGACTTGATGGGACCAGATAAAGGTAGTCCAAAGCCAGCTCTCTGAAATGCAAATAGTGTGGATGTTGCATCCTCACTACCAATTTCTTCACCCTACAGATCTGTTCCTGCTTGCTAATGTAGCAACAGCATGAGGAAGCCACACGCCACAGCAGACCTGTTTTCACCATACAAGGGGATCAGGAGACATAATAAATGGCAGTGGAACAATAAGGTTCCTTGGGGCTGAAAACAGCAAGTACACTAATAATTTCATTTGCAAAATGATGGAGCAAATATCTACAGTTCTCTGTGGTCACCATCGTACTTCCCAAGCTATTATCCACTCTTTCAAGACTCAAATAGCAGCTAAATTCAGCCATCCTCAGTGAGACTGCCTTTGTGCTTGGACTTCAATAACACAGATCTAATCACTGACTCTGGGATTAAATCAGGCCCTCTGTGACATAAAAGAGCTGGACGTTTTGCTCTGGAACAAACCTTTTTATGTTGCCTTTCTGGGCTGTAAGTCAGAGCATGGTCCTTTATAGTATTAGATCTGTTCTGGGGAAACAGGCTTTTTTCTTCCAGGCTTCACTCTTTTGTGTTTTACTTTTACGGTTGTAATTCTGTGACGGGAACACTGGACAGGTTCCCTGTTCGAAGCGAAAGGAGGATAAAAATATTGGAATCCCTCTGTGCAGACAAAACAATAAGCCAGCTGCCCTTAAGCAGTGGCAGAAAATATTATTGTACTTTCTCCCCTGAATCTCCTTCAAGCCCCTGTGGCAAGTGCAGGTGTCCTGTTCTGGGTAGGCATCAGCAACAACAAAGAATCCTTAGAATGAATTGCAATGAATTGCAACAGATTTTGCTTGATCACAAATGGAGACAGAAGGTGGATTTCAGAGAGCAGAGCAAGAGAGAAGCTGTGAGAAGTTCCATCATTTATCAGAGATGAGCTGGATGGATGCAAAAGTGAGTCTAGAGTCAGGCAAAATAACAGGGATCAAGTATGAGAACTAACACATTCTTCTAATGCTTGGAAGCAGCTGCGAGCTCAGGAATATGATACAGTGTTATTACAAAGCTACTAATTGATCAGAGTTATGACTCTGGCCTGACTTCCAGATCAATAGCATACGCTGGGTGTCAGGAACTAGATTCAGTCATCTGTAAGTCAAAATGCTCCTCCCTGGAGGGAGTGAAGTAATGAACAAAGCAGAACTAAGCTGTGACTTTCTGTCTGCCTAGATCCAGACCTATCTATGGACAGAGTATCGATCGGTCAGTAAATAAACAGGTATGTGTGGAGAGAACAGTACTGGCCTATACGAAGATCTCTCTGTCTATACGAGTCTAATAATCAAATCTTTTATAGAGACATGTGTTTGTTTCTTCTCACTGTATTATTTCCTGTATGACAACAGCACTCAGTCCAGACAGATTACACTTGCTGGTATCTGTTCCCAAGTTTGTCTGGGGCAGGAAGAAAAATAAACTAAAACCACCTGTTCATGAAGTTTGACTTGGTATGGAAATTTCCCATTAGCTGTTGAGGAAATCTGTGATCATTCAGAAACATATCAGCTGTCCACCATGTCAGCTATCCAGCCATGCAGAAAGTTTACTTGCATGTCTATCTGTAAGCATGTATGCATATATTTACATATATGTGTATGGTTTTGCTTCCTCCTTCAGGCTTTGTAACAGCTCGCTTGCTTTGCAATTAGCTTGAAACATGACCAAGAGCACGGGCTATCGGAATGGTTTTGAATATCAGGTTGGTTTCATGTCATGTCTTATCAAGGGTTTTGAAATCTAGCCCAGATTTCACTGGACAATTTGTCAGATCCTGGGTACCTCTGCTGCTTTCCAGACTGCTACGAGCTGCAAAAGGAACCTCACTGTCCAGATCAGCTCAGTGTGTTGGGCTGCCCTCCAAGAGGAGACACTGTTTGTTACTAGCCAGGCCCAGAGGAGCAAATCAATGGTGATCAAACTCTTTGATTGATTTTTCACACCAAAGCCATAATGGCAGCATTCAGATTAATTCACTTAGATGCTTGGAGGAAAGTAAAATAGGTTTGTAGTGCTTGATGTGAACAGCCTTCAGATGAGCAATAAGAAATGAGGACCTCAGGTAGCCACAACTAAACCTTCTTTGACTCCAGCTGTAGGAAGACCAAGGTGTGTGGCAGAACAGTCCTGCCTCCCAGCACAGACCTTAGCCCAGGACTCCTGAAGGTGAGCCTCCTCAGAAGTTTATGTTAGTGAGGGTGCAGGGTAGGGAAGGTGGGATCTGCCCAAGAAGTCTTGTTTAATATAAGATACCTAAGATCACAAAAGACCTCTCTGGGATGAGATCTGTATAGAAGTAGTTGAAATGACACTGTGTTTAGACACCTGAAAAACACCCTTGGGGTTAAGCCTGTAGAAAGTGGGAGAAAACAAAACAGGTAAGAACATCTGTGATCTTTTATCTTGTTACTGGCAGGCCTTTAAAACAGCCTCTAAAGCATCTGTGACAACCTATTGCTGGAGACTTTCCTGAAAGCTCAAGCCCTCTTCTACAGGACCATAAGAGCTGTGAGTGGCTTGTGAGCCCTTTGGAGGCTTAGCCCACCAGGTGAAATTCCTAGCCAGCTAACCTCTTTTTTGTAATCTAAAACCCAAATGCAGACAATTGAAAATCTCCTGACCACACTGTGTGGGTAAAGAAAGACCTTTAGACTTATTGTTTACTTATTCATCTTCTCTAGCACTGCACCAGGCAGGGAGCAATGGCACTAACATGGCCAGCACCCATCGTTCACAGAAGCGTTTCCTAAGCTCAACTCAAGGCACTCCATAGGGACTATTGTAGGTAGAAAGGAACACAACAGAGAAGGAGATGACATACAAAGCAGCAGGATCCAAACAAGATCTCAGAACCGTTACCTACCCCTCCCAGCAGCACACTGGCTGGAAGGAGGATGGGAGCTGACCTGTGTTACTGTACGGTGAATGCAATAGCCAGGAGAAAAGTTCTCACTAGTGAAACACTCAGGAAAAATTACCTCTGCTAACAGAGGAAAAAAAAGACAGATAGAAACCTCATCTCAGCAGGGAATGCAGCCTAACAGGCAGGAGCTGCTGAAGTAAACAGACGTGCAGTCTGCGGTACCAGAACACAGCAGCATTCTGCTCCTTTGATGCCTGCCCACTGCCGGCTGCAAAGCCTTCCCGCTGCTGCTTTTGTGCTCTGCAATGGGATGTGAAACTCTGTCCAAAGATGATGCTCCCTGTTCGTGTCTCTCGCCGTGCAGCCTCCTGTGTAGAGCCTCAGCTTTCAGCAGTCATCAGTTGCTGAAAATTTTCCTCTACCTTCTGCCACAAGAGGCCTCCAGTCGCCAGTGGCTCCCAGGGAGATGGTTGTGGTTTTTTCTAACTTCCCCAGAGAACCTTTCCAGCAAACTTGCAATTAGGAACCTGGTTTAGCAGCAGCTCTGTTTTTCAAAATATCCAATGAGTGCACATTTAGCTCTGGACATACTCTTTTTTTTAAGCTTGAAACAGACAGACTATTATTTGTTAACAAGAAACTCCTGCTCTACCCAGCTATGGCATCAAACATTTTTGCTCAGGAACTTTGCACTGGAAAACACATGCGGGTAAAAGTCTTTTTCTTATCATTAATTATATATAGCTATGTAGAGGCTTATGGCTAGTGATAAAAACCTGTGTTTAATAACTTTTTTAACTCACTCGTTTTAAATCTTCCTGCTTCTTGTCTCACTATGTGACATGAGCTTAAGGGCAAGAATCTTACAATGCTAACAACCTTTCATACGATGTCTGGTTAATGTGGATATGGCTGTAGAGACATTGTACTAATTATCATGATAGGAATATGATTATTTCTCTCAATTTCCATTTTAAGAGAGCCCAATAAATATGTCTGATGGCTTTTATGGTATCGAATAACCTTTCTAGTCATAAACTGGAGCTTGTAGAACTATTGTAGATATGTTGTGAGATACAGGAAAGCAAAAAATTCAGGTCTTCTGGACACTGCAAAATGAGTATGTGAGCATTTCACATAGGTGGGGTCTGATCTCTGCTGCAGGGGGGAAGAGGAGCTCAGCAGTTAGCAAATGGTGAAGGATTCACAAGGGAGATAGAAGGGAAAGTGTTGTGGTCATTTCCTAGAGAAAATGGCAGGCTGCTGACCTGAAAGAACTGAGTGATCTGGCTGTTGCTGCAGCTTACCTCCCTGGATGCCTTTTAGCACAGTTTATAAAGAGCACTGGTACCGTGTTGTTGTACATCTCCTAAGGCTGCCATAAAAGGACATTAGACACTGGTTTTAAGTGCCATATTAAGCTCTCTGGGTCGCGTTATTGGATTGTAAGGGCCGGAGTAACACAACTGAATCACGCGTGACTTCACTCTCCCAGCACGGCAATTACAGCTTATTGTGCTTTGCTGGTTTTGCTCCCCTTGCTCATGATAGAGTTCACACCCGTTCACAAGCTCTCTTAGGACAGAGTTATATTGCTGTGGTGAGAAACATGTTGCAAATGCTGGCTGATGCCCAAAGAAAATATCACAGCTGCAGACCCCCTAAAAGGAGGGTTGGTTTCCTGAACAGGAGAATTGGAGCCAGAAGGGACCTCAGCCCTGACTGCCAGCTACATCCATCAGAGAGCTTTTGCCAAGAGGATATTGAAACGAAAATTGGAGCTTCCAAACCCCCTTGCTTTGTAATGCTCCTCACCAAAGTGGTAGGTTAGGTGTGGCTGGGTAAGGATTCCGAGAGAAATACCCAATAACAACAGAGTTGTTATTAAGCAGGCATTCTTTATGGCAGCACTGGGGATTGATTCTCCATCATAAGTGCTCCAATAAATTAGCAAGACACACCATCTAATATACATAAAAACATACATATTCATAAAATTTACTGGAAAGGGCAGTCTTAATGATAATGAGTTCCTGGAATTCATTTACATAGTCTGAGCATGCATAATAAAATTAGGGTTAGGGTCTTTTACCCCTCTGGTGGTCATCCATAGTCTCCTTCACATTGTCTGTTAGTTGAACTTTGGGTTTCCTTTGCCCATATATGGTCATGGAGTTAGCTTATCCATCCTTTGGCTCAGCCATCCATCCATTCAGGGATGCTTCAAGAAGGTAAATTTAAACTATTTCCCAGTGTTTATCATCCTCTTCTGCGCTTATCTTGATGTCTTGAGTCCTTGTTGTCAGGGGTGCTCAGGCTTAATGAACCATCTCAAGGCCTGGTTGATTTTTGCCATCAAGAAGTTGTATGTTTCTCATTATCAGCTCTTCCCAATAGATGACTAAACTATGCCAGTCAGGCTAAGAAAAGAATACAAGGCTACTACACAACACAATAAAAAAATACAGATAGAAAGATATACTGGTAAAATTTCTGTGTAACAACTGGGAGACGATCTGGGATATCAGTCCTTTCAATATGTCATGTCTGGGGGACACTGGTGAGTCAGGTTTAAGCTGGGGAGCTCAGGTGGTGTTAGCACACAAGCTGGTGCACACAGAAAAGCTCCCCAAAACTGCAGGGCTGGGTCATGAGCTCTGTACTCGCAGCTGCTTCTGCGGGGCTTTACAGGAAGCTCAGGTATAGCTGCATGAACTGCAGACAGTGCAGGCAAGGTAGCTGTGACCAGCAGAGACCCATCAGATGTGTCTTCTGAATGGCTGTTAGCAGAACAGACACTAGAGGGCTGTGGAAAATAGTCTTTTAAATATTAGTGTTTGCATGGTTCAGTTTCCCTACTTTACTGTAGGAGATTTATAAAGGGGAGAATGGGTCCAGGTCCTGTCTTTGACAGAAAAGCAGGGAAGTTATGGATGTCTCTGGTCTTGTCTAACACAGAGGACCCATCTGGTTCAAGGTCTGAAGCCAGCCAATCCAGTTTCAGGGCTCCCTGGATGATGTCAGAAATGCTGTGGCTACATGAGGCAAAACATCAGTCTATGTACTTTTTCTCTGACGGTCCTGTTTCGTGTCCAAAACATTGACAGTTAAACTGGCACGCCTTCTGCTCTGTGTATCACAGAATCTGGATGCAACCAGTCTGGATGCAGAGAGCAGGATCAACGTCCAGCCCGTGGTTTAGTGAAAAAGCCAGTTGGCCCAGGCAAGGTGCTGGCATAGTTTGGCTGCATTTAGGGAAGGCAACTTTAAAAGCAGGAGGGTGAAGGGAGCAGAGGGCACAGAGAGGAGCCTGGTATGGCCTGGAGCAGACAGGGCAGGAGGCAGTAAGGAGAGGCACTGTGAGCTGGAGTAAGCTGCTTCTGTCTCCAACACAGTGGGTCTGCCTGGCAGGACCCTGAGCCAGGGTAATGCGAAGTCATGGCTCATGCTGCTTCTGGCACCTCCGTGCAGCACCCTGCCCTGTTGCGCAGTGCAGGGTACAATTTTGGGGAGGATTAAGTCAAAAACCCAATCAACTTGAAGGCAGAGGGAATCCTGACAATTCTGCTCACCTTGCAGGTGGTAGCAGAAATCACTGCAAATACAGGTGAATTTTATAATCACCCGCCTATGCCAGTGACACAGGGGCTTATTTAATGGGTAGAGAAGAGCTGTGGTGACTCCTGAATAGCAGGGACAGCTTCAGCTGTGTGGTCTGTTTGTGGTCTAGTTATGATGTGTTTATAGTGCTGCTTTGTACTAGGACTTCTAGGAAAGAGCAAAATGAGATGGTGGATTTTTCTCCCTAGCTCAGTAAACTGTCCCACCAAGCTCACTAGGAGAAAACCAGCTACCTCTATGGGCTAACATTAAGTATGTGGATATCACAAGGTTCTCCTTTCCCTCTATTCTGCCCTACTGAATCCACATCTGGAGTATTGTGTCCTGTTCTGGGCTTCTCAGTTCAAGAGATACTACTGGAGAGAGTCCAGCAGAGGCTACAAAGATGCTGAGGGGACAGGAGCATCTCTGTACCAAGGAAAAGCTGAGAGCCCTGGGGCTGCTCGGTTGGAGAAGAGCAGCCTGAGAGGTGATCTGATCAATAGCTAAAGGGTGTCAAGAGTATGGGCTAGACTCTTTTCAATGGTGCCCAGTGACAGGATGAGGGGCAATGGGCATAAACTGGAACACAAGAAGTTCCACCTAAGCATGAGGAAAAACTTCTTTCCTGTGACAGTGATGGAGCCCTGGACCAGACTGCCCAGAGAGGTTGTGGAGTCTCCTTCTCTGGAGAGATTCAAAACCTGTGCAGACGTGATCCTGGACAACATGCTCTAGATGAACCTGCTTTAGTGAGGAGCTGGACTGGATGATCTCCAGATGTCCCTTCCAACATCTACCATTCTGTGGTCAGCGATGCAGGGTGACGCCTTGTAGTGCCTGGATTGGCTGTAGTTGGTTGGAGGCAGTAAGTGAGAGAAATTGTGTCCTGGTCCAAGTTGAGCTCGCAGCTTTGGATGAATTCAGGGTTTTTCTCTTAATCTGGGAGACCTTTTCAGTTAATGAGTTGTTCCTCTTTATGTTGGCATCTGGCTTCCTGGGTAGCATGAGGAACATCAGAGCTGGTGGGTCTTTGTCTTGGTTTAGAGCCTGCATGCACTTAGAGAGAAAAGGGACCTAGCTTTTTTTGCAAAGGGTGGGGTGGCAGAGCACTTCAGGCATCTGGTTTCACACTTCTCGTTTTAGAAGCAAAGTCTGAGCTCCACGCTGCACTTCGTAGCAAGAGCTCAGCTGTACATGGGTGATTCAGACTCAGCGATGAAAGTCAGACACGCATGTTGGTCACATTATCCCCTCATGTGATTTTGGTTTCAGAAAGTTTGGGTGCTTTTTAAGTCTGCTACTCCAGCTCAGGGTGAACTTTTGGCATTACCTTTTCCCAGGATGATGGAGGAGGTGTGAAGTCCCTCTTGGCTTCCTGTTCTCGGCCCAGCGTTGGGCTGTGGGACCCGCAGGGCGGAAGGCAGAGGAAGCAGCAGTTAGATGTGTGTGGCTGTGCCCTGATGTTTCACCAGATGCTGTACTGCCTGTAAAGTCCTGTCTCCCCCGAGGGGCAGGCAGGCTGCAGCCAGGGACGCGGTGATTGGACTGTCCTCCTCGTCTGGAGGAGCTTAGGGGTCCGTGCTTGCCATGGCATTGATTTTTTTCCCTCGGATGCACAAGCGAAGCTGGGAGCGCGCCCGCCTGCGTGTCAGGGCTGCCTATTGCATGGGAGCCTTTGAGTCACGGCGTCGGAGGAGGCGGATGGCTGGATGCTGAGACAAAGTGCTGCTGCAGCTGGAGGGCTTCAGCGTGCCCGTTTGCCCAGGTTGCCTTTTCTCCGTTACCTTGCCCGTGGCGTCAGGGAACCCCAAGGATGGCTGGGGGGGGGCGGCTGCATGATTTTTGTTGAGGGTTATGGGTTTTTTTGCTTTATTTACTCTACCTTGGCTTCAGCCTCTCCCTGTGTCGCGGAGAAGAAAGAAGCTCCAGGGGGGAAATCGCAAACCGAGCCGAGCCCAGCCGGGCCGGCGGGGAGAGGCCGGGGCGGTCCCGGGGGTGTCCCGAGGGGAGCGGAGCCCCGCGCCCGCTCCGCGCTAGGCCGATCCCGCCCGGATTTTGCACGTTTCCTTTTTTTTCCTCCCTTTTTTTTTTTTCCCTCCTCCTTCT
>JANVCC010000046.1:6239293-6256945 GCA_025345505.1 Todiramphus chloris collaris
GCCGCCGCCGCCTCCCCCGAGCAGCTGTCCGGCCGCGGCCCGCCGCTCCGCGCTCTCCGTGCCGCGGGCCCACGCGTGTCCCCTCGGCCCCGGCCCACGCGTGTCCCGGCAGCAGCGGCGATGCGAGCGGCGCGGCGGCGGCGGCCGGGCGCGGCGTGCTGAACGCGGCGGCGCCGCCCGGGGGGCTTGGCCGCCCCGACAAGGTAAGATGCGCCGGGCTCCCCCTTCTCCAGCTGTCTGGACTTCTGTCTCCGAGCCCTTTACCCCCGCAAAACCACTCTCCTCCCCGACCCCACCAAATACCCTCTACAAGCAAATACCCCCCCCCCCCCCCCCCGTTATCCCAGTAAAACCATTCTCCTCCAAGCCAGCCCTTTTCCTTTGTCCCCTACTAGCCAGGATGCCTATTTTTAAGCATAACGTGGTACCCTGGAGTTGTCTTTCGAGCAGGGTGATTTCAGTTAGAAGCTGAGCAGGAAGGTAACTGCTGCCTCTGCCCGTGCTTTGTGCCCAGGTTGCGTGTAGCAAGACTGTCTCGCCGTTTCAGTGTATGTCTGCTGGGGTTTGGCGGTGGGGGCTATGGGGTGCCCACCCTCCACACCCACCAGCATCTCTGCATGGCAGGGTTGGACAGCCAGTGTGTGGCTGGCGTGGCGTGGGGGATTGCATGCTGTCAAGGTGACATGGTTTCTTCGGGCGTGCAGGCGTAGCTGATCAGTGGAACCCATTTTTAGTGTATTTCTTCCAGGATGGTGGGGAAATAAGTCAGGAGACTGCACTGATACTAATTGGCTATGTGTACGTGAGCATAGTAATAACCTTTCCTATAGGCACTTTGTAGAGATACCATACTGGAGACCATTTGCATTGCTATCTAAAATCCAGGTAGACCTGAATTTGGAAATGCTTCTAGCTTGCGCTAAGGTAAGCAAGGCAGCATTCCCAGAGAAATAAATATATAAGCACATACAACTGTCTGCTGGATCAGAAACCACGGTTTTTGAGTGCTGCGCAAATGTAAAGTGCTGTAGTGTGAAACAGTTGTTTAAGATAAGTGAGGAGGAAACTTCTCTAAGCTGTGTAGTCACCTCCTCACTTCATCCAGCTGCAGCAGTATCTTTGTTGTCAAAATACTTCTTCCCTCTCTTTCCACTGGTGCACGAGATAATAGTATTCAGCAACATCTGTACAGCAGAGAGCAGCCGCTGCATTGGATGCGTCCCCAGCTGCCACCTTTCCTCCTTGGCAGCAAGTTTCCAAAGAGGTGTGAGTGAGAAGGGAGGGCGGGAGATAAGCCTCAAGTCATGCTCTGTGGTAGCTTTCTCTCTACGTGTGGTAAATTTTCTTCCCCAAAGTGGGGAATGGGTGTTCTCCGCAGGGCAGCTTCTGGTGGGATGGTAGGTGGGAGTTTGCTCACCCCAGCTTGTTGAGGAGGGTGGTGGCTGAGCAGGGCCAGAGAAGTGTGGGGGTAGCAAAGGAGTCCAGTTCAGCACCTGGGGTTACTTTGTGCCACTATTGATCAAGGTAGGGATGGCAATTCTCTGATTCAAGGGAAAAAATGTAGGCCTTGGTCCTGCCTGTGGCCTGTTTTGGTCTGAAATGGACAACGTGAACCTAAGGAATGATTTAATCCTGGTGCTACATGAATGTAACCGAAAGGCAGATTTACTGCTGTAATCTTTTCATGGTACTTAATTTAATTTCCCTGTGCTTTATTGCAACACTGATTCATCAGGCGAGTGGGAGGGAGGCTTGTACAGTACAGGTGGTTCACTTTCCATTGCTGGGTTAGGTCTTTAGCAAGGTGCTTTCTGGGCTACAGCTGGGGAAAAACATCTCAGTGTCTGACACAGTGCTGTGGTTTGTGATCTGGGGTATTGCTAGGGAAAGGCCGTCCCTGTCATCTGTAATGGGCAGTGTTTGAAGTCAGTGTGCTGCATTCAGAGCAGAACTCAGGCTCGACTAATCCATATAATGTTCATAGATCATAAAAAAAAGGTATTTAGGCTAATCTGAATTGGGTTAGACTCGCTTCATATCCAAGGGACCTGTTACCTGCTGGAGGCGTTGTGAGATTGTCAGTGTTGCCAGTGGTGAAGGTCTCTTAGGGCTGGATCAGGGGCTTAGAAGGGGAAAATGAGACTGCCATGAAGTTTGTCAGCAAGGTCCTGCTGCTTCGGAGCCACAGAACACAGAACTCCCTCTGCAACTGCATGGATTTGTGCTATTTCATCTGTTTTATTGGGGGGGAAAAGCTGCATTTAGTCTTTCTTCTCCTGACCTCCCTGTCTTTGGAGCATTAATAGCAGTGTTTTCTCAGCCAGAAACGCTGCTCCGCACGCCTCCGCTCCTCAACATGAGATGTCTCTGGCAGCACATTGTAGGTGTTTGTGCATGCCCGCTGTGGTTACTAAAGTAAAGGAAATACAAGGAGCAGCCCGAGGTATGGAACAGACAATCCAAATGCCAAATACATGTGTGCTTGGGCAAGAATGACAGTGACCTGCTATGCCAGCCTGCTTCAGTGTGGGGCTGGGCTTGCTTACTTCTCATGCAGCCTCCTGGCTGTTGGTGCTGGTGTTTGTGCTGTGATTTCTGAGTGCCAAGCTGCTGAGACTGAGCAAACTCCTCCCAGGCACTGCTGCCTGTGGAGCTCACAACCCTCCTTATGGAGCAGTGTGGTTGTGGTGCATTTAATTGTACAGGGCTGTGTCTAAATCACAGGTTCTGCCCTTGTACCAGCCCCTCCCTGCTGCCGTGGCTCTTTCTCATCATGCAGTGAAGGAGGAAGGAGACAACCATCCTGAAAAACACCCTTTTGATAAGCAGCTGCTCAGCATCTTGTGGAGGACTAAGGAGCACATACATCCTGCCCAGACCTTCCCACCCTCTGCTTTAACGCTCCAGAGAATGATCTGCTGAGGACTTTCTCCCAAATCCCAAGGGATTCTCCCCACACCTGCCTACATGCTGCCCTGGGTTTGCAATCCCATCTTCCCCCTGTACCTGCCTGCCTTCTTCATGGCTCCTCGCCGTGGCAATGGGTTGCTCTTCAGGAGCAGTTTTCCTGCCTGCAAAATTTACTGCCCACATGCTTCTGCTCTGATACTAATTGGACCCAGCACATTTTACAATACTATATATTTGAAGCCATTCTTTAATGAGTAGCAGCTCAGAGACTCCTTGTTGAAATGCTTCTGTCCATTGCTACTCTGGAGGTGGTGGGAGTAAATCGATTGATGGATCCCAAGCTTGGAACTTGAGATCAGATGAGCCAGGAAATAGCAAAAGTTTCCCAAAATAATGACTTCTGACCAGGAGTATTTTATCACAGAGGGATTCAAAAGCCAAAACTATGTCAATAATTTCCCCATTTCTGAATTAATGGAATACCCTTTCAAGGTGTGGGGGTGTCGTGCTTGCATCAGGCTCTAGGTACCGTACATGCATCTGTGTGATATGAAAAGATAAAGGGGTTAAAGGGGAATATTCTGTAAAATTTAAAGCAGCTGACAGCAGGATAGTAAGGCTTACCCTAAAGTGGTTTCTGCCTATTACAAAGGAGAGTGATGTGGAAAGTGTGTATTTTGTGTTTTTACTTAATATTTGTTTGGGTTTCTTTTAGTTTAGAATTGTCAAACCGTTTTTGTGTGGGGTTGTTTGGTTTTTTCTTGCAACCTGAATAAAAGCCATGTACATATTCCTCACTCTCTAGTCTCAGATAGTTTTTTGTTGTGTTTGTAGAGCTACAGTTGAAGTTGTGCCATCATTTCCTTTGTACTTCTTTTGGACTGAAGGATTTATAGATGTGTAAATCAAACTCTGGATTGAAAAGACTCTTTTCTCTTCCTTGTTTATTAAACAGCTAAATATTTAGCAAACATCTGAATGTTTCTGAAATGTGTCACTGAGGTCTGTGCTATGGGCCAGTATCAGTAGTAGCCTTATCATGCTGGCAGCCTTCTTGGTAACAGTATTTTTTTATTAAACTCCAAGCCAAGCTTTGACTTTTTGGGAATCATCTGTGTGAACTTGGGTGTTTTGGCAATCCAAACCATTTGCACGATTATAGTGTCAGTGTAACATTGCCCAGCGAAAGGCAAAAGAGAAATGGACAGGTCCTTAATAAACTGGGACATGTGCAGCTGTCCTTGTGGGGGGGAAAAACCCCAGCACCGAGTCTGCCTGCTTCGTCCTGTCTAATCTGTCAGTGAATCAATCACTGTGAAATTGTACCCCCAAGGAATAAAGTAATAGCTATTTTGTGTGTGTATTCCCCAAACGTGCTGCTGCTGTAGCGAGTCCCAAAGGGTGTGCTGTCTGAACTGATCAGCAGTGGCAAGGATAAAGGCAGACTTGCTGCTTATCTGTAACATGTGGAAGAGAGGCACTGAATGATGAACTGTCTAGTTCTGTGTTGAGTGGAAAGCTTGGATGTGAACTTGGTCCTTCTGCATCCCAGCACTTGGAGCACAAAAGCGATCTCCTGCTAGGTCTCCTTCTGGTTTCTCACTGGGAAAACACGAAATTGCTCTTAAAGGTGCTTTCATTTCCATGCTAATGCTGCTTGTTCCAGACAGCTGTTGGTGTGCAGTTGCTCTTTCCCACCTTCAGTGCCGCAGAGACAGTTTGGCTTTTGTTACCTGTGTTGTTTGATGCCAGTTAAGAGTGCAAAGCCTACGCCAGCATTGCGCTACTCCGTTGTTTTGCTCTTTTCTCAGATTATTACAGGGAATTCTCTCCTCGCAGCAAACAATTGCTATGTCCCAGTGAGGAGAGGAGGGGAACTCTGCTGCAGTGCACGGTTTGCGTAACTATTACTCACTGCAGGTAATCTTGGCAGAATGAAAAGAACAATTTAAATTTTCTTTTTTTAATCTTTTATTTTTCCTTTTTTTTTTTTTTCTTTTTGGTATGACTGAGCATCAGAAGAGAATAATTTTTAAGTAGGAGGAGGAGGTGACCAAGGCTTTTTGACACTTTCTCAAATATCGCCCAGTTCACTCAGGGAACTGCTTTCTGCTTCACCTGGAAAATCCCTGGAAGCTGAATGTGAAAGTGCCACTGGAATTAATGCTGGGCCAGGGGTCTTATTCTGGTAAGCTCCTGACATGGATGCAAATAGATGAGATTTCCATTTTATAAGGTGAATCTTTCTGCCTTTTCTTGCTGTGTTGTTTTGAAAAGAACCTCACGCAATGCTTCAAACCTGACAGTTGCTGATACGGTGAATAATTTTTTCCCCCTTACCTTACTAAAGAAAGAAATCTGGATTTGCAGATTATTTCATGACCTTTCCTTTCATATATGGGTCAAAGACAGTTCAGGTCTGAGCAATATAATTTTTTTTCCCATAAAGTTGTAAACCCTTACTTGGATTACGAAGGCTTTTTGTGAACACTGAATGCACCATACAAATTACAGCACTAGTGGGCAAGGCAGTAATTTAAACGACCTTCCATGGAGCTCTCTGTTATTGTCAGTCTAGAGCAGGACGCAGGTGTGTTAGGCATGAAACACACAGTCTTTGTATTTTGGAGTTTGGTTTAAAATAGGTTTCCTTATTCCCATTTTAACATCTGGTAATTTGGCCCAACTTCCTTGTCTTTCTCTGTAACATTGTCACTGAAGAAGAGATGTAATTAGATAAGAATGGATGTAAGTGGGCTTTTTTTGTTGTTTTAATTCAGGTTCAGTGGATGCAAACTAGGGCTCATATTTTTTTTTGACTGATCAACACAGGCTTTGTTGCCTGGAATCAAACTACTGTTACCCCCTGAATTCCCCTCTGGACTCCAGGCCATGGAAGGCAGTTGACTTACCTTCATTCATTTATTTATCCATGGATGCATTGCAGGAGGCTTGAGGAGCTCTAGCTGAGCACAGGGCTGGAGGCTGTGTAAACCAAGCCTGTACTGTCAGGCACCTAATCTTTTTTTTTGCCAAGCTACTATTCAAGTTCTGACTTGTGGAAGCTCTCAGTGCTGAAAGCTTTCTTTTTCAAGAGGGTGAGGTGTGCTGAGAAGCTGGGAGGATCTTCTGGCCGTGAGCATATCCAAGAAGTGTGGTGTAGAGTCTCCTATTCCTGAGCACCTGGAGAAGGTCCATGGCCAGGCTGCATTAAGCTCAGCTTCCTGTGCATTTTTCATCTTCTCTTATGTCTCTTTGGGTTACGTGTTCTTCGGTGTCAAGGTCTACCTTTTATTGTACCTTCACACCATGTCTAGTGCACTGTGGCCTTGGCTTCTGCTGGGCTCCTCTGTAATATATAATAATCCCATTGTGTAAGCAAGATACTGAATAACTCCTCTGCATTAGCTAAGAGAGCGGCTGCAACAGTGCCAGGTTTATTCTCTTTTCCAAACAGGTGCATCCTCGTGAGGAAATAAAAGGTAGGTAGGGACCAAATGAGACACATTGAGCAACAACCGACTGTGACTCAGAAGCAATTTAAGCACAATAATCCCCACAGTGCTAAGGATTCTTTTTCCCAGAAATGCACAATATGCTGCTCTCTGCTATAAAGCTGTCATCAGCTGACATCATTGTATTAATATAAGCCTTGCTGCTATCTGCAAGATGCAAAGTTAGCAGAGGGCAGCTCTAGTGTCAGCTGCTAATTGTCGCTGATGTTCTCCCAATTGTTGACAACAATATCATAAAGATATTTCCTGCTTAATATTTTATTCCCAATGGCTGATGTGTTTGCACTGTGTTAAAAATAATGCTTTTAATATCAGTTCAAGTGTTACCAAGCCAGTGTTTATTTATGAGAACATAGAATGACCATTTACCAAGAGCCTCTCTTGGATACCTCTTGAATACTTTAAACAGACTGAGTTTCTAGGACAGATCTATATTTGGGATTTTCACATCCCTCTGTGGTACCGATGTGAATAAGCATGAAATCCATGTCTGCACACTGTCCTCACAAACAAAATCACTTTGACTTTAAACGGGGACTTGTGTGAGTCAATGTTTGCAGAACTGGATCTTCCAAGTGTTTACCACTTAGCACCATATATTTATTAGATGGCATATAAATGCACATGACTTCTTACCTGATTGCCTCCTGTGTTGTGTTTGGCATCCTGATCCTTTTGAAGTTTATGTGTTTTCCCGTTGACTTCATGGCTGCCAAGTGCTTTTTATCCTGTGTGTCTCTCAGAGATCATCATCTCAGAGATGTTGCTGGCTGAAGAGGGCTGTAGCTGAAAGCACACAAAAGCAATCATTTACCTTATCATATTGCAAAATGCAGGGGGTTTCTACATATAAAAAAAAGAAATCTTCACCGAGGTGAATGCAAGTAAATAGAGAATTGGTGCTCAAGTACCATCTCTGCAGTGCGAAAGGGACATTGTGCTTTCATTAATGAGATTCTCCTGCTTTCCCTTGGAGATGTGGTATTGAGTCTGGAAATAGAATTTGAACGATTTTCAGTTGAACATCTCACTTTTCTGCTCACTGAATAGATAACAAACCCTTATTCTTTAATAGCTAGGTTCACTTTTAACTGATAGAGTTTCATAGAGGTAAGATAATAGCTCTGAAAAAGTAAGACTTTTTTCTAGACACAATTTAATTTACCGTAATTATATTAAGTGCTAAATTGAAAGAGGCTTTTCTAGCTAAGATGAGGATAATGAATAGTTGTGCATTATTGCCATAGCCACGATGGGGGAAGAAAGAAGAGATTTAAGTTTCACTCCAGGAGAAAGAAAATATGCATCAATGTGGTCCTTAATAATTGATGTTCTCCTCTCTATTGCTGACTCCCAGGTTTTGCTGGAGAGCTTTTGGCCCTTTGTACCTGAGGGCCACAGCAGTTTTTCAAAGGAAACAGCAGGAACTCTAGGTGAAAATGGCTCTGGAAATAGAGTGAAGCAGCAGATTACACCTTTGATCCAAGCCTGGAGCTACATAAGCAGAGGCACTGCACGGGAAATGCTCTTGCAGGAGTCAGCTCTGAAGGCCCTGGATTTGTAGCGTGGCTTCCTGGAGGCTCTGCTCCCTCTGTGCTTCACCCGTGCTACAGTGCAAGGTGTAGTTTGCTGCTGCTTTCTGCATGTAGCAAGTTGGAACAGCTCAGTTCGCCGGGCTGGTTGAGTGGGTGCACACCAGCTTGCCCTGCCATCTGCCAGCACCTGCCTCTGCTGCTCTTCTCCTGGCTGGAGCTGCGGGCAGAAGGTTGGGTCCTTCTGGCTCCCTTGTCTGAGTGTCTGAGCAGATCACAAGGTGTGCAGAGTCGTGTGTCCTAGGTAAAAACTCACCAGGTCTCTGTTTTGGCACGTTTGGTGCAAACAAGAATGGTATCTTGATGCTTTTAATGTGAAGCTGCTGCAAGTTCACCCCACTGCTCCATGGGGATAAAAATTCTTTATTTGGGACAGGATTTCACTGAGTCTTCAGAAGTTGAAACTGTCAAGTGGAACCCAAAGTGTGTTCCCTCATTTATTCACCTCTGTACCCTGGGGTCCAAGACACTGCTTCTCTGCAGTATTGCCTCCACTGGCTTCTCTTGCTCTCCTGCTAGGACTGCTGCCAAGCTGATCCATGGGGACTTGTCCCGTATGAGCATTTATCTTCTGAGAATTGTACTTGGGCCGTTCTCTTACTTCTCAAAGTCTATCAAGAGTGCGCGTGATTGTACTTGACACTTGTGATCTGGGCTGGATGTGAACTCCGCGGGGAAAGGCAGTGCGTGAATTATTTAATCTCTTGAGCATTCCAGTCCCCTGTCTAAAAAGCATTAAGCAATATGGGGTTTTTTGCTTGATTTAATAGAGGGTCTGTGTCAGCCTCACTTGAACTTCAGAAAGTTGTGTATTTTGAGTGCTCAAAGTTCATATCCTTCTTCCAAATTCCGTGGACTGTGGTATGAAAGACTTGCACCAGTGTAAGCAGTGTCTCCTAGATGGGTCAGAAATATCCCTGATGAATGTTCTGTTTTCTTCCCTTCTTCCCTCCCTCCTTCTCTCCCCCAGTAATTTGGTACTTCTGGAATCAAACAGGTTGAGGCAATGAAAGCATGATAATTTTGTGGTTAAGGCATTTGGCTTTGGACTCAGGAGATCAGTGTTAGTTCCTGCTTCCATCACAGGCCTTGCATAGCTGCGGGGAGATGGCTTGCACCCCTGCGCCTCTTCCTGCGCTGCAGAAATAATGAACAGAAAGTAAGTTTGGGGATTGGGGGTTGGTTTATTTTCCTGTGCTGCTGGCTTACAAGACTCTGTTACGAGGGCAGGGAGAGAGTCCGATCTCTTCTCTGGGTTATTTGGCCTTGTCTGCCTGCCCTGTCTCAGCCGGGGTATTCCTCTCTACTCTTTGGATCAAGGGAGTGGGAAATCTTCAAGCGCATCTGGGTTTTTTTGTTTGTTTTTTTCTTTTTCCACTGCCGCTTTTTTGTCATGCTCTTTGCTTTCATTTAACGTCAAAATGAAATGGCGAGTTAAGTAGCGTAGCTCTTAATAATGTTTTGAAAATGAGCTGAGCTGCACACACAGACGGTGCCTGTAGGAAGCCTTGAATTATAACGTAGTATTTTTAATGGGCAATCCTACTGCGCTCTGAGCTGTTGGCTCAGTGAGTCTACCTTAGATGAGCTACAGATTGAATCTCCCAGTACTGTAAATATCTGTGCCATTTAGTTTTGAGTACCAGAAAATGAAACAGCATATGGAATAATAAAAAGGTTTATTTTACTGAAGTCAGTAAAGCAGTTTTTTTCTCCAGGTTGATTGGGAAATGGACCTTAGAAGAATTAAATGGAGAACAAATGCAGTGCTTAGGGGCTAGAAATATTAACAAGCAACACAAAGTGGTCATCTCAGGCATCCTGGCTGTTTGCTCACACTGCAGCGAGGCAGAGCGCTGGGGCAGCCTGGAGAATGGCCATTGCGTGAGGTGCTGGGCTGGTGAGTGAGCGGGCTCAGGCAGGAAGGCTGGCCTTTGCTCTTTGGACAATTCACCTTTTCTTTGCATCCTGGCTTTTAAAGCCAGAGGTATCAGTTCTATTATCTCATTTGATTTTGCATCTGCAACCCATGGGATTTTAGCCTGGGATTCTTACCTCACGTCTAGTAACTTCTGGTTGAGTTGCAATACGTATCTTAGGCACGCAATGCCTTTTAATTTTTGTTGGCAACTCTTTTCTGTTCTTCTGCAATGTGTGAAAAGGGTAATTATCTTTACAACAAAAGATGTGTACTTTTGCTCTGTTCTGCCTTTTTTCTAGCCTCGTTTTTCCAGCTTTCTGACATCTTTTCCCCCTAAGTAATTGCAGTCTGTGATCAGGTGATGCTTTCAGTGTCTGATTAGTTAAGTAGGTTGAACACCTTAAATCTCTCATTGCCGTTGATTTAAGACCTGGAGACAGTCTTGTGGTTTTTTGCTGGGTTCTTTCCAATTTTTCAGGATGCTGTATTTCAGGTAAAGATAAAGATTGCCAGAGTTATGCCAGCAGTGATCTTGCAGTTGCCACATAGAGAAGTAAGGCTGCTCTCTGGCTCTTGTTTTTTTTTGATTCCTTTGCCCCCTTGTTTACGCTTCCAGGAACTGAGCAAGCCCTGTTCACCCACAGTATTGCACTTGGCATTCAAACTCTGCTGGGTGTCTGTAATTCCTTATAAATCAGAGCCATTTTAGAAAACTGAGGTACGTGTCTGGACAGAGAGGAGGGGGCGTTCTGGTCTGGTATGTGGCAACACAAGGTTATTTATCACAGATTGTGCTCTCTGCCCTTTAATAATCTGCTGACATTTTGCCAGTAATAAAAAGGTCAAGGAAAAAAGTTACTTCCTGCAAATGATAGCATTTGATTGTTCTTACTATTAAACAGAGCATGGTTTCCTTGAAATGAAATTTCAACCGTCCACAGCTCTGTAAAAGATGAATTACCAGTTGGTACAAATGTATACAAATAAAAGTTACAGCAGCTTTCTCAAGCATCATTTGTCTGCCACTGGCCCCTGTTCCAGTGGCTTGTCCTTTCCCAAAGCAGGTTACAAGGAAGGTGCAAGGAAGAGGTGTGCCTGGAACAGTGAATACAGCAGTGAAAATAAATGAGCAGAAATTGATACTTGGAAAATGAGACACTAAGTTGGTTTAAAAGGCTGCTAGAATCATCTCTCTGCTCTCAGGTTCACAAGACCCTATATATTCCTAATTTTTAGCAATGGATAAAAATGGCCAATAACTATATGGCTATGCTGGACAGAGGAATTGTGTGCTGCAGTTCTTACTGCCAAACCACCCTCAAAATGAATTTGAATGTAAACACTTGAAAAAAAAAGGGGTGTTGAATGGTCTGTACAGGGGAAAACAGCACGTGTAGTCTCTGGCTAAGTGAGTCTCTTTTGTTTTCAGTTTTACAATGTCATTACATGAAAGTCCAGAGGGTAGAAGCTGCATTTTTAGCTGACCAAGAATTCAGTATTGCTGCTAACTGGTGTCAGAAACAAGCCAGATCCACTTGAAATGGAGTTATTTCAAAAAGTGCTGCTTTACCTGAATGACCTCAGCTAAATCACTCTTGGGCAACTCAGTGGATTTTACTTTTTACAGAGCATTGTGCGTATTGGGCCTCTGAGGGTATTGGTCCTGACAGCGGCTGCTGCGTTACAAAATGCCAAAAGGGGCTGGTGCTGGGGTGAGCGGCTGGCTGTGCACAGGCTGCAGGAGCATCCCCAGCTTCCTGCCATCCCAAGGCATATGGGGAGTCACATTTATGCCTGCTTTTCTAGCCTTTTATATGTAAATGTTTTAAAAACTTAATGTGCTTGTGCAGAATAACACAGTCTGTTTCCGTACTTGCTTTTGACCAAAGAAACGTGTTGCTCTGCTTCACCAGGTAAATGTGTGCAGAGTTCCCACACAGATTTATTAGAAATCCCCTCAGGGTTTACATTTAGCACATGAAGTACAAAAATCTTGAGCGTTACCTTTAAAGTATCTTTTCCTTATGATGTCTTCCTTCTGGAGGTCATTCTTTCTAAGACATTTCTACTCGAAGAAAGGATGCAGAAGGTTTCCCTTGTGCAAGCATCCGGCGTTGCTGTTTGGGTTTGTGTGCTGGTCCTCCTGCTCTCTGGACTATGTCTCTCACAAAAGGCAGTCATTTCCTCTCCTAAATTCTATGCTTAGCAGCACTGACTTTAGTCAGGCTGAGAGATAAAGGTGGAAACTGAGACTGGAGAAATGGTCCCAGTTTGAGAGCGGAACAGGAAGGGAGCAGGTGGGCAGGATGCTCTGGGGCAAACACATTGTGTAATGCCCTTGCCTGTGTACACACAGCAGTGATATCTTCCTTACAAGTCTGTCTGATTGATGTTACAGTTCTCGTTAATCAGATACCAGTGTTACCTCATCCTGAGAATTTCTGTGGCTTGTCTCCACCCCAGCTCAAAATTGGACTTAATGAGCAGCTTCTGGAAAATGGTGAAAAAAGTACGTCATGGCCTGCTACTGGTTTCATTCACAGCTGGTCTGCTGGGCCTTTTCTTGATATTTTCACTACTTCTTCAGAGACTTTGTCTGGACTATTAACAAAAAAATATTTATTAGGTTGCCTTTTATTTTTTTCCATAAAAGTAATTTAAGGAAATGTCTTCACTTCTATTGAAAAACTAATAATAAATCAGGCAGTTATGCAAATATCCATGCTATCTCAGTGGTCACAGAAAAGAAAGATGGAGCCAAGGAAAGGAAGCAGGGTAATACCGTGGCATTTGAAACACTTTTTTGTTTTCATTCAGATATTTTTAGCTAATAGTTATTTTTTTTCTTTATGTGAGTTGATATGTCAGTGCTAGAAGCTGCCAGCGTAGATGTCTGTCCCAGGGAAAAGCCAACTGACATTGAATACATTCCAGGGGCTGCTGTATAAAATGATGTTAAGGAAACATAAGGAATGCTTCAACAGATCTCCTTATTGATTGTAATAAAATCCAGATTAAAAATTGCAGCCTCAGTTAAATCAAGGTTTAATTAGATCTGCAGTAGTCCAGAGCTTTTGCTTTTTTCCACAGCTCTCTTCCTGCTGTGTTCAGACACCCCACTCAGGTAGACACATTTCCTTCCTTTGGTGCAGTCCTTCCCAGGAGCCGAGGTCTAAATACTTTCAAAGAAAGTGATAACTTGTTTCCAATCTCTCCTTAGTTTTAAATGGATTATTTAATTCTGTATATCCATTTAAGCCCTGATCTAAATCCCACTGAAGTCAGCAGGGGGAAAGAGGGTGCAAAACAAACCATGGGAACAAGAAGTAAATTAAGCCTGTGACTTGTACTCAAGTACTTGGCCTGAATAGGTAAAGGCATTATCTTTGTACACATTTGGGCTTTCGTTGTGGTATTGTTTTCTCCGAGCCGTGCACGTTTCATGGGCCGACATCATGATGCAATAGACCTGTATAATGTCAGGGACCTGCCGTGGTTGTAGGTGAGAGCAGGACATGCCCTTCACTAGGTGATTATGCATTTTCCAGTATGCAAGACAGCAGCTGCTCTAGAAGTGTCAAATGATGTGTCAGATTGGTCAGAGAACTTTCTCCTGTCTCCCCCAGGGATTGCAGAGCTCAGGTACCTTGTGCTGAAAAGTTTTTCTTCCATGAAGTTTTATTTGCACGCTGGGGAGCCCTGGCTGTGGATGTATTCAGCACTGTCCCTTCTCGGGGCAAGGGAAGCTGGGAGCAGTGATACAATGGCTTCTTTCTTAAACAAATAGCACTGGGCACACAAAAAGAAAACCTCATTCCTTGCGGGATAAATGAAGGCAGTCCCAAGACTGCTATAATTTATATGCGTTCCTGTTTTGATGCTGTCGCTGGGGAAAAGACCAGCATGCCTGCTCGCTGTCCAGGGATCTGCTGCTCAAAGCAAGTAACTGCAGCACATGGCAAGCAGGGAAGGCACCAAGGTGTTTGATGGATGAGTGTTGCTCCCCCAAGGAGAGAGGAATGTTTGTGAGAAGCTAATAATACACTGTGGTTGAAATGGGCCATTCACTGTATGAAACTCCCAATCCTGTTGCCTGGCAGAGACTTGAGCAGCTGGTGCAGGAACAGAATTTATTGCTACAGATAAATCAGGTTGGCACCTAAATTGTTGTGGGCTCTAATTGAGCCATGTTACCATTTTTATCTTCAGTGGACAAAGTCAGGGAAGATTTCATTGGGTGATGACTAAAATTTCACTCAGCTCCTTCCCTTCCCCTTACAGCTGCCTCAGTTCATCTGAAACAAGATGCTTGGCATGTTATGCTGCTGATGAGATTTGGTATTGCACTAGTGTCCCAAAGTCCTTCTCCTTGATCAAGGCAAGATGCTGCTCAAACAGGTCCTGGAGAGCTGGTGGTAGAGGACAGTAAAAGCTGGATGAGGAGCCAGAGCATGGATGTGGATGAGCATGGTTGCTGGACAGCTCTCCCAAAGTGAGAGCAGTTACAGGGAGCTGGGAGGGCAGAGATGAGCTCCTGTGCTGTCATTGCAAAGGCTGGTGGTTTAATTGCTGATACTTGTTTCAGAGGCATGCTTGGAATTCAGAAGATGCTTTACAAGAGCAGTGTTTCACTTCTTTCTGTCATCTGCTTTCTTTTTAATTGATCCAGGCTGGGCTTTACTGAGGGAGGCTTCCCAAGCTGTGCAAATCCCTGGAGAGGGTGTGGGCACTGGGTACCTTGCTCTCCTACAGGAAAGTTGATATTCCCTCTAAGCCAGGGTAGCTGCTTAGGGTAATCTGCGCATCCTGTTTTGCAAGCCCACTGCGTCCTCTGGATGAAATCCAGTGTCTCCTCGAGCTGATCCAAGGGAAAGCTGGCCCACCTCCTTTCTGTTGCATAAACCAGGGGACACCCCTGCAGGCCACCTGATTGCTGGATGTAAGATGAGGGGGTGTGCAGTGGAGGGAGAGGGGCAAGCCTGTGTGTGCACGGTGAGGTGGGGCACTGAACTGCAGCCCTTTGAAAACTGCCAGTGGGAGAGTGGGCAAAACTGCCCCATTTCAGACCTTCTAGTCACTCTTCTAGCTTTTTATTCTATATTTAAATGAGACAGAGACCAGCTCAAGGCTGGAGAGATAGACTGCCTATGTCTAGATGTTCAGAATGAAAGCTCTAGTGTGCAGGCATAGTCAAAATAGCTGGGACAGAGCTGCTCAAAAAGTACTTTGCTCACCCATTTGTTAGGAATGAAATTAAATGTCCTGGCAAACATTGTCAGTCTCAGAGATCCTGAAGTTGTTAGAAATTGTGAAGCTCAGTTTAAAAATAAGAACTTGAAAGAGGAGGGGGTTAAGGAGCCCTCTTTACTGTTAAATATAAAATTCTAGCTTGCGTTCCATGCATACTTCCAAGCTTTTCTCTCCAAGCATAAAAGTTTTGTTTGGTTTTTTTGTCACGTTTTACTAATAAACAAACTTTTTTTTTCAAAGCAATCCCCTGAGGTTTAAAAGGAAGCAAAAAAATTCTATGAAATTGATTATGAAATGGCAAACAACGGCAGCCCAAGGTAAACATAAAATTAAGCCAACATCTCTTTAGTATCCTCTTTTACACTCCCCAAACTTTTCAAGTTTCAAGTGCCCAAGGAAGCCATTTGCTCACTAGGAGAACAAAATGTATTGGCCATAACTCCAAGATAATACCCTGGACGGGCTGTCGGCCTCTCTGTTGGTGTGTAAACTGGGTGGGTAGGTGCAGTTAAGAGCACGGCTCTGGGTTTGGCCGTAGGAAGTGGCTGGGACTGGCACACTTACCTTCAGCCTGGGAGCGAGGTAGCCTGGGGTGTGGGGTGGGCCCCCCAGGGTGCGGGGCAGGCCCCCCGGGCTGCTGCATCCCGCTTCCCAGGGCACCGAGCGGCTGGCGCTGGAGCAGCGCCCTGGCAGGCACCTTCTGAACGGCGCTCTGCTGCGCTCCCCCTCCCTTCATAGAACGGGCAGGCTTTACTTTAGGGTAACACTCCTGCCAATTGATGTGGTGGTAATTAAAGTCACTGTTATGCATTATGTGCTCGCTATTGTATAGTATGTACTCATTGGAGGAAGAAGGGAAAATACACGCGGAAATGCTGGCTTTGAAGAAGAGGAGTGGTTCTGCCAATTAGCTTGGATGAGTTGTTCAGTGACAGTTAATCCATGGGAGTGAAAACAAGTCCTCTGTGATGCTGTGCCAAGGTCAGGAATTTGAGCTTTATTTGGAGAGTGAAAGTTACAGTCTTGTGGATTAAAGCTCCTGAGAAGAAAACATCTTTATTGCATAAATTGAAGCAGAGCTTTTCCAGCTCTGTCATCCATATCATCTTCTCCCCTTGACATCCAGAAAACGACCATGGCAAAGCAGAGCTGATAGCTCCTCATATGAAGCATTCACAGGGGTGCAATGCAATGGGTGCGTGAAACTTGTCTTAGTATGGGTATGCCCAATGTGTGCTCTTGATTTTGTGGGAGAGCAGCTACTGCAAAAATAGATTATCCTTTGCCGCTGGTGGTGACAACAGAACTGTGCTGTTTATACTACTTGTGACCCCTGCTCATTATGCTGATACATTTTCACCGGGTGGAAAATGGTCAGGTTCAGAAAGGTGACTGACTTTGTCTGTATTTTCTCATTTTGCAAATAGGATGCAGTCAACACTTGGTATGTTGGAGACTGAGCTGCATTTGCAATACCCCAAATTACTAACAACTAGAACTGTATCTGGTTCATCCATATGAATCACACTATTGTACAGAACAAGGTCATTTTCCACTTTGTGCCTTCTGTCTGTCGAACCAGACATCATCTCGTAGACATTTTGTTCAATATCTGCGAAATAGTTTTCAGTTCATTGCATATTTGGGTTATACGTGTCTGTCTGTGTCCCTCTGTCCCCCCGTCCCTGTTATTGGCAGATATAGTATATAGACTATCCAGAAATGGACCTTTCATTATTCCGTATTATTCCATAGTGGGCTGCAGTTTGTAGAACATGTGGCCTGTGATGCTAACCAGGGAGATGCCCCTTTATCTCACTGTGTTGGCCTTGCTGATACATAATTACACCCACTGTAGTACATGCTAGCACTGTGTATTTTAATATCTGTAGCAGAGTATAAATACAGTACTTTCTGTATATAGATGTTTTTTCTATAATATAGTGATTTATATAAATGGTGCTGTTTTCAAGCAGAGATTCCGTTGTGTTCACTTGCCTGTATGGATGCGCCTGCATGGTCCTGGATGTGGAATCTCATTGACTTCATTACCCACTTACATTGGTGTGCTTGGTGGGATGAGACCTTGGTGTATAAAATGCCTTGATATGGGTTACAGTTGCCCTTCCTGGCAAGGGTGTGTGTAGAAGGGAACCGATGGCCCTAAAGACAGTTACTGCTCAGCATTAAGGGCTTGTTCATTGCAAAGAACAAGCTGGATAGGTTGGTCCTTCAAATATGAAGTGCTGCTGAAGCTCAGCACCATCAGGACTTCTAGTGCAGTGTGAAAGCAAACACTGAAGCTCTGAATTCCTTTGCAAAACAGGATCGCTGTGTTCCGGGCAGCCCTGCTGGCGGGCGCCTCTGCCAGCCCCAGGGTCACCCGCCCTTTGCAGCGTGGGTGCTCTGCCTGCCGGCCTCTCCTCTCCTCTCCTCTCCTCTCCTCTCCTCTCCTCTCCTCTCC
>JANVCC010000046.1:6256955-6294884 GCA_025345505.1 Todiramphus chloris collaris
CCTCTCCTCTCCTCTCCTCTCCTCTCCTCTCCTCTCCTCTCCTCTCCCCTTCCCTGTGCTCTCCAGCACAGCCTGATAGATTAGTCCTTCCAAGTTCATATGCTGTGGGAAATGGCTCCCAGCGGCTTTTTTCCTCATTGCTGATCCACCCAGGGAAAGTCACTGCCACTTGACTCTTTTCTAACCTATCCGTAAGTAATTTCTATTTGCCTGTCACCCTCAGGCTTTATTTCCCTGTATTTTTGGGCTGATACCTCCTTCTGTCACTGAGGCACTGTAAGCTTGATTAATATGTACCGATTGCACTGGAAAACCTGAAGGGCTGTATTTGGTCAAGGGTAAAATAGTGTTGTCAAACAGCAGGATTTTTCAAGTGGAAATAGCCCACTGCTCACCTCTGAGACCAGGATTATCCAGAGCGTCTCAGCTGCACAGGGACCTGCCAGCGCCAGAGAGCTGCCAGTGCAGACACACCCTCTAATTGTGTAAATGCAGAATGAATGTAAAGGGAACAACCTATTAAAGTTATATTTTGGAAGGTAGAACTGTTGCTAGGATTTTGAGGTTTGGGGTTTTTTAACTGTTTGTGAATGGAAAAGCTGCCATTGCCCTGTGAGATTGTCCTGTGATGTGATTGTTACACACTGTCTGTGTGGTCACCCCTGAGAGGGGATGAGCCTGGGTCAGTTTTGGGGCTGAGGCTCTGCCCAACACAGGCATTCCCCCCCGGCAAGCACCAATGCTGGGTGGCATGCACCAAAGCCAACTGGACAGAAGGGCAATGCAAATCAGATAAAACAGGTTCTTGAACAGATTGAGCTCTGTGCTTTACTAAATCAGTACATAAATGTCAAATTCCTTGCAAATCTGAGGCATTGCACAGCTGCATTGAGCTGTCTGGTCTGTGGGGTGGGAGGGCACAGTTGAGCTGTGAAATATGGTGGTTGTGCTTCTCAAAAGGAATTATCTGCATTTCCCCCAGCCCCAGGCGATGGGTCACCTCCTTCTTAGCATGGTGAAGAATGTGTCCAGTCAGCGCTGGGGGAAATCCTGGAATAGTCCAGAAGTGCCAAGCATGCAAACACAATACTGGCATTGGCAAATCAGCGTGAATAGCTTTGGAGCGCTGTAATGTGGGCTGCAAATTGCAAGGCTGACTCCTTACAAAGACCACAGATCCATCACGTTGAAATGTCAGGCCCTTGTCACCCAAAATAGGCTTTTGTCTTCTTTTTCCATGCATGATAGATGGAATTATTTTATTTTTATTTGTCTCATACAGTATAATTGGAAAAGTGCCTGGGCAGTTCACACTAGAAAAGAAGCTCAGCTAGAGAGAAAGGCTCCTTCCTAGTTGCTCGTTGACTAGACGTGCAAGCGCAGTTGAGTTGTGTTCGAGGCAGGCAATGAAGAGGCAGCTCTTGGGACTCGTTGACTAGGTGTGCAGGCACAGTTGAGTTGTGTTTGAGGCAGGCAATGAAGAGGCAGCTCTTGGGACTCTTGGTAGAGTGTTACGATGCTCTTCCCTCTCTGCCCACTGCCGTGGGAGTCTGGGAGACCCTGCTATATAGGATTTAAGAGAGACACTACTGAGCAGTTATAGCTGAAGCCCAAAACTTAAATTTCCCTTTTTAGTGGCCCGAGTCATGGCCCAGGCTGTCACATTTGTGTTTTCAGTGACTGACTTGTGAGAGCGAGCTCTCTACCTCCAGCTGACCTGCACATGTATGGATCTTGTGCGAAAACATGTGGTGTTAGCAAGAAGGAGCTGTGATCCCCATCAAGATCTCAGCAGTGGTGATTTTCTGAATCTTGATTAGATGAGGTGTGGTCCACGTGTGAGTTGAAAGTCTCAGAGAGGAAGGAAAAACCAGGTCTCTATTTTTACACGCATGCTTGTACCCCCAGAATTATAGCACGAACCAAAGCATAGTATATGCTTAGGGTCTTGTCTGGTTTTGAGGTTGAGGGCTGTGCTGTGCATGGTGCAGTGGGAGGGGATTCAGGGTGTTTCCAGTAGCATTTTTAGTCAGATAAGGATTGTGCTTTGCAGATAACAGTCTCTGCTTACAGAGTAATCTCCACTTCCTGTGCTCTGTTTCATGTTGTGGAACAGTCCTGGAGTATGCAAACTGGATTACCTTCAGATGAAACTAAGTTCTGCTTATGATAACCAGCAGAGATAGTCCAGAGGAAAACCTGTCCTGCAACTCAGTTCCCTACTCTGGATTCATCTGTGGTTTCAGTAATTATAGTTCATGAGTTTGGAACTTCATGTTTGCAAAAGAAGTCAGCCCATCAGCAGCCTTGGAGAAATCAGCCTGGTGTTAAAGTCATTGGGTGCTGTGTGGGAGCCCGGAGGAGCCAGGTTGTCTGAGGGCCTTTCACAAGGGTGGTGGAAGATTAATAGGGTTGAAGTATTGTGGGTTATCACATTGCTCCTAAGTTTAGCCCCAACAAAGTGGGACATGTTTTTTATGTGGTCACTGACTCAACTGTTGAGTTCTGACCAACAAGTGTCAGAGCTCAGTTTCGTTCTCATGGGTCTTCTGTGCTCCAGGGAAAACTGGAAGCCTTTTAACCTTCTCAAAACTGGAGCTCATTATTTCTGCTTTTTCTTTTCGCTAACACCTAAACTTTCAGGAGACAGTACTCCTGTGCTGTTTCAGTGTAATTGTTACTAACAAATATCCCAGAGGAAGCACGGGATACTGAAGATTATCTTGGCAGCAAAGTACATGAAGAGCAGACCTTCATTTGTAAATTTAATCTCTAAATATGCTTTTTTTCCTTTTAGATTTGGAATCTTTCCTGTATCAATTTCAGGTAAGAAAGCGTGGGTGGAGGGTTTAGTTTTTTGGGTTTGTTCTTCTCTCACTGGCTGTGCTGGTGAAATTACACCCTCCTTTTCTGGGACATACGAAAACCCAGAGCTATACCCCTAACAATTCACATTTGGGGACCCAGTTCTGATATTCCCCGCAACACTGCAACATTGTCACATCACTGGTGCCTTGGCAATGCCCTCCATAATTCAGCTGTAGAGCTGGAAAGCCTACTCCCATGTATTCATCAGTAGGAGAGTCAAGACATTTGAAGGTGTGAGAAAAAATTCCCTACCGGTCAAAAAGTGAAAATAGTAACCAGAATGTTAGACTTCTGTGTTGGGGAAAGAGAACAAGCAACACGTGTGCAGTGACTGCTTCACTGTCTGCATCAGTGCCTCAACGTTTATATCTGCTTGGCTTCAGAGGGGGAATTGTTTGCTTTGTGAGCCGTTTGCTCATACCTTTCTAAAGCCAGGAAGTTTTAAAGATCTAACCATGCCAGTGTTTGAGTTGCTCTGAGCGAGGCTCCTAAAACCTTTAATGGACTCTGAAAGAGGGCAAGGGCTCAGAGGCTCATCATCATCCTGTCCCAGGGCGTTCTTTTGCAGGGACACCCTCTGCAAGTGCTTCTCCCCATCCACTATTAGGTTATTGCCCTTTCTGGTTTCACAGAAGCTGCACAGTCAGACCTCCAAGACATGGGGAAGGGATCCATATCCCATGTGTGTTCCATGTCTCATGGGACCTGTGGGGTAAGGCCCTTTTGGTTGCAGGGAGGTGCATGGGTGTTAGCGGAAGAGCTCCAGCTGACCTCATTCCCAAAGCATCTTTTTATGCTGCAGCTTTGTACTGATAAAGTTCTTATTGGTGTAGAATGTCCTGTGGACCAGAAGCCACTCACAGATGTCATTTGAAAAGGTTATGTCTTACCAGTGGCTTGAGTTGCCTTATTTTGTTAATATTGGGTGTATTGTTTTAAATTTCGCTGGGGCAACCAGGAACACTGACTGAAAAGGTCAGAACATCCCACAGGTGAATCTGCATCAGCAGATTTACAATTAATGAAGAGGAAAGGCTGGTCACCAAAGTCCTGAGGAGCGAGGATGGAGCTCCTCTTCAGCATTCTGTATTATGCAGACAATGCTGCAAGTAACAGGTTGCTGTTAGGAAATGCTCTGATCCTTCTTTCTTTAATATGTTCTCTCTCCTTTTTTTTTTTTTTTTGTTTTAGATAGTTTTAATTTAATTTATTTTTTTCTTACATTTTGGCAGCTAGCGAGTAGGAAGTTGCTCCTGCTGGGCTGGAACAGGCTGGTGTAGTCTAAGTTGTTGCTTATTGACTTATCCTTGCACAGCTCCCAGGAAAACGTACTGCAGGCTTTGCTCCATCTGGCTAAATGCCCCAGCCTCTGTGAGGAACAAACTGATTTAAGAAACAAAGGTATTTTCTACAGTCTGGCTGTTGCTACTTAGACACTGCTAGAAACCATTTTAAATGTGGATCCCAAAGCTGATTTCATGTCAAGTACAAATAAGTGCTAGAAGGTGATACCTTTGTAGCTAAAGGTTGAAAGGGGTGTTGATTTTTCCCAGCTTTGGTGGCAGCTTTGGAGTGTGAACAGGGCCTGTGTTGCAGGCAGACTTGCTTGGTAATAAATACTACCCCATATTATTCAGGTGCCTGAATTAGCAGCAAGATTCTTGGAGATCTTGGCTTACTCTTGAGAACTGAAATGTACAAAATCAGAGTCTTGAGTTTTGCCACCCTATCTACCTATAAACAGCTCCAGGGTAGGTGTGGAATGGGGCTCCTTTTGCTTTGTGAATTCACCCTCTTTTGTTGTGTTTCTCTGGGACTTGCTGGAAAGTAAATCTTCTTTTCCTAAATCTGCATTATAAAAGGAGACTCTTTTGTTACATGTCTGCATTTCTGTTTCCTCTGGACCCCTCCACACACAATCTCCAAACTGTAACTGCCGTGAAACAAAGGCTCCTCTTCCCTTTTGTGTTTTTGACAGCACCAGGTTTTAAGCCCCCTCAGGGTGATATGAGTGGTGCTGAGCAGAGAGACCACAGTGCAACCCTGACCTGGTGCCTGGGCTCTCATCCAGGCACTGACAATGAAGGCAGCCTCTCTTAAGCTTTGGGGATGGGAGAGCTTGGGAAACAGAGTGCTGTTTTTAGCAGATGTATGAGTTTAAGCGAAGTGAAGCCGTCAGCTGGCCCTTTCCCCAGACACACTGATGACCTGAGGCCACTACTGAGTCTGAACATTACCTCTAGGAGCCCAGGAGCCCAGAGGTGTGGCTCTCAGCTGACCCAAAACGCTTCCCAAGGCTGAGATGAATCTGTTGCGGTGGTAGGGTTTATGGGTTAGCTGCCAAGGTGTGTAACATTGTGTCAGCAGGGAAAAGTATCACAGGAAGATATATCAGGAAAATTGAATTCCCTTTCCACTAAGGTCACAAAATATGCATCTGTCTACCATGTGGCTCTGGGGGAAATGATTAATGGGGACCTCAGAAATGTGAAAGCTGCACCGCTGAGCCTGTCGCCTGTATGAGCTGCAAGGTCTGACAGCCCTACAGTTATAAGCTGGTAGGAAACATGGCAGCATCACTGCCTTGGCCTCTTCTCTGTCATCTCCTCCTGCCTTTGCAGCTCAATCCAAGCTCAAGATGGATCCAAAGGATAGATACAAGCTGGCAGATTTATGAGTGTAGTGTTCTTCTTCATGTCCCTCTGTCCTGTCTGCACCACCTCTGTTAAATAAGATGTGCTTTAAAGAGCAGAAATGTTTAAGTGCATTTAGTAGTGACTTAGTTGCTTCCCCTCTTTTCCTCCTCTTTTCTCAGAAATAGGCAGCGAGTGGATGGATCATGGTGTTGCTATGGTGAGTTTTAAGATACACCTTTGATCATAGTTGATAGGTGCCAGCCAGCATATTAATTCCAAGCCATCCATACGGTTCCAGACCAAAATACCTCTCTCTTGCTGCTCTTCATTTTGTTGAACACTTAGCTTGCTCGCCCACAGGTTACTGTCTTATTGTGCTGCTCTAAGAAATCGGATCAGGTTGGATATTTCTTTCTCTCATGTGAGTAAATTGCATAGTCAAGTCCTGGCATTTGTGTTGATCTGTTCTGGAGTGGTGGGGAAGTGCTGTGCTCCTCACTATTGATTCCTCTCACCAATTCAGCAGCAGAATTAATTGGAAGGAAGCATCCTGTTTGATTTTCCTTCAGTAGCAGCTGCAAGAAAAGGCCCTGCTGGTAGACACTGCAGTGCACGCGGATTAGTGTCCCACTGTGGTGTAACCTTGGTGTAAGAAATGAAAGAAGGCTTTGGAGAAGTGATAGGAGACATCAAAGTGTTCCTTATGAGAGCATGGAAATATGAATGTTTGTACCCTGAGAGCCCAAGCTTCAGGTGGGACTGGTTTCCAAGAAACATTGTTTGCAGATAAGTGAGCACTTGATGTATAGTGCTTAAAAAAACCATCTGGTAACTCTTCAGCTGAAGTGAAGCAGCAGGTAAGGGAGGTCACCTGGCTTGAGATCAGCCTCTTCCTGGGTGAAGCATCTTGGTGAAGGAGTAACCTTAACTTGATGCTGCATTGGTGTTGTCCTAAGTGAACATGGAAAGGCCCTTTTTTACTCATGGACTTTAGGATCCTTACCAGAGGGTTTTGCTGAGGTAGCTGGCTTCAGGTAATCTCCTGTAGATTTATCTATCTAATATGAAATTTGGGGTATATGAAATGAGATGCTGAGATTCCTCCCATGAAAGTGGTAGCAGAACTCCTGCAGACAAAGTAGATAATGTCAGGTGATTTGTCCCAAAAAGTAAAATTAAGTTTACTAAATGATTCACCTAGAAATATGTCTGGTGTAGCAGCTCACCCCATCTGCCTTGTTTATGTGGGCCAAATAGGAGTCCATAGATCCAAAGCCTTACTAAACCCCGCAGGTCTTCTCCCTGAATTGAAAGTTGAAGTCAGTGGCCCTTGGGCATCACCCAGTTTTAGGTAAATACCTAAAAGTTATTAATGCCTTTTATAACTTGTCTGTGTAACTTGGAGATGATGCAGGAATGACTGGATTCACACATAACTGTAGGAGCAAGTGCTGTAATTCAGAAACACTGTCAAAACCCATCATTTTTGGAGGCGTGTCCCGCTGAGTTCCCAGTGCTGCTCTGCAGGCTTGGCTGGGTGGAGCTTTTCTGGCCCTTCTCTTCACTTGTTCTGCAGTGGTTCAAGGCCTCCTACCTGTGAAAATATTTTGCTGTCCCATGAGGTTTTATACAAATATAACTGAAAAGGCAAGTGACAAGGAATGTGGTGCTCGGTTAGTTGCTGTGATATGTGCTGTGGTTTATCCGGCCAGGCAGCCTGTGTACCTGAGAGAACAGAGTATCTGTGTGAGCAGGCATCAGAGCACGCTCTGCCCTGCCTTGCTGGGCTGGAGGGCTTTGGCAGCTAGGAGAAGATGGTATTAGGAAATACGATTTACAAAGAGACTCTGTTCAGAGGGGGTTGAGTTTTTTGCCAGCTCTATTAGAATATTCAAGAGGAAGATTGCAATTTCAGGCTAATCCTTTTGGTTGTATTTTTCTTTTTTGTGTGCTTGTTTTTCTGCCAAGCAATTACCCGCTGCAGCTATTTGGTAGGACTCGCTTATCTAGGCTTCTGTTATTATCCTGGCTGAATGTTATTATTTACTGTGTGGCAATACCTAGAGCTTCTGATCTGGCATCAAAGATCCATTGTGCTAGATATTACACAGACCTAGCTTATTAAGGACAAGTAGTCACTGTGCTAGGAATGTATGGGCTTACCTTGTGATATCAAAGAGGGACAGAAGCAGGTAACACGAAAGCATCCCAGGCAACATAATAAGCAGTGGTCAGTGCACACCAGCTGTTTTGTTTTGAAATGTCAAAAGTTTGTGCCTGAAGGCAGGGTGGGGAGTCTAGAAAACGTTGGTTTCCTCAGCAAAAGAGCAATTACCAAAGTGTTTTCATCTTTTTGCCCCTGTGAAATATTTGCATTGCTTTTTCAGCACAGAGTGGTTCTTGCTGCTGTTTACAGGACTACAGCCAACTTCACCAAGCAGTGGGCACAAGAGGGTTTTTTAAACAGAAATTAGGAAATCCCAGGTAAGAAGTTTGCATGACAAACTTCAGTGAAGTGCATACTCCCTTGAATTAAAAATGTGCCTGATCCTCTAGGAAGTCCTTGCCTTGGTCCAGATCCTGCAAGCTTCTGCAATTTCTGACCACTTCTGCAGAGCAGTTGGCACAGCTCATGGTACTGCTCCTTGGCATAAGTCTGCTACAATTGTGCTACACTGACCTTAAAGAGATTAAATGGATATAGTTTTTGGATAAATCTGAGTATCTGTTATATGCTGAGCTAGACAGTAGCATTAGCCAGGCTGGGAACTGGCTGTTGATGTGCAGCCCTACCAAGAAGGACTGTAGAGTCCCTGTGAACACCATGTTAGGGATGAGCTGACATTGTGAACAAGGCAAACTGCATGCTGGGCTGCGCTACGAGGAGCATTGCCAGCAGGTTGAAGAAGATTAATATTTTCTCCTACCCTTTGGTGCCATCCCACTTCAAGAGGGGTTGTGGAGAAGCTGAGAGGGCCCAAACCTGCTGACTACGTCTGGTGTGGGAGAACAGTGGTAGTAGTGGGTTCAGAATGCCACAAAGTGAAAGCTGAATGTGTCCCAGCAAGCACAATGTCTGGGAATTTCCCCTCCTGTGGGAACGGAGGCTTGAAATATTATCTTCCTCATCTTAAATGCCTTCTCAGCGAGCCTGCCTATACCAATGGGGTTCGGCCACCTAGGTCTCAGGGTGTCCTTGGAGAAAAAATCAGCTTTTGCATAATCACATTCAACAGGAGGCTGCCTGAGGCTTGTGGGGTCACATTTGTGTGGTTTTGGGTTTTTTGGGTTTATTTTGGGGGGGTTGTTTGTTGTCGTTGTTTTTGTTTTGGTTTGGGGGGGGGATGTTTTTGGAACAACAGTGTGTTTCTTCTGCCAGGAAGGAGGCAAACATCTCTTCCACCTTGGAACTGTGCAGCCTGCACTTACGTTTTTCTGCTGGCTCCCACACTTGGCTTTCTGTTACTGCTGCTGAACTTCAATTCAGAGATGTGTGCCAGGCTTAGCAGACAGATCCAAATTTAGGTCTCTCTGCATTTAAACAGAACAGAAGGTCTACAGAAGGCATTTTTCAGGGTAGCTATTCAGAGTAGCTAATAACAGAGGCTTATTGGCTGCGCATGAGCCTGCACAGCATCCTTGGACCCAGCCACCCTGGGCACTTGGCTTTTCTTCTTCTGTGCCTTCATTACTTGCCATGGTGTTGGCCTTGGGTGACAACAGTCCCAGGGAGCAGAAGCCTCCAGCCAGGCTTGATGTGAGACTAGAGTTACTTCTCAAAAGTACCTCATCCCACCCAGGCCTATTTCCTTGCTTAGCTGATGTACTGTTTTCCTGATTCCTAGTGCAATGCTTGTGCAGTGACTTTTATTCCAGCCTGGCAGGGAAAGATGTTTCCTGAGCAGAAGATGGCATAAAAAGGTGGAGCAGAGATAATTTCCCTCATGCAAACTGGATTAGTGTATACCTTTGTAAGGACTGTATCCCAGAGGGCTGTATTTCATAGCTCTTGGACTGCTTTGAGTTGCAGAGTGTTTGGAGATAGGAGCTGGGCCAGTTTAAAAACCAGGGAGCTGTTTCTGGCTTGTTTGGTTAGAGTTGAGGAGCAGGAGGGAAGGGGCTGAGAATGAACAGGTTCCTGAGAAACTTAACGTGGCATATAACTAATTGCAAGACGAATGTCTTGTATGTGTGTTAATTACTTTATTTTAAAATTGTCTGTCAGTTAACTACTTATTAGTTGAAGTCCTTTATGTCTTCAGGTTTAACATCTGAACTGTAAGGGAATTCACAGCTAGAAGCACACTACAGAAGGTAGCCTGCAAGCTTGTTGTTATTTAACATTGCCAATGTTCTTTGGTAAACAGCGATGCTGACTCCAGGATCCTACTTGTTGATGTGTCTGGTTACTGTATTTCTTTCTTCTTAAGATTTTAATGTAGCTGATACTTGAGTAAGCAAAAGCTGAGGAAAGGCATTGCGTTATCACTGGTTATTTTATTTAATACTCAAGCCTCCTTCCTCTTTTTTCTTCAAAGGGATTTGAGCCTGGCAGCCTGACGGCTGTGTAAGGGCTGTGCCAGGTGAGTAGCACCCTGTGCCATGGCTGCCAGCTGCACCCTACACCCACCTTCCTCCTCTTCCAGAACACTCCTCTGGCTCTGGAAAGGTCTACATTGGAACCTGGTCCGGATCTTGTTGCGGTTCTTTACGTGGCACAAGTTTAGTCAGAAATTAGGGAGATAAGCTTTGAATCTTGCCTCACATGCTGCAGATAGGTGGGATGAAGATGGTAGTAGTTACTTGCATGACTTCCAACATTGTATGTAAGTCTTGCATGGAAATAAACTGCTGTAAAATGAGCTGTCACCACGGGAACAAGGTAGTAACGATGTCAGGGTGCCAAAGGGTGCTTTTATGACTCTGAGACATTTCATTGTGGTGATAAATGGCAGAAATGACTCCTGAACTGCTCTTCATGACAAATCTGACACTTCTGTTTGATACCAGTTGCTCTGTGCTGTTTCTTCCTATGCTGAAATGGTTGCTGTTGAGGAAACAGTTGGAAAAAGGAGCTGGAAGGGTGTCTGGTTTGTCTTTATCAACAGCTGCCCTGCCTAAGGAGGGGGGATTTGCAGTAGGTCAGGTAAAGGAAGAGAGGCCTGGAGTCCTCCCCCATAACCTCTGGCTCTTCAGTGAGGTGTGAAGAATTTGGGGCTGTTGCTGGTCTCCAAGCACCTCTTAAGGGCGATTCTTTGCAGGTGTACCTGAATAAGATCACATAAATCTGGGCTGAAATGTGTCATCTTTATGCCATTAGGTTCTCAGTGGGCTTGCTGGTGCTTATGCCACGACACTGTTATTACTAGCAGGGACACTCTAATGCCTTCCTGCTTAAACCTGTCTTGGACTCTATTAATGGGGTGGCCTACTTCCAAATTGCAAAGAGGAGCAAAAGCTCATCAGACAGCATAAATGGAGATAATTTCATCAAAGGCTTTCTGTGTAAGGAGATTGATGTTTTAAGTGTCTCAGCAAATTGGTAATAATGATCCACAATTCTCTACCATTCTTCACAAAGGAGCAGATCTTTGAAAGAAGCAATTAAGTGCAGCCACTTTCTGGACTGAGCTAATGCAGACTTTTCCTGTTGTCTTGTAAGTTACTATTAGACCTGCAAGTCGTGTTTAATGAGCCTTTTGCTTCCAGACCAGCTTATAATGAATCTGGGGAAATGCAACCAGCGTTTGTGGCAAGTGCCTGCTGCAGCTTTCAAACTACACTGGACAGAGCTGTGATTTCCTTGTAGTGGAAATGGGATAAACCAGGAGATGAACAATAATTCTGCAACAGCTGCTGTTCCTGTTGTGCTGTTTGCTCATCTTACAGGTAGCGACTGCAGAATGAACATCGGTCAGTTCTGAAATGCAACATGTGGAAAGATTTCAGCTTAGCTGTCTGTGTGCATCCTGACTCTGTATTCATAGATGGGGAGAAGAGATCTAAGTGGAAGGTAAAAATGACTGGTGTTATGTAGAAGCTTTAGTGTGGGGCTCATTTTACTCTTCTGTAGGAGACATTATTAGCATGGTCTGTATGTTACAGTAGCCCCTAAACAGCTTCACCTGCCCAGGTGCAAGACAATGGAATTGGAAGCTGTGATTGGGTAAGGAAACTCAGGTATCAGTTTATCCATACTGTTATCCATCCTGATGCCACTCATCCTTTTACAGACCTCTGTTCTGTGCTCCTAATTCAGGTGTTCTCCAGACTAATGAGTCCCAGACTCTTCAGTCATACCTTATGCAGAGCAGTATCTTTTAATTCTAGCTGTCTTTCCATGAGCATATTCCAGCACTAATTTATCTTGACTGAGGTGAGAGGACCATAAGTTGAGATGATAGTATTCACTGTGTGAATTAGCTGTGGATTTATGATGCTGTCTTACCTACTCCAGTGTGGGTTCCTAATGAAACTTCACTGATGACCCCTTTCACTGAGAACTGAAGAGTCCACAGTGAGAACCTCCTCAGTTTGTTTTTGTTTCTCTTGCAATTAGATCTACATAGGTTTTAATGTTGTTGGGGTTTCTTTTTTTTGTAAGTTACTTGAAATAGCTTTAGATTCATTTCTGCTATAAAGAATGTCAAAAGACTAGCTGTGTTTCTTTCCCCTACTTGGCACAGTTTATTTTATCATTTCCGTTTTCTTCAAAAGGAGAACAAAACCCAGACAAACACCTCACATTTGAGATGTTTTTTGTTACTCTGACAAAGCAAAGGGATCTTCAAATTTGGAAAATCACATTCATGTCTCTTTACACTGACAGATTAGTGGAAGGCAGCTGCTGTAAATGAGAATTACACCCCATAGTTTTCTTCTGGCAAGACAAAGAATACTTAAATACAGATATCTACTACTTAAAATGTTCATAAAAGTCACTTCATTGCTATAAATCTAAGTGGCCACATTTAAAGAAAAGTTAACTGCTGCTGTTTTCACATTCAAGTCACTCATCTAGATATGACTTATTTTTCTCCTGTGTTTGCCCAGTTCCATCTGACAAGACCATCTATCTTTTGATTATGATGGGGCTGAACTTTGTGCAGGCAGCTCACAGCTCACATGGGCACTGTGAGGACAGCTTATGGCTTTTCACATTGATTTCTCTCTGCCATTATAATCTCACCAGGTTGTTTTCATCCCCTGGAGGTATGCAGAAATGCAAATGCTAGCCTGGCTCTCTCAGTTTCTAGAAGCAGCTGAAGCCAATGAGTTTTGTAGGGAACTAAATTTCTTCCCATCTCATCTATTGTAACATGGAGTCTTCAAAATGGTACCCTAATCAGGCAACTAGAAGGCAGGTAAATGACATTTCAGCACATAGGGCAATTTTTTGGCCTCTATTCTGATTTCAAATTGCAACATTTCAATTTCCTTTTTTTGCAATTCCAAGCAGAATAGTAAATACTGAATTTCCAGCAGTAGTGGGGAAGTGAGGTCTAGGCTTCCCCAGAACCTGAGCTGCTTTAACAATCAGGTCTTAGTTTGCTGTTGGCCTTTTTTTTAGAAATGCCTTCACTTTTCGTGTTTTTATTATTTTGAGAGCTAGAAACCAAAGTTTTCTTCAATAAAAGCTGATAGGATTTGTGTTCACCTGTCCCCAAGAACACAGACTTGAGGACATACACTGAATCCCTTTAAAATGAAAATGAAATGGCAAGTTTTTGCAACAAAGTAAATATTACAATAGCAACACTTTATTATTTTACAAATGTACCTATTGTTATTATTACTACATAACCCCAGTATCTGTATTTTTCAATAGGAAAAAAGAAATGTAGGATGTTCAGATTCAGGTGCCTTGAAGCCAAGATGTCCTTTAGGCACTTGTGTAAAAGCTGTTTGCTTTCAGAAGTGCTGGCTCTTCCAATAGCTGCTGGAGTTAGCAAAATCTGTGGCTGCTCAGACCTTTGAAAACCAGGTTGGTTTTGTTCAGGTCAGCAGATGGGGAGTTAGACATGGACATCTGGGCATTACATTCTGGATTTAGGAATTAGATCTGCAGTATCATCTTTACTGCCCCATCTGCCTTTCCACCTTGTTTGTGTTCACCTGTAGTCTGGTCTCATGTCTGCTGAAGTCACTGACAAAACTGCCTGGTTTTCAGTGTTGCATGATTGGGCTGTTTAGTCTTACACCCTTTAATCTAAGATCCAGGGAGACAGGAAGATTCTCTCTGACTTTGGAAAGTTTTAGGCCAAGTTCTCTCATGATTCTCTTTTATCACCTGGGGAAAGTGATATTAAAAGGCAATTCCTGATAACTGTCCTAAAGCCTCCTTTGTTTTGAGGGATCATTCCATTATTGTCATCAAGCTGAGACCATGAGAAGTGTGGTATTAGCTGGGAGGTTATTAGCTTTGATGTTTGTAAGTGCGCAGAAATTCCTACATAGAGTTCTTTTTGGTTATATACTTGTGGTTTTAAAATTTGGCAGGAGGTACCAGGAAGAAAGGCAGGCATTTCGACTTGGGCACATGAGCTGGGAAAAAACATACCTAATTTAAAGTCACAGAGTTTCCTGTTCAGTGCAGTGTAATACCTCATAACATGGAGTACACTGAATATGAGAGCCCAAACTACACTTGAGATGCAGTTGAAGCCCATCTTTCCAGACTAGATGGGAAGACTGAAAACAGTCAGCATTGGAGATGTTGCAGAAACGTCTGTTGAAGGTGAGAAAGTTTCAAGGCTGGAAGAGGTGCCTAATAATAATGATATCCCAGAACTCGGGTAACTTACAGGCCGTTACATGCTGATGACAGTTTTACATCCTGATTCAAGCAAGCAGTGCTGCTCTGCAAGCCCCTGAGGTACCATTTAGTCTATATAGGCTCGTGCTAGCCTATACCCTTCTGGCTCTTTGTCTGCTTAGATACTTGTGTTTTGCTTAACTGGAGTATTTAAGCGTGCGCTCAAATATTTTGCTGAAGTGTTGCTCTAGAAAAGTGGTATAAATGGAGTTTATATAATTTCTAAAACACTGTAACGAGTAATTCAGAGAGAGATGCTTCTCTGGATCCTTTTATGCCGGCACTCCTGTGGTAGGGCTTTTGGTACTTAGTTTCTGAAAGTTAGACATATAATCTGTCACATTACTCTTACGCTGTGTTATTCTTTCAGTTTCTAATTCAGAGACATTCTTTGAGACTATTCTTCTGTTAAGAGAAATTAAACTTTAATCTACCCTTAGACATCTTGGAGAATGTCATCTATTTATTTTCAGTGGGGACATTTTATTTTAAACTATTGGTTTAAAGATTTATTTCCCCATTTCCCTGTCTCCTTTTCGTTAGGTCTAAATGCAGAATCATGATTGTTCTCAGACCCAAGCCTTCAGTGTCCTCTCTTTTTGGTTTCTGTTTGATTACAGCTACATCAGAAATACTGTCTTGAAAAACAGATTCAAATATGTGGCTTTCTGTCTCTGAGTGAAGAATATTCTCCTGGAAAATCCAATATGCAAATTGATTCATGGGCACGAGTCAAAAAGGATTCCCAAGTCTGGAATGGTCAAGATTTTTCAAACACCACTTCTGATTTCAGTTTATTTTAAATGTTTTATATACCACTTGGAGAAGATCCTGACTTGCAAAATGTGGCTGCTGAGCTCTTTGAAATTAGAATCTCTTACATTCTCTCCACTTGGACATCCAAGTTGCTAGATGCTTTTCACCACGGATACAACAAAAATGGTCCACTCTTTTTTTTCCTCAAACTGAGTAGTATGACCAACACTCTTAAATAACTAGGAAGGATTGCTTGCTATATTCAGAGAAGTGTGAGGTCTGTTTCTCTTTCAGATGTGCTGAGGTGCCTGTGGGATCTCTCTCCTCAGTATTTAAAGGAGGAACATTGGTGTATGGCACTGATGGATGAGTGGCAGACAGCATCGTTACTCATAGGCAAAGAAATAAAACTGTCTATTATATATCCATCCCATCTGTTGTGGAGAGATGCCAAATAGCACCGATACTTGGGGTGTAAATTCGTGTCACACTCGGCTGATGCGAGGGCCAGCTGCCCCTCCATTGCCATTGCCATTTGCTCTTGTCTCTGCTGAACGGGTGCTCATGCACATAAAAACGGGTCCTACAGAACCAGTCATTTATTTGGGGCTGGTTAAACTCCCTGAATCAGCTCACTGTGCTTCACAGTGATGGTGCAGGAGCTCAGAGCTGTCTTCCCTCCCAATGAGGAGCAGATATCACCCTCTTGGGAGCAGCTCACTGTGGAAGCCATGCTGTTGTGTGATGAAGCCTGCCTCCCGGGGGCAAAGCCTGTGTCCTGCTTTTGCTGCCCCACCTCGGGCTGCTTTGGTTGAATGGGGGCTCCAGCAGACAGGCAAAGGCCAGGGAGGGTACACCAGACCTGCTCTTACTATCTCTGCAGTCAGTGGGGTAGGAGGGAGGATTGCTGCCATGGGGCAGATCAGACAAAGGATGGGCAGACTTTTCTGAGCCATCATCTGCAGGACATGATTTCTGATTCGTAAAGAAGGGACTGAGGGGATTATATTCCCAGACTAAACCCAGCTTTTGTAAGTGTGCTACTAAATCTCACTGTCTGAAACATTCCACCACAGGCATTTAGTCACCAGCCTTCTGGATCATCTGAGCTGTTCTGACAAAGGATATTGAGAGGCAAACATCAAGCCCAGCCTCTCTTTCACAAAAGTTCAGTAATCGCTGTAAATCATTGTGCATATAGTTTGAAATTGCAGTTTAAGTGGTTCTGAAATGAGCCCTTGAAAATGCTATTAAGTAGAGGATATGGGCAAGAACAAATCACTTCTGACCCTTTGAACTCCTCTTGGCTGGTCAAAAAAGTGATTGGTGTCTTCTCTTACACAATCCAGTCATCTTCCTGAGCATTTTAGTGAGCTGTGTCTTCTGGATGCTGATGGATGAGCTCTGAACAATCTTGCTGCTGCAATTGTAAAAGGTACTACTCCCTGCCTCTGTTTCTTTCCTGGGGTTACTGGACTTAGAAACAGCAGAAAGAAACCTGCATTAGTAGCTGCAGTGAAAAACCCAGTATCTTGGCCTAAAACCACTTATTAAGCTGCCCCAAGGAAATCTTTCAAAGCCAGGGCACAGTTAGTGCCCCTGCGTAAGACAGGGCACAGCTCCTGTGTTAACGTTGCACTCTCAGATACGCCTTTGTAAAGCACGATTGATTTTTCTTAAGATGGCTTTTTTTCTTGTTTTGACAAGGACTGGAGAAAAGCCAAAGTGGTGTCTACTGGGGCTTTCCCTCTCTTGGGCGTTTGGGGGCACAGGACACAAAGGCTTCTCTTACGGTCCACAGTACAATTCCGGTGGATTTAAACAGACCAAGAACCAGCCTCATGCTTCTGTCTCCGATGGGTGTCTTGCTAAGCTGTTGCTTTCACTTTCCTGTCATGTTTGACCTGGGGTGGCTGGTATTTTCCTTTTGACTCCAATTCTGGGAACTAGGGGGTTGCCCAGAAATGCAACCAGTGCTGAAATGTCTTGAATATCTTGCATCTTCTACTCAAAAAACAGGAAGGAAATAAAAAAAACAGAAACATTATTATACTTAGTTATATTATTATATTATATTATATATAGTTTGTGTTATTATACAAGATCTCATGATTTTGGATTTGATTGGTTTTTTTAGTTAGCCTCGTGAGTTTTATGGTTTGACTCATGAGTACATAGTGCTGTGTCGTGGCATTCAGGAGTCTTCGCAATGAGGGGAGTTAGGCTGAAGGATAGATACGGCCTCATAATTATTGTAGTCTTTCCATAGAAGGAAAATGCCTTAGTGTCTGGAACTGCATAGTCTCTAGGCTTCTGTGATGCTCCCCTTCTTGTCTTGTGACATCTCCGGGAGGAATGCAGAAAATGACATTAGCTATGTATTCTGGGCAGATTTCTGTGGCTTAGTGCTGTGGTACTGTCTAGGAGAATGGTGTTTCTTTTCTCCTGTTGCTGCCTGGTCTGCTTGCAGAAGATGATGGCATCTATTTCAAAAGCGCTGTTTATACATGTATCCAGTCCTCAGCATATTGGTTGCACTTAAAGGTAGAAGAAACTTCTCTCTAGGAAGAACTTCTATAGGAAACAGGAGCTGCATTTTAGCACAGAAACTCCAAACCATCTTGATCATCTGGAATAGGATGCATATGGGTTTTTAACCTTTTAAATACAGGCTCCATCATACAAGCTCTTGTTGCTTCACAAAGTAGAGTCATGGCCAAGGATCTCAATGAAGAGCTGTCCAACTTTGGCTTGCTGGGAAGTGGTACGGAGCTTCCTGACACAGAGCAGCTCTCCTGTGGGCTTCCCACACACCCTGTGCCGCAGGGTGTGGGGCTCCATTTCTCAGCTTGGCGTTGAGAGGCATTCTCTTTCCTGTGGGTCTTACCCAGAGCCTATCCCTTTGAAGGGGAAGTCGGTGCCACACCTATAATCTGCGCTGCTTATGGATTCTGGGCTGGAAAGTTCTTTCAGGGCTCCATATTCCGACTTTGTTGCAGTGTAATGAACCAGGCATCATCTTGCCTCTTAAATCAGACAGCCCAGGGAAAACTGTCTCACTGCTGTCTCTTCATGACAATGTTGGTAGATAAGCTAGACTCTCTGTGGCCTCTGCAGACTATGACAGCAGCACAAATCATGACCTAGAGAACAGTAATTGTAGCCAAATTATTCCCTTATTGCTTCTATCAGCAGCATTTTTCATGTCACAGACATGGCTCTTGTCCAGCACTCATGCCCTCCTTCTGTTCTGCTGATAATCCTTCAGTTGCATCTTTTCTTTCAACATCTCCTGTTGTGTTCTTTTTCTTGCTGGAGGCCCCTTTCATGTGGCAGCAAGGAGTTTTGCTCTCAGAATACGTATTTAAAAAAAAAAATCATGCAAAGACCAACTTTGCTTTTATAGCAGATGTCTGTCTGTTTGTCAATCCAGACATGAAACAGGTAATGACTTGGGATCTTGCCAGTAACCCCCATTCCTCTGCCATGAATAAGGAGATGATGTGTTGCACGTTAACTCTCTCTTACACTGGCAGATCCCAGGCAGGGAATCTGCAAATGTGTTCATCAAGCTGGGAAAACACTGTTAATGGAGATCCCTCTCCCTGTGTTCACAGAGGCACCCATGTTGAGTGGTGGGCTTAGGTTTTATTTCTCAGTTAAGCTCAGTAACCAGGAATAGAAGAGGAAAAGAATTAAGAGCTGTGAGAAGATTTTTGAGGTTCTTAATTCTTAGTGAAATAAATTGGAAAGCCAATAAAATACAGACCCATTCCAGTGAAATCAGTAGTAAAATAAGGAATGTAAATAGCTTGTTGAATATGGTCCCTACTGTGGCTTATGAGAGAAAGAGATGAGAAAGTTCTCCCATCAAAACATGTCCTTATTGTAGTAACAAAAATGAAGATGTGAAAACGAACTGAGCAAATCAGAAGCAAAAAATTAGTTTCTCTTCTCTATTGAACAAAACAAGCAGGATAAAAAGTGTCTTTTGGTACTAGAAATCTCTATGCTGAGTTTCAGGCAGGGGAGTATCTTCCTTGTACCAGGTGAAAACATGTTCCACAATCCAGAATATGAGCCCTTAGTGTGGAAGTGCTGATCCAGTGCTAAGTACAGGTTTTTAAATAACACATTAATAAAAAGAACAAAGCCAATTTTCTTTAAACCAGTCCCAGGGGTCTGCATTAGGTGAACTACAACTGGCAGAAGCAGAGATATTAAATCTTTAATCACTTTCACAAAGAGGAGGAGATCTCCAAAGATGTGCAGTTCTTTGAAATTGAGCTTCTTTGAGGAAATATTAATTTAAATTTGACCACCAAAGCCTTTTTGTTCTTTCTAAAGAGTTGTAACCAGGAGAATATTGAAAGTTCTGCTTTTTGTGTAAATAGCTTGTCTTAAAATTTATGCTGATGTGATGTTAGCTGAGACAAACATCTTTCTCTATACGCTGTATACCTTTCTGTATACAGTGTGAGCTATGGGAGAGAAGATGAATTTCAGCCAAAGACAACTATAAACAATGCATTTCCAGCTTTAGTAGAAGATATTTCTGGTCACAGCCTGATAGGCAGCTGTCTCTTGGTGGTTGCAGCATTGCTTTGGCTTCTGCCGAATGAGTGAAGATGACATGCTTAAAATTTTTTTGCCAGTTTTAGAGGCCTGTTACTTTAAGCATCTCTGCATTTGTTGAGCAGTACACCTGTATATTCCTGCTCCTTTTGAAGGCACTCTTCACACAAGTGTCTTGGATTGAGGCTATCCATCAGTCTTTGTTGAATAAGAGCATAAATCATTTACAAATTAGGAGACTGAGACTGTGCTACAGCGGTGGTATCATGTAAAGAGCTGTTAATTGACGTGACCATTGCGAAAGCATCTGCTCATGTATTTACTTTGCCCACTGTTCCTGCATTTAATCAACAAAACCTGTTTTTAAAAAAGTGCAAGTAGTCAGCAAATCAGGGTTTTCTTTGTCAGTTCTGCTCATCCGGAATGTAAGCAACTTCTTGGAATGTGTGTAGATAGATCAGGTCCTTGCATGATTGAATTCAGCCTAATTCCTTTGGAATGAGAAATTCAGTGGGAGATGTAAGAGAAAGACCAAGCTGCAGTTGAAAATCATTTGACCTGCCTCTTTGTAAGCTTCTGTAAGGTGCTTAAAACTGCTCATCTGATGTTGATAGAGGGTGGTTCTGTAGGAGCCAGGCACTTCGGGCTGCTCTGAATGATGTGAGCTGAAGGTCTGTCTCACTAAAGCTGATAGTCAGAGGTTCTGAGGATGATTACTCATGGCTACCTTGAAAACAAACAGGTGCTGTGGAACAAAATACCTTTCCAAGCATGAATACGTGCTGGAATCTCTCATCATGTCCTCTTCTATGTATGTGTCTGTATGTATTTCTATGTTAACATATGAGAAAAGGGAGGAGATGCAATATACCTCAATTAGTTTATTTCATATTTGCATGTCTTTGAGAGAGTTCTGTGCTGGGGGGGGGTGGGTCAGGAGGAAAGGCTAGAGCTGGGAGCACTGCCTTGGAGCTAGGAGAATGTGCAGTTGGTTACTAGATGCAGACAATTTCAGGCTAGTGAAAATTGTCAGATATACCTCTGGGAAGATCACTGGTTTGCCTGTCCTCTCATTATGTGCCTTGGGAGCAGACTCCATGCGATTGCTTATCTGTGCTCTCTTACTAGTGTGCCTTTCTATCGTACCAAAGCTGATGGGCTTACAGCACTGGACATATTTTGCAGGAGATGCTGAATGAATATGCAGAAAACAGCAATCCCAAAATACTGCCAGTTCATGGCAGTTGGTCCCGATGCAGGACCAAAATGAAGTTGCCTGTGGTTCAGCATGAGACCTGTGAAACAAATTCTTTGCTATTGTGAGTGAATGTCTCCTTCCTTTTGCACTTCCCCCAGACCAAGTCAAAAAGCCATGTCATCAACTGGAAGGAAAACACTCACCGTCATGAAGCAGGCAGGGAACCAAAAGGGGTCTATTTAATATATTTTGTGTGTTTCTAATGGTAAAATATAGAAAGCAAGTCATCTGCAGTAGTAGGAATTTCTAAGACTTGCCCAAGCCAGGGTTTTTTACCGTTTGTGAGAGTATGGCTGTGCAGTAATTGGTGTCATAACTTTTACTGATGACTGTCCTGCAGAGAAATTGCAGTCTGTACCAGGGAGATGCAGTCAAAGCTCTTGCCACAGGGAGTTTCATTTCATAGACCAGACCTGATGTAATATAGACAGCAGGAGGTTAAAAGGACAGAAAGCAGAAAATATAATCAGGAGACTTGGGGGGTGACAGTAGGGAGGGAACAATCACATCTTGCAGCTGCATACGTCTGAAGAGCCATGGCAGGCCGCTGAAGGTAACTGCTCATGAAATCAGTGGGTCACCTGGAGAGCTCCATAGCCCGAGACTACCCTTGTAACCATGGTTGTGATGGAAATGGAGCAATCCTGGACTGAAACTCGGATTTGAAGTATACTGGGAGTTTTGAACATACTACAGCTATTTTAGAATGTGATATGTACCGTGTACTGCTGCTGGCTTCTGGAGCTGCAGATTTTCCCTCTTGGCTTTGTCGGTTTACAGACTTATTTTCCCAGCTGTGTGGCAGCACAATCTCTCCTAGTCACCAGGCCAGTTGATACTGGGTTTTGTTAGCAAATGACATCTCTTGCACTGGTACCAGCAGAGGTTTTCTTGGCCACTTGAAACACAAGGGCAATCTGATGTTTTCCTCTGTTTCATAAACCTTCTTAGTCCTGACTCAAGGTACCAAAGACACAAGACTTGGTATCTCATTTCTCTTACAAAGTACCTACACAGCACCTACTTACACAGTTAGTCTGTGTGGTCAGCCAGTCTGTGTTCTGGACTGAGCACCTTGGTTAGGTGTCCCTGTGTGCGGCTGCCCTAGAAAAGGGGTTTGAAAGCCAGAGATGTCCAAGGAACCCTTTATTGTCTGGTGATGCCCAAACTGGTGTTGCTGTGTGTTAGTCACAGCCCATGGGTATATATTGCCATTCAGTTTTTAGGGCTCTTCCTGCTTTAGAGCAGTCATAAACCGCCTGCAAGGGGAAGAAAAACAGCCCAAACACATTATAAAGAAGTAGATTAACTTTCGTTTCAGCTGCCCCTTTCCTCTCAGTGCTTTCCATCATCACGAGGAGCCTCTGTCTCAGGCAGTACATAGAAAACAAAAGCCTAAACTTTTCCTTGGTCCCGTTCTGGGTGAGCTGTCCTATATAAACCAGCAGTACCTAGTGCAGTGATTTTTCACACTGACAGCATGCAGACACTGGTTGTTTAGCTTAGTCATTCTATGGGAAGCAGGGCTGAGGGAATGTCAGCTTATTTTCTGAAATGCCAGTCTTTTCATCTGAGAGCTCTCACTTTGCTCTACATTCAGAGCTGTTGGTGCATTTAAGGGATGTCTGCTAGTTCAGGCTATTTTTGAATAAATACCAACCTAACAGCTGTTCCTGGAAAAAAAGATGATACTTTGCATAGGTTTTTTTCCTCACTTGCATAGTTTTTTTTCCTCGCTCATTTTTAAGGCCAGCTTTCATAGTGTACATTAAAGGTACAATTCATGTTTCCTAAAGTCCATTAAAATTGCAGAAAAATAGCCCCGTGCTTGGCTGTAAGAGGTGTTCCATGCTGGGCAGTTACAGTGTCTTCTAAAAGAAGTTCCCCTCATGAAGAAGCGGTGGGTTCTGATTTACTTGTCATAAAAATAGGGCAGCGCAGAGTGTGGTGTTGGTTTTTCAGCTTCCTCTCCGTGTAGTTCCAAGCTGACAAGATGCTTGTTTATGAAACTCAGGGCCTGAATATCTGGCTGTTATCAAAATGCCAGTGCTATAATTGGGAGCATATGCTAAAAGAGTTGAAGAATGTAAGAAGACATTTTGCATGATTAAGTCCATTTCCTTGCAAAGATAGGACAGATACCAATAAAAGTTTTTCTTTAGCATTGAAGTGAGACTGCAGGGGTTAGAACCAAAAAGCTCTTCTTCCAGCTTTTTCACACGCTTGCTCACACAAAGTCTTAGCCCCAGTTCTTTCAGCCACTCCTTAGAAGACTTGTGTTCTATTTAGTCTGAAGAAAAGGAGGCTGAGGGGAGACCTTCTTGCTCTAGAACTACCTGAAAGGAGATCATAGAGAGATTGGTACCAGACCAAATGATGACCTAATTTTTGTGTTTAGAAATTTGAGTAATAGAGAAAACTTGTCTGTAAAAGTTCACATGGTCTTGAACAAGGACAGGCACCTTGAACTGTCTGTAGAAAGTTGTTCTAGAGATATGAATTTTAAATGAGAGCTACATCCCTGTCAGTGCAGCGATGTTCTTGCTCTTTACACATTGTCAGTGCTGTTCCCAATGGCAGAGGTTTGGATCCTGCGCAGCCTGCCCGGGAACACGCACCCACCGGAGTCCAACCACGGCTGTGCTTATTTCATCCCTCACACGTTCCCGTGGCCCTGGCTGTGCCCTTACATGTGTGTGAGAGCTGTCAAATATACACACTCATTGGCCTCTGCTTTGCAATCAGACGACTGCGGGAAGCTTACAGTGGCAGGCCCCTCTGTGGCAAACACTGGCACACTTGAGTAATTTCACTGCTCTGAATAGGTCTGTTAGGCAGGAAAGCACTCGAGACTTTTCCTTTTTTTTAACTTGTGAGAGTTTAGTTTGAAAGACAGACTGAGAAGACTCCTTCCTTTGTCTTGGATACAGTCTGAATAGGATTTTTTTCTGTCATTTAATATTATTCCTGCAGAAGCAAAGTGAAAAAAGAAAACAATATATGCAGAGGCCTGTATACATAAATAACATGTTAGATTCAGATACAGGTGTAGACAGTACTAAGAGGAATGATCATAGAAATGAAGTTACTCATTGGAATGAGAACACATGGCTTGGCTAAATTTCAGTACTTTTTCCATAGGAGTAGTGTTAGCCTCTACTGGTAAATTCCTGCTTCCAGATGGGGTGGGGGGGAGTGTGGGGTGTCAGGGGAGAGTTTCAGCACTAAAGTTTTCCAAGGGAAGGACTCTGGCTAGCATGCAAAACATACCATACTCATTCATAGAAATCACTGATTATTTCTGGTTGAAACAGCCTTTAAAGCAGCCCTAAGGCAGGTGACGGAGATGCTGAACTTCAACGCAAATAGTTAAAATCCAGTTGAGTAGAAGTCCTCTACTGGGAAGTCTTGGTAGCTTTAATTGTAGGCCATTGTAGTGATGTTAGTAAGTTTGTCTACTGCTGCCCATGGCACTCTCGTTCTCAGTGTAAATAATTGAGTCAGATGAAGCTGTGAGCATAGAGATGATGAATCGTTGGAAGAGGCTGTGGAGGAAAATCTGTGCAGTTCTCCTTACTGGAGGTCTTTAAGAGCATCCTGGAGAAGTACCTGCCAGACGTGACCTGAGTGCTCTCAGTCTTGCTTTGGGCAGAAGCATGGAGAAGAAAGGCATTTCAGGACTTTTTGAGATTTCTTTCAGCCTGGAAGGATAGCATACATTTCATGAGTTAATAACCATTTCATATAATTGTCTCACATGTCTCTCACTCCTGCATAATAAATACTGCCTGAAGTGGTAATTTGCTTTCTCTTGCAGCCGCTTATCAAAAAGGCACATAACTGTAATGAATTGGCAGCCCCTGCCAGATGCAGTAGATTACGGACAACAGAGAGTGCTAGGGCTTCAGAAAGCCCACCAAACGGGCTGTGTGCCTCTGAGTCTCCTTCTAGCTTCGTGTGGGTATTGGCAGCTGTTGCAGAACAGAGCTGAGATCACCCTGTTTGAAGGAAGTGTTTGGGTGGAAGGCATGTTAGCTGGTGTTTGTTCTGTGTACCTACCCAGTGGAAGTCTTCTGGGGCAGCTGCATCTGCAGGATGTTATTCGGGATTGGGCTTCTTTTGTGCTTCTGATGTTAAAGGCAGCAAGCACAGTCAAGTGGGGGGACTGAGTAACGCAGCCTTGACCCAGGGGCATGTCTATGTGAGTCCTTTGGTGGCAGAAAGGTACAAGAGTACTTTAAATAGCTGTTTAGGAGCCAGAATTGTGTAGTCAAAAGTAGTGCTCCCTTCCCAAAAAAGGATGCGTGTGAGGGGAATGGAAAGGGGCTTCAGTGTGTGTTTTCACTTGCTGCCTTTAGGTGTCTGGCTTAAATGTCTGCTCTAAGAGTGTAGGGAGACTAGTCTCCTACTAAGAAAGTCTGCTGCTTTGAGTCACTCTTGGCAGGAGTCTCTCTCCTTCCACTAAAACCAGAGAGTCTAATTTCCTAATTTAGGAGCCATAATTGGTTACCAGAAGCTGAGCAGTGTAAACACCAGCAACAGGGATCCTCCTGAAAGAGGAGAGCGTTGCTGGAATACTTACCTACTGGATGTTCAGTTCTCTGCAGTCTGCTGCAGGTGGCCCTGCTTTAGCAGGGGGATTGGATGAGATGACCTCCAGAGGTCCCTGCCAACCCCCACCATGATGGGTTTCTGTGAATCCATGCTGTATACAAGGTAAAATTCCACTTTTTCCTTTTTTTAGGTGTAACAGTCTTTCTAAAGATAAGACACACACAAAAGGTGAGTCAGTTCCTTACATGCTGCTAGTCTCACATTTGCAATAGTAGAATTCTTGTCTTTGTGATAACCAGAAAGAAATAGTATTTTTATTGCTGTTGCTCACTGTGAGTAGTACCTTACTCACCATAACCACCCATTTGGATCAGTCAGGCTGTTTGTGGAGTACAGTGCTATTCACTGTGTGGGAGATTGTCAGAGATTGGTCCCTATTAGAAACACTTGCACTGGAACATTTCCGATGGGATCACCTCATTTATTCAGGGAACATTTGTAGGACTCCCCAGGGTAACTGAGCTGTGAGTGCAGTGGAGCCGTGTCCAGTTGTCACAGCTCGGGAACCACTGCTCTGCTCTTAGCTTGGGTGCCTGGATTCGTGCTGTCCTGGAAAAGAAACCTGGGTGGATTTCATGGTGTGCTGTGGTTCCAGCTTTCATTAGGGCAGGATCTGAACCCTGATGCTTCATGAAAATACCGTTATGTTCATCCTGACGTGTTTCTCTGCTTTTGCTGAAATGCTGTATCTACCTTGCCTGTGGTGAAGGATTAAACAAATGGCACCTGCCAATCTGGCTCTCTGGTGCCTGGTGGGTCGCTCTTTGGAACAAGCTCCATTTATAACCATTGTTTTGTTTGCTCTGATGAGAACGCCTGGCTTTGTTAGCTCCTGCAGTGTTTGATTAAGCTGAGTGGTCTGATCAAGGAAAATTGCTGTGAAATTTTCTCCTGCTTTGGTAAATTCAGCTCGGTGCATAGTGCTGGTGAGGTGCCAAGAAGCTGTGTGTTTCTGAAGCCAGAGCTATGTTTTGTGTAAATGTCATGGAAGGACTGTGAGGTGAGTTGAGTGAAGCCCTTTTCTCATTGTGAAAATCCTAGCAGTGATTTCATTTAAGATCAGACACTGCTCTTCAGTGCCTTATTGTAGCAAACTGGTGTCTCAGGATCAGAGGAGCTTTTGCCAGCTGAGTGACTGGAAGTGCTCCCAAATGGATACTGCAGTATTAACAGCAACCTGCTGCTTGAGCCTGCTGAAATTTAGCTGCTCTTCTCTTCAGGGAGAGCCAATACCTGATGCTTTTCACAGGTTCTGATGTATTTGATTTTTATAACAAAATTCCTATGAAATTAATAGAAAAATATTTCATTTCTAGCCTGTGCAGTGCAATATGGAGCAGTGAGAGTTTGGGGTCAAATCCTCAGTTGTGTGGAGTAGTTTCATTGGAGCACTTCCCTGGAAAGGTGCAGGAGACTGCATCTTCAGTTTGGCTTTGCTTCCTTTGGGTCCCGCTGGCGCAGAGTCTCACAGAGGCCACCAAAAGGTGTCTGCAGTTCCTTAATGTCTCAGTAGGTCTTGGCCATCTAGAGAAGCACGTGACTGGGGAATTTCCTTCTTTAGAGTCCTGGAGGAATCCACCAATTGGCATTAACTCTTGTGAAGGATGAATTTTTGCAATCATGATCGATTTTTGTTTTGATTCTCTCACTTCAGAGTTACTATTACTGCATAGCCTTAACTGTGCCTCTCCACACACTGTAAGCTAATCTGAACTATTACCTTGCTGATTAAACTGCAGAGATCTTTTTTGTTTATAAGCAGAACATTTTGATATGCAAGAGTGGAAAGGCAGTAACTGAAATTTTCTGATGCTTTTTATGCAGGGAACTATAGCACTAAAGTTTCTCAAGGTTGAGCTTTCTCTTTTGCTACAGCTAATGTATCTACATAGATGTTTTTGTTTGGTTTGGGTTTTTTTTTCTCCTATGAATGATTTTTTAAAATATAAATTTTCCATTCATTGTCCATGAATATCACTGGGCACAAAGATAGACTAATTGCGTGGGTGGGCACAGAGATTGGGATATAAATCTTTTCCAGTGACAGTGTCTTGAAATAGCAATAGCTAAGATAGCAATAGCTAAGATACCATCGCTGCAGCATAGTATTGTGGGTAGATTTTCTTGCCTTTCTGTGAGAACATGAGTATTGCGTTGATCCCATATGTGTGTGTGCACATATATGTACTGGGGGTGGGGGGGTGTGTACATGTATGTATTGTGTGTACAGTTGTGAAGAGCTTGTATTTACTTCAGTTGGATCCTTCTGTCACTGAACCATTAGGGTACAGTGGATGTTATCACACAGAGATGTAAGCAAACCCCAGTCTCTTCCTACCTTTTTGTCCAGCTTCATCCACACTAACATCTCCATTGTGCCATCAGTATCAGCTGTCACCCAGTGTGCTCAGGGGCAAGACGAAAGCCTCAACCGTGAGGAGTGTGATGGTGTGAGCCCAGCTGGTTCCTGCCTGCGCAGCTGGGCAGCTTGGGCACAGGCAGCACTGAACACATTTCAGCCCCATTTGCGGGTGGTTTTTTGCAGGTCTGCCTTTCCCGAAGCATCACCTTGATGCCGTGGTCCTGCAGAGCAGCGATTGTCATGCTCTGGTCCTAGTCTTACAATGTGAATGTGGCCCTCCTAGGCCACATTTAGCTATTTCAGGCATATTTAACATCCCTGGAAATCCTGACCTTGGATTCACCAGCTGTGAGCTCAAGATTTGAAGACAGATTTCAAGAGATTAAACATACACTTGTCTTGTTTTAATTCTTGATTGATTTCCACCAGCAGGTCCTCAGTTAGCCACCTTCTGGGCTGTCCACCCAGGGAAGCACTTTGCCTGCATCACTTCTCCTGTTGTCATGCCCTAAACTGAGTAATGGCAGACTGTGAGCTCATTCCTCCTGGAAAAGCCATAAAATGTCAGACCAGGAGTAGCAGGCGTGAGGACTACACAAGTCTTGTATTCTGCTTATTGTGATCACCTGCTGGTCAATGCAGGTAGCTGCGGAGAAAGAGCAACCTGTCCTTGCATTCACTGATGTATTTACTCTGTTTAATGCAGGTAAAAATATGCCAGAAGCCAACCTGGCTCAGATGAAAGTGTCAGTCCTGGTTCCCTGTCCTCTTGAGCTGATCTTCCCTTCTTGCCTGTGCTGCCCCTGGGCCACTGATGGGACAAGTCTGAATACTGAGCACCAGGGAATCTGTGGGTCACTGATGGCACAGCTGCAGAAATGGATTTTCTTGGCAGAAGAGACTGTAACAGGCATGGTTTCAGAGAAAAAAAAAAAAAATCCTTTGGCAAATGTGTTACGTTGCCTTTTTGGAACTGACATGTTCTGTCAGAAACTCTTCTTCCGAGCACTCTTGCTCGCTTTAGATTGACACGCGCCCTTTGATGTGGAGAGCAGACTTGTGGCAGGAGGCCCTTCCTTTGGGTATCCACCCTTTCAAGGGAAAGGCTGTTTTCTAAATCACAGGGTCCCAGCCCGACTGTCTTCACTCTGAGTTGGCTGCCACATCACACTCCGGAGCCACCAGCATGTACAGCACTCCCGGCTGGAGTGCAGGCCCTGCTGGTTGGTTCTGTTGGGTTGAGAGTCGGTCCCTCCTTGCTGTGCAGCAGCTTGGCTTAACCACGGGAGCCCAGTTAAAACCAGAAGCCATGAAACACATGATACCCAGCTATCCGTAGGATGAAATGGTATGTCAGAGACAGCCTGGAGCCTCAGGATTGTCCTCTTGAACAGATCCTGCTAAACATAACAAGACATTGTGTAAATAGCCTCACTTGCATCAGTCAGTTCACCAGCTGTGGATCTGGCTCCACATGTCTGGTACGTTCTTCACCAGCAGAGATAATGGTATTTAAAGTGACCCTTACTGAGGTTTTTGACTCTCTCTGTTGTTTCCCACTACATCTGGCTCCCTTATTGGCTTTCTTGCCATTCCTATGACATCTTTTTTGGTTTTGGAAGCTGTTTTAAATGCAAAACCTTGTAGATGAGAAAGTGTTAAAGCAAAAGGGTTCATGAGCAGGGAGCAGAACAGGCTGTTTCTGACTCTGGTTGCTAATAGCTGGATTCAAAAGAAGCTGACACACCGGTCATCTTGTGTGCAGCCCCGTGGTTGTGGCTTTATTTCAAGCCACAGTACGCTATATTTGTCTGTGTAAAAGGCCACAATGAAAACATGAGTACTGGAAGAAATAAGGTTGTTTACTTTTTATGGGCATTCCTCCCTTGCTAGGTTAATGAAATACCATATCCTTATGTAGCTCCAGACAATAAACTCATCTTTAAGCAGTTACAGTTAATGCAAATTAAACCTGATGGGCAGATTAATCTAAGTGCCCAATACATTCAACCAGTCAGCACTGGCTGTGCTGAAAAAACCTGACTGTTGAACAAGTTAGTGGTGTAGTCTGAAGCATATGGTTTTTATTGTGTACAGTAGTATCAAAATCACATTAGGAGGCATCAAAATTACTTCCATCTACAAAGCTCCCTGATACAAACCCACAAGCTTTTGAACATTTCAAAGCTGAGTTTCTGAAGGTTTAGATAAATCTGTCTTTTGCTGGAATTTGTTAAATCTGGAAAAAAAAAATCTTACCAAGAAAAGCTTTTCTTGTGCCATTTTAATCCTCAGTGTCCCCGTTTCTTGTCAGAAGTTCTTGGTGGTGTGGTATGCTGCTGTAAAGAAATACTTCGAACAAAATGCGTTGGCATCAAGTGAAGGAAGGGGGGACAGTGTTCTGCTTAAAAGATAATGAAGCAAGTTGAGCAGCCCTTGTTATCCTGGGGCCTCCTGAGGTAAACAGGAGACAAGACCTTGAGGCCTCGAGGCTTGACAGCTTTACGGCCCCTAGCTCATCTTGCATGGCTTGTAGATAAGAGAAACTGACTCCAAGACAGGGAGGAATAAAGAAGAGCCTCCCACCAGTCCTGTGATCTCCGATTCATCACAACTCTGCATTTTGAGACAAAAGGTGAAAAGTACACTGCAAGGAAGGCTGGCAGCCTTCCTCCCGAAGACCCTGGCCCACAACCACCAGATGGCAGTGCGCAAGTGCCAAGGGGAGGAGGTCTATGATAATGAGCTCCTGGAACGGATTATAATCATCCCACCCTGTATAATGAATATGTAGCTAACTCTGCTAAATATGCATACTTTCATGTAATAAATAGCTGCTTGATGGACACTTGGGTGTGCAAGTTAGGAGGAACAATCCCCCTTGCACCCGGAGCCGTAATAAACATCCCTGCTTTATAACCTTTTACGGGTTGGAGAGTTTGTTTTCCGCACGTCACAAGTGTGACTCTGAAAATGGACCAAAGCTGTGGATGCAGTTACAATTTTTGTAAGTGGGTGATTTGATTAGGACCAAACGCTTTCCAAAGGTGGGGAGACGCTGGTCCATGGAAGCAGGCTGACACTGCTGGGAAGGCAAGGTCACGATCTAACAGACTACACTTCTTTCTTCTCCCTTCTTAACTGCAGAAGTTAAGTTGGAGTTGAGCTCTTGCGCATTGGCCCATGAGGGCCAAACAATTTCCTCTTCCACCCTTTTGCTGGCTTTTTCTCACAGTATATATAAAACTAAGGGGTGACTTTTTTTTTCATTTCTTTTTTTTCCTACCTCTTTTATAACTACATTTACAGCAAATGATTCAGAGTTGCACATAATGATAGCTCAGTGTGTTTAGGAAGTTTACTGTGCCCTGTAGCAACCTGTACATGTTTCACCGTGTGGAGTTTTTCCATCTCAACCTCCTGTTGTGCTCTAGAGCTGCTGGGAGTAGAGGAGATGCTTGGCTGGGTGAGCAGAACCTTTGTTCTGCCTTCACTCTGCACTGGGGAGCACTGGGGCTCCAAAATGGGTCCCAGTAGCCTTTGCCCTGATTTTCACTGGAGTGAGCACTCGGTTTGCCTGGTTTAGTGACCCATTTGCCCGTGGCTCGCTGAGCTCACCTACGCCTGTTTTCTTCCAGCAGCTCTCAGGGCTGCCAGGCCTCCTTGTCTCTTTCTTGCTGGCAACAGTTGTGTAGTTGGAATTTTGCCCACCTACTTTTCCCTTGTTTGCCCCCAGTGTTGGGCTGATCTTTTCAGGGCAGCATCACTCTGGCAGCACAACTGCAAGTTAGCCCCACTGCTGTAATTCCTCAAGACCGGGCTGGGTGCTGCAGAGGTTTCTGTGCCTGGGAGTCCTTGCAGGGTGTATCGCTGGGCTCTTGGTGACTTCCAGCCTGGCTAAATAACCTTGCTGTTTTTTGCAGGCATGAAACTACATCCTGATTCACAGCTCTGTGGTGTCTTTTACTTTTCAGAGACAAACTGTCTTCTATTCCTTCCCTCTTCTCTGAAGATTTGCAGTCTGCCTTCTAGAAAAAGATTTCTCCTTTCTTTTAGTAAACAGAGAAAAAAGAACAGCCCCCCAAACCCAAAGCCCTGTTATTACTGGCAGCACGGCAGTGATTCAGGCAACTGGGTGGTGAGCACAAATCCTGTCTCCACTACGTCGTGTCACTTGGGGATATCATTAGAACAGCGCACATTTCACACAGCAGTATTTCCTCAGTGTCCTCACCCTGGAAAACCTCCTGTTCCTGGACACTCACCAAGTTGTTAATGGAGAGTTTGGAAGCAACCATCAGATGTGGCAAGATTTATAAACATAATCTATTCTCTTGCTTCTTCCTGCATCACAGGACCAAATCATGTATTTGAAAAAAGGTTTACATTTTCTCCTAAGCTAGGCCCAAAGGCCCAGACTTACCTGTAGTTTCTAGCAGGCTTATTTCTTGTAGCTGTGTTCCCAGAAACAGGCACAGAATATAAAAAAAAAGTTATTTCCAAGATCAGCCTCTTGTCCAGAAACATCCTAAGAAGAATTTGCTTAGAGGGTTGGGTGCTGAACATATTCTTGCTGCTTTTAGTTCTCTCCCATCGCTACCTTTTGAGGCTTCTCTATTTTTTTCCTAATAGCTTTTCTTTTCAGATGCTTTTCTGGCTAGGTGTCCTTGCACGTCTCTGACTCCTGGGGATCCTGGGTTCTTTGAACTGCAAGAAATACTGACTGTCATTCTTTCACTCCCTCTTTTTTTTTTTTTTTTTTAAAAAAAAGTTTCTTTAAATGTCTGTCTGTGAATCTCTAGAATTGTTCTTCTCTAATCTGTTCCTTCCATTGCTGCTAGTGCAGAACACCTTCTGTTTTCTCCCTTTTCTGCCCTGTTACTGGTAGGGTAGAGCGAAGCCCCTCTGAAGGCAGGAAGAAGATACAGCTCTTCTGGAAGCCAGCTCTGTAGCAAAAGAGCAAAGTATCACACTCATTGGTAGTGGTGGTGGCAGGGAGGGTCTTGTGTTGTATGATAGATGTCAATACTACAAATCAGCCAGGTTTTGCATTTCTGTTCTTTCAGGGGACTGCGTTCACAGAAACACCCGTGGTCACCTTTTCAGACCTGGTGATGGGATCAGTGCTGTGAGGGCTTCGGTGCGAGGGCACAGACCCTTCCTGGAGCAGCTCGGGGGTCTGGCTGGGCCTCTGGGTAGCCAGGAGTGCCTGGCCACGGGGTGCCCCGCTGCCCCCTCTGCACAGTGGTTTCCCTGCCACCCATGTACATCAGGAGTGACCGCAGTGGAGCCACAGAAGCGGGCTGCAGTCGCACGTGGCTGAGGGGAATAGGATTACATGGGGGAACTGGGATAAATTACTCTTTGTATGTGAAATGCTGTTACTGCTGAAGCGGTTGGCAGAACTTTCTTTGGTTTCTGTGGCTTTTTTATGCCTATGGTTGCACTGACATATCTGAACGTCAAATAAAAACTGCAGTGGCCGCTTTAAAAATAGGAGAGGCTCGAGATGAGTGCATGGAATTAGGGAAATAGCAGGACATTGGTTTGGCTGCTGTATTGGTAAAGCCACTGGCACAACCGTATAGAATTAAGACCATAGCAGTAAAGCATGGATTTTCTGGAGAATGGAAATGTTAGTTTCTACACCCCCCCTTTTTTTTTTCCCCCCCATATGGCAATCAGTTAAGACTTGGCCCTGTTTACAGAGCATCTGGGAAGCAGTTTACAAAAACAGATGAGTTAATTATATTTGTTTGAAAAAAATAGCTTTAGTTTGAAAACATCATGAGAAGGTGCAGCATGAAAGGTACTCAAAGGTTGTTTGAGACCAGCAATTTAGAACCAAAGTTCTTTTCTTTATCAAAATGAGTATATAAATATATAAAATGGTTTTATCTGCTGCTTACTAGAAACCAGGGGCTTGGCTGTGTCCTTCCAAAATGTGGAGCTGTGAAAATGTGCAGGTAATGGAGAGTCTGGAAGCAGTGAGAAAGCTGGCCAGGTGTACACCAGAAAGCAATTCTTCCTCTGCCTCCTCCTCATTTTGCGTAATGGAAAAGGAGCACTGGAGAGGCCAGCACGTTTCTTTGTGTCAGTGTGTGTGTGCTTGCACTCTGTGACCACAGAAAAAGGCAAAGCCCAAATCTTTTTCACCTCAGTGATATTTCAGGAGGATTACAAGTCTAAACTGAGAAAGAAAAATAAGTTGTTTCTGGTTTGTTTGCTTTGGTTTGATACTTGTTAGTGCTGGTAATACACTGTGGAGACTGCACAATCAGGGGAAGGCCTGGTCGGCTCAGTTGTGCTAAGCCTTCCTTGACAGAGCTGCTGGAGAAGAGCTCATGGCATCTCCACACTGGGCTGCCACTGGGCTGGCCAAAGGCTCCTGGGCGGGAGGGCTGCGCAGGGATGTAGGCAGCCTGTGTCCCACTGCCTGGCTGCTCCGTCATTCGGACGGGTTCAAGGGGAAAAGGTGTGCCTTTTTTCCAGGAAATCGGAAGACACAAAGGGAGATGCCTTTTGGCCTTTGCTACTACAGTCATAGGAAGAAGCTGGTTTATGTTACTTGAGCATTGATTGTCTTGGCCAAGTCGTGCCCAGAGGAAAAGGGCCAGTGTAGACTTTGAGGCAGGAGATCTTCCTAGACAGATTAACAAGCTCTTCCCAATTTGTAGTGTCTTTGAAAGCAGCTCTGTTTCTGGATCACGAGCTGCTGTATGGGAGCTGAACCTGCTCGTACAATTCAGTCACCATCTCAATTGTTTTCTAATTGTAAATTGATCAGGGCATTGATTTGTTGCAAGTGTCAGAATTTGGAGGGACTTTAAGTGTGGGTGTCTGCTCTACAGTCTCATTTTAGATTGTAAATTTAGCAACACAAAGCTTCATGTGCTACTTGCTCTTTTTCTAACAGCAATTAATAGTGGTCATTTTGACAGTTGTCTTTTTTTTTGTTTTGGTTTGTTTTTTTTGTTTTTGTTTTGAAGATGTTTTGCCTGCTCTTTAGGGAGGCAAATAGTCCAGCCAAACTTAGAAAGAAAATCACCTGGTATAATCTTGGGGACCCAGACATGCTTTTCCAAGTACAGGAAGGAAGCTGTTGCTTGGCAGAAATGGAGCATAAACAAAGAACGGAGCAGTGGGAATGTGATTACGAGGCACGTGGAGAATGACTTCCAAGCGAGTCTCTTTAAGGTCAAGAAGCATTAAGACTGATCCTGTCCACACTGAACCCAAACAAGTTACCACTGACCCGAGTCCAGCTGAGCAGTACAAGCGAGCAGGAGAGCAACCACATACCAGTGTGCAGAAATGAGTTTTGTCATGGTATCAATCCCGAACGAGGCTGTGTAAGGAAGAGGCAGGACACCTTAGAAGGGAGGTGTAATAGCTTTCTTCTGGGAAGAAACTTGAGAATTGCCTCTTGGTGTGGCTCAGGTGGTGAAGGTAGATGTGCCTTTGCTCACAGCCCCTGCACAGAGTCAGTGACTCTTGTAGCTGCCAAGGACAGACCACGGTCCAGAGCTCTTTGTGGGGAGCCTCCAGGTTGCTGTGACATTAAATGGTTCAGTACAGAACAAGGGTTGCTTAGAGCTGCCTCCACACCTGCCCACCGTCTCTGAGAGCTGACCGGCTGTGGCACTGCTGGATTTGCTGGTGTTGCTGAAATGCCAAACAGCCTGAGCAAGTGCTGAAAGGCAGATTTATCTGTGCCGTGATGGGCAGTGAGAACGGGGGGAATTACAAACCAAAAGAAACATAGGGCTGGAAGGAACTTGCGGAGACCATCACATCTTTTTCCTGGACAATGCTGTTCCTGGCAACTCCTTGTCTTGCATACCCTTGAAAATCCCCTGTCCCTTCACAACTTGCATAGTGTCAGGGTGTCCTTCCCAGCCAGGAGCCTACCTGCATCCCTTCCACTTGATAGAGACCTCAGACCCCTTGCAGTGCCACTTGCTTATGAGCCTTTCTCTTCAAATTCATCCCATTTCTATCTTCCAGCTCATAATACCCAACCACAGACAGCTCCTTTAATAACTGTCTGAAAACAAGAGAAACACTTTTATCTGAACACTGGCTCCCAGACGCCAAATACTCTGGGTGGATTTATTGTGCCCCCTGCCTGGACCAACTCTGGTACATGCAGTAAAAAAAAAGTTACTTTCCCCTTTTTCTGTCACTTACTGCCAGAATTTACTGTAGGAATTCTCTGCCCTCTTAAATGAGACTAGACTTTTTTTCTGCACACAATGTGCACCCCTTATGGTTCCTCCCCTTCTTGGTTACCCCAAAGCATGTAGGCAGTGGCTCTGGGTGCCCTGTTTCTTCCAGCCCCTCCTGGGATTGGGGCTGTGGACCCTTGACCTCAGCATCTCTCCTTGCGTGGGGCCGTGCTGTGCTGTATCACTTCCTCCAAGGCAGCAGTGTTAGGATCCGGGCTGTGTTCGTGCTGCCTGACACATGAGCATTGCCTCCCACGAGGGTTTCAACAGTTGGCCACAGTGACGGTGCCTCCGATAGCTGAAATTTCTGATCTAATAAAGACTTCATGTCTCAGCAGATGTGGTGGCATCAACAAGCTATGGACTGTCAAGTGTTGAAGTTGGTGTTTATACATGTATTTTAATCCCTGTTTGCATAGTATTTACAAGGTGTAAAATATCTTGGAAATGCTGGCAGCTTCTTGTTACTGTTACTGCTGTCGTCTCCATTTGCCATCATTTTGAGTATCGGGTATTCATGAGAAGTCAGCGTAAGAAGTGGGAGTTCTTCCAAAGCTTTTTAGTTCCTCTTCTCAGTCACATCATGCCAGATGTCTTGGAGGAATCTGATCTGACACAAACCCAGAGAAGTCACTGTAAAGCTGTATACAAAAAGAGCCAGGCTGATAGACTGCAGCTGGTGACAGCAGCAGATAGAGGACAGAGACGGTATTTTGCGAAACTCTTCCTTTCTGTGAGAGCGAGAGGGCCAGGGAAGAGCACGGTGTTGCGGAGAGCGGCAGCCGCACGAGCAGCCTTGGGAGCAAGCTCTGGCTGAGGTGTGTGCTTTGTGCTTATCGCTGAACTCAGTGATATCGGGAAAACCCGCACAGGAAAAGCATTTGGATATTTTCCAGATGTGGAATGATGCAGGAAGAAGCAGGACTGTAGTTAAATGTGCTTGCTTGCTGAAATATGTGTACAATCACTACGGGATACTGTAACTACCAACATCGGGCTATTTTTAAAGCTTAAGCAGTACTAGTGTGCTAGTGTGCCCCGTGCCTGCACTTGTGCTTGGCAAACCTGCCTCTACGAGGCACCTTTGGCTTCTCTGCAGCTTCAGGAGTGATGTTTTCACTGTGTCCAGCTGCATCGGCTGAGAAATCTTGGTCAAACTCCGGTGGGTCTGAGCTCTGCGCAGAATCGCAGAGCGATTTCCCCCTCCGCCAGCGCAATGTTGCAAGGATTTACTTTATTCTTTACAAATCAATGACAGAAAAGAGTGAACTATTGTTTGGAGGTTTTTTTTTTCCTTGTGTGGAATCCTTCCAGTGATTCCCTGTGCCAATATGCTACTAAAAAGAAAAAGAAAATATATTATGTGTGACAGGAAGAGTCTGTTACAGAGTTGCAGATGATTTAGTGCTGCTGCAATTGGCTCTGGTTTTCCAGGCGCTGCCCTGGTGATCAGCAGCGAAACTGTTAACAGTGCTGACAAGTTACTGTCAGTGGGCACTGCCCTTGAAGCTTCCCCTGAGGAACAGTGGCAGAGCACACCCGTCAGGGCTATTGTTTCTGGCTTTCTTTGGACAAGTCGTTGAGTCACGCAGCGCTTCTCTTCAGGGTTTTCTTCCCCAGTCAGCCGGATTAGAGAGGTGCTCTGGTTTCCCAAGCGAGCGCTGGGACCGTGGGCAGTGCGCTGGGACCGTGGGCAGCGTGCTGGGACTGTGGGCAGCGTGCTGGGACTGTGGGCAGCGTGCTGGGACCGTGGGCAGTGCGCTGGGACCGTGGGCAGCGTGCTGGGACTGTGGGCAGCGTGCTGGCAGCGTGGGCAG